>CM048599.1:20539119-20896619 GCA_026413675.1 Populus pruinosa
TAAAAATGCTTAGTTAAGGAGTTATTGATATTTCAAGTGCAAAATGATGATATAAAACCTTGATAAAAATGCACTTATAAGTACTAATCACTAAGGCACATCTAAAGGGATAACCCCCCTCATTTAGTTTTATCATAGGGAAAAAGCTTAGTTACATCTAAAGTCTTGGACCCTAATCTCTCTATACCTTTTAGGTATATAAAATTCCTCTAGAGACTCATCATATTTCTATCAAATATTAATATAGATGTAAGGGATATTTATACCTCATTAAGTATAATTAGGGTAAAATTACACTTTAGACCCTTCATTTCATAAAAAGACAAGATTCATGGGCTATAAATAATGAAACCTTCAAATTAAAAGTTCACAATCTTCATTCTCTACTGCATATATAATTTTAGAGCATCTTTATCTAGAACATTCTTGTATTTTCTCTCTCTAAAAAAGTACTTATTTAAACATCGAAGAGTCCTTACATCCACTAAATGAGACCATTTACATGTACTAATCATAAGCCACCTTGGTTTACCAAGCACCATATATATGGTACAAAAACTATTGGCTAGGGAGAATTGATGAGATTGCTCAAACCAATTGATTAACTGATTATCCAATTTGAGAATCTTATTCCTATGCTATTTGGATTTTTTAAAACTTTACCAGTGGCATTATTTGTGAGAACTGATAAAAAAAAAAGGCATTGGTTTCTTCCTAAAGCTTGCTTTTGATATTTTTAGACCATTTCATGACACACAACCAATACCCTTCTACAGTACGATGCAAGACAAGTCTTCTCATTACTACAAACACTCATGCCTAAATAAAGCTTTAACAACTCTTCAATCAGGTTCAACTCCTCACTAAGGTAGTGCGAGCCACTTAAGGTGAGACAAACAAATTAGGGCTATGCTTTGCCAACTTCATAAATATAGTTGAAGCCTTTAGATTTTGAGAGGTTTTCAACAAATATAAGTGGAATGTCCGTTCAAATCATAAAACATGTGAAGTATTTCTTACAACTACATAAAGAAAAGGGATGAATCTCCCTCACACTAAACACTCAACTCAAATAAAAATTTACCATAGTCAATGAAAATAAGAAAGTTTCTTATATATAAATAACTTATTCAAAATGTTTGCTTTTATTTTTTTTGGGTAATACTTAAGGTCCTTTCAATAATACATCTTGGAAAGGATGGACTTGATCTTCCCAGTGATATATGCACCACTCTCCATGAGATTAACTTGTCTTCCTAGTTCTATATGTACTAATCTTTAAAGGATAAATGTAATTACCTAATGTTATATGCACCCATCTCTAAGTGATATATTTAATCTCTTCTGTGCTATATGCATCAATGTTCAATGGATAAATGCAATCTTCTTAATGCTATATGCATCAATATTTAAATAATAGATGTAATCTTCCTAGTGTTATATACACAATCCGGAAGTAATTGGTTTTCCTAGTACAAATGGCAAAATCATGTAATCACCAACCTTGGTTCTAAGGGATGGAAGTGATTGATCTCCCTAGTGCAAATAGCAAAATCATGTAATCACCAACCTTAGTAGGGGGTTCTCATGCCCCATTAAATAATAATAATAATCATGATAGCTACTTTTTAGTAGATGACTTTCAAGTTTTTATTAATATGTCTTCACTTAAATACATTGAATCAAGAAATGCATACATGCATAAATTTTCAGGAAAACAAACACGCTCTAGTGAAGGCGTGCTGGGTTTGACTGTGTGCTAAACCTAAATACAATTGAGTTTGATAATATGTCAAGCCCCGAGTATGTCTAAGAGAATGTGCATCTTTCCCTAGCATATCTAAAAAAATAACTATCCTCCTATAACATGCTCAAGAGAATGATTACGCCCTCAGTTACTTTTTTAATGAAAGTCAATTATTTATAAATCATGGAATTATATTTTATCACTTATTAATCCATTGATACAACTTTTTTATAAAAAAAGGTTTACGCGCACACACATATATTCTATCTCAATCTATTTAAACAAGCTTTAAGTATTTATATGTATTTTTTTTGTTAGAGATTTGAAGATTTATTTTTTATTCAAGTCTTGTTGCATAGGATGATGATTTATTATTTAATTTTTTTGATATTTTAATTTTTTTACTACGAATTTAGAATTTGCTTACTAGGTGGATATAATTATTAGATCTCTAATACCAACAAGATAACATGTCAACTTGTCATTTTTATTTTGCATTAATAGTCCTAATTTACTTCAATTTAAATTTACAAGTATTTTTTTACTTTATTTTTTTTAAATTATAGTGTAATTGGTATGGAGTAATAGTAATAATAATAATAATAATAATAACATATATAATTTTACCTAGTATCTAAAGGAAAGAGCAACCTAGACTAGATAAAGTGAGATTAAGGATTATTTAGGAATATGGTTGTGGTTATTTTTAAAAGTATTTTTCATGCAGAAATATATTAAAATAATATTTTTTTTTATTTTTTTAAAATTATTTTTAAGATCAGCGGGTCAAAATAATTTAAAATTATAAAAAAATTAATATTTTTTAAAAATATAATTAATATCAATTTCCTATATATTTTCTAATATAATTATTAGGTTAGATATCATGAAACACGAAAAGTCAAATTTACTAGTTATTTTATTATTAAATCTAGCTACAAGTTATGTTTTTGATAAATTATTTAAAAAAAACTTTAAAATAAAAATATTTTTATTAAATTAATTTTAATGTAATTTAATTTAATTAATCATATCATAAATTAATCTGATTGATCTAAAAGATTTAAATAGTAAAAAGAAAAAGAAAAAAAAGAGCATGATAGATCGTGGCTGAGTTTAATAACTATTCTGAAGAGTTGAAATGGTCCCCAACTAACCCACTTTCAAAGGGTCCACACCAGCAGACGTGACTTCTTATTTGATCTAAACTCACAATCAGACAAACACGTGGTGATGCCTTAGTGGAGAAAAGGCAAGTATATTACTGAGTTTTTCAATGGACCCCACGCGGGAAGTAGGTATAAGGGACCCATACAATAACCCTTCGTTGCCTTTTCGATGAGAACCAACCAACTGTGGCGTGCGTGCACACCTCGCTGAGCTGGTTGTAATTTTTTTTGTTTTAAAAATATTTTTAAATATTTTAATTTTTTTAATTTTTTATTTTTAATTATTTTTTTGATTTTTTTTGTTATAAATATTAAAAATAATTTTTTTTAAATTAAAAATATTATTTTAATAATTTATTAAATAAAAATACTTTAAAAGGAAACTATAATTAATATATCATACCTATTAAATAAATTTAGATTCAAGAGAATTTTTTGTGATGATATATAATGAATTTTTTGTATACTAATTAATTAGTATGATCACAAACTTGGATATATTGAGTGGCACTTGGCCGTTTTAACATGTATGAGTACTAAAACAGTGTCTATGAATTCAATTGACTTTCATTTACTTCCACCTACATTTATATTTTTTTAATTATCAAATCGGTTTTTCTTATTAAATTTTTTTTAAAAATCAATTAGTCCGGCTTTCTAATTAAGACCAAGAATTTTGTTTCTTCAACAACAACAGGAGCGTTAATTAAAGTCATTATATTTAACATGAATGTATTCTATATATGCTTTTTTTTAATATTGGAATATTAAAATTATAAAAACAAATTTAAGATTAATTAATTTAATATTTAATTTGAGTAGAGTAAACCACCAATACTAAAATATCTTCATATTTTCTTGTGCAAAACAATTTAAAAATTAAAAGTTAATTTAATGTCAAACGATCACTTAAAATATAATATATAATGATTGTTGTCATAATTTAATTTTTAAATTTCTTAAATAAAATAATAAAAAATAAATAAATATAAAATAATTTGAGAATTGAAATAAGACAATATAAATTAAAAGTTTGAGAACTAATAAGGATGAATTATAAATTTAAAAGTCAATTTGGTCAAAAAATAAAAGAATTGATAAGTTTAAACACTTCATTAAATTTTGATTTAATTAATTAATACAATCTCATGGCAACTTTGGATACTCTCAACAAATAAGAAAAGTTTCATCAAAATTAAAAAAAAATATATATCAAATGATAAAACAAAAAAAATATAAAAAAGGAATGAAAATAATCAAGCAAACCCAGATGAATCTCCTAACCCCAAATTAATATCTCAAACTCGCAACTTAATAAACCCTAAACTTGTACTCAATTGACATAACTAAAAGATTGATGTCCTATTCCAAGTGCAGGAGTGTCGAAGTAATAAATTACCCGGCAAGACCCAGGTCGAACTATAAGGTGATTAATTATACAAATTATAAATAACAATAACAACAACAACAACAATAATAGTAATAACTGCAATAATAATGATAATAATAATAATACTAATAATAGTAGTAGTAGTAATACTAATAATAATAATAGTAATAAAAATAATAAAAAGAAGAAAAAGAAGATGATGATGAAAACTTTGAGATGAAATATTAACGCAAAGATTTAACAACGATAACAATAAATGTCAAGGTTAGAAGATCACTAATGGTATGTCAAACAAGTATAGTATAAACTCATATTAGTCAATTGGAAACCACACACAAAAGAGGTTCCATTCAGATTATAGATTGTTAACATGATTACATTAGTCATCTTATTCGATTAATGCTAATACTTGTAAATCTGGTCAAGCATTCATGACTAAACTTATGTTAACAACAAATCAAGTTCCTTTCATAGCTCAGGTTTCGGTTATACCATATAATATGGGCTATGAAAGTGCCAAGGATTTATTGTACCAAGTGTTATACAACATAAATCAAGATTAGTCATTTAACAAACAAAGTATTAAAGAGTGAACAAGATAACAAATACAAAACATGTTAGTAACAAACATTAAAGTCCATATTGAGTTTACACTATACTTATTCTTACACCATTAGTACAACCTTTTCACCTTAACATAATAAACTTAGCTAAACATAAACATGATAATCACTTTAGTTTGGAATCTATGCTTATATATATATATATATATATATATATATATATATATATATATATATATATATATATAAGTATGTATAATTTTTGTGTTGTTTTTTCAGCCATAACTTTATTCCTTATCAATAGTTTGGTTTATAGCTATAGGAAGGGCACACTTTAAAGCCTAGAAATGACTTTTTTTGGCATATTTTCTTCTCAACCCATGTAACAAGTGTTGGGCTAATAGCTTCCAAATCAGTTGACTTTAGGGTATTAAGTGTTAAAACACCCATTCGGGCTACGAAATCAAACTTATCTACATTTTTATTATTATCATTTTATTTTTATTTTATTTTTGCTCCTTTTTTTTCAAATTATATACTATCCCTTTCCCTTAGTTGTCACCTTTAACAAAAGAACATAAATAATGTAATAATCCAATATGCAACCCCCAATCATATGTTAAAGTAAGTTTGTGAAAATTAAGGTTTAAAATACATGTTAAATGAGTATATGAGTGGAATTAAGTGATAATAATATGAGAGTTTGTAAACCTAAATATTTCAAGAAGTATTATAATAGACTTTGTTAAGAATGGTTACTAAGATGCGTCTCAAGAGTCACTTTAACAAAAGAGCTCCTTTACTCTACCATCCTAGTAACAATAATTTTGCACATACTTTATGAAATAGAAAGATAAAGTATAGAAGATATTGTCCTCAATGTCCTAACGTAGAAAGATAGAGTATAGAAGACATTGTCCTCAATGTCCTAATGATTAATACTTAAAAGTGCATTTTTATCATGGTTTTATATCATCATTTTGCACTTGAAGTATCAATAACTCCTTAACTAAAGCATGTTTTATAATAATATATCTAATAATATAAGATACCTTTAATTTATGGTAAATGTTCATTTTAAATGCAGGCCTATCACATAAATGAAAATATTGATTGATGACTTTAAGAACTTAAATTGCAAAGGCAAAGAGATGGCCAAACTTAGAAAAGAGATGTCGGTGCGATCCAAACCGGAACACTGTTCGGTAATTGGGTCATATCTGGAGCTACAGATCTCAGATTTAGGTCCAATTTATATGGATGGAAAGGTAAGACATAGGCCTACAACTTTCATATGGAGCCCAAGATCTAAAAATGCCATTATCAAGTCCAAATTGTAGCAACAACAAAGAAGCCCGAATCTGTCTTCTAGCCCGAGCACGGTTCGGTATTTTGGCCATATCTGGAGTTCTAGAAGTCCAAATGTGCTGAATTTTTTACACAAGAACTAAGACAATTACCTACAACTTTCATGTTTACAACTGGCTCTAATTTTGACGTTATCAATGACGTTTTGGGCAGACAAGAGAAGATAAGGATTGTCACCAAGTCAAAAGTTGGCCACCCACTTATCAATTAGTCATCAAATCAATAGTTCCCAATTTTGGCCTATAAAAGGAGGCATTTGCCATGCATTTAGGTATCTTGGTTTTCAGATCAAGATCATACTCTTCCTTTCTCTCTTTGTATTTTTTGTAATGTTTATGCTTTGCTTTCATTAATATCAAGTTTATGCCTTTCATTTTCTTTCCTTTACTTAGTTAGCTTTTATGTTCTTATCTTGTTTATCAATTTTGCTTTCTTTCATTATGTCTAGCTAAGTTAGTTATGTCAAGGTGAAAAGGTTACACTAATGGTGTAAGAATAAGTATAGTGTAAACTTAATATGGACCTTAATGTTTGATACTAACATGTTTTATATTTGTTATCTTGTTCACTCTTTAATACTTTGCTTGTTAAATGACTAATCTTGATTTATGTTGTGTAACACTTGGTACAACAAATGCTTGGCACTTTCATAGCCCATAATGTATGGTATAACCGACACCTGAGCTATGAAAGGAACTTGATTGTTGTTAACATAAGTTATAATCATGAATGCTTGACGAGATTTACAAGTATTAGCATTAATTGAATAAGATGACTAATGTAATCATGTTAACAATATATAATCTGATTGGAACCTCCTTTGTGTGTGGTTTTCAATTCAATAATAAGAGTTTCTATTATTATTATTATTATTATTATCATTATTACTATTATTGTTGTTTATAATTGTTGTTTATAATTTGTACAATTAACCTCCCTGTGGTTCGACCCCGGTCTTGCCGGGTTATTTATTACTTCGACACTCCTGCACTTGGGAGAAGACATCAATCTTTTAGTCGTGTCAAGTTTTTGGCGCCGTTGTCGAGGAGGTAAGTTTTGTATAAATTATAATATTGATTTTATTTTCTCTTTTCACTTTTCTTGTATATATAACTTTGTTTCTTTTCTTTTGTTTCTTTTTATTTTGTTTTCTTCCTCCTTCTTTTGCTTTATTCTTGTTTTTTATTTTATTCCTACACGTGCATGAGAGTGTGGTCACGTATATCAAGTGGTAGACTTTGTTGGGTATCCTCATCATTTTCAGAAAATATGGCTGAAGAAGATAATCAATCACTTCATAATGAAAATAATGAGAATAACCGTGCTAGAACACTTAGAGACCATATGAATCCCACAAGAACAAGTGCAACATCATGCATAGTTT
The DNA here is from genome assembly GCA_026413675.1 of Populus pruinosa. Taxonomy (NCBI): domain Eukaryota; kingdom Viridiplantae; phylum Streptophyta; class Magnoliopsida; order Malpighiales; family Salicaceae; genus Populus; species Populus pruinosa. The sequence goes on from CM048599.1 coordinate 20,546,741, forward strand.
TTCCTCCTGATGCATCTCATTTTAATTTTAAACCAGGTATTATTCAAATTTTACCTTCTTTTCATGGTTTAGAATTGGAAAATCCATACCTGCATTTAAGGGAATTTGAAGAGGTCTGCAACACATATAATAATTTAAATTGTAGCATGAACACCATCAGATTAAAGCTTTTTCCTTTTTCATTAAAAGATAAAGCTAAAACATGGCTACAAAATTTAAGACCAGGATCCATTCGTGCTTGGGATGAAATGCAACAACAGTTTTTAAAGAAGTTTTTCCCATCTCATAGAACAAACTCTTTCAAGAGACAAATCACCACTTTCACTCAAAAACCAGGAGAAACATTTTACAAATGTTGGGATAGGTATCGAGATTTGCTTAGTACTTGCCCCCATCATGGTTTTGAAACATGGAGATTGGTTTCACATTTCTATGAAGGGTTAACACCTAAAGATAGGCAAATGGTTGAGTTGATGTGCAATGGAACTTTTAAAGATAAAGACCCTGATGAAGCAATGAAGTACTTAGACTTATTAGCTAAAAATGCTCAAAATTGGGACACCGCGGGTACTTGTGAGGCACTGAGTAAAACTCAACCTCATACATCTAGTGGAGGTATGTACAACCTTAGGGAAGATCATGACCTTCAAGCCAAGTTTGCATCTTTAGCTAGAAAAGTCGAGGCACTAGAATTAAAAAAGAGTGGTCAATTAAAATCTGTTGAAAACATTGTGTGTCAAATCTGTGAAACAAATGAACACTCAACCAACGATTGTCCAACCTTGCCTTCTTTTAAGGAATGTCTCCATGAACAAGCCCATGCTTTAAACAATTTCCAAAGGCCCAACCATAACCCATACTCCCAAACATATAACCCTGGTTGGAGAAATCACCCAAATTTCAGTTGGAAGAGTGAGAACAATAATGCACAAACTTCACAACCACCGTTTCAAGCACACCATAATTTCCAAAATTATCATGGATATGCACCTCCTTATGCTCCACCTCCTACAAGAAATTTTGAGGAAACTTTGTATGCATTCATTGAAAAGCAAGAGACAATCAACACTCAACTTGCTCAAAGCATAACATATTTTAAAGATACTCTTGCAAAATTCACATCTGCTCTCAGTTTCCAAGAGAAAGGTAAGTTTCCATCGCAACCACAACAAAATCCTGAGGTGCAATACAATGCAAATGCAAGTAGTTCCAGAAGCCAACACATGGATCAAGTCAAATCAGTCACTACTCTACGCAGTGGTAAGGTTATTGAAAAACCCTCTCTTGAACCTTATGAGAAAGATGATGAGTCAATTTCTAAGGGAAAGGAAGGGGTTGAATCTGAAAATTGCAAAGAAATGACTGATTCTCCGCCAGCACTTCCATTTTCTCATGCCATGACCAATCAGGAAGAAATCGAGGATGAAAAAGGCATAAAAAAGGTTGATGCGAATCTTTTATCAAAAGTGACAACAGATTCGACACCCGACATCACACCAATCGATGATTACTTTCCTGATGAATCTCTACTTTCTCTTAATTCAATGCCTTGGTTTGCTAAAAATATCAATTTTCTTGCTTCAGGATTTTTGCCAGCTCATTGGAATACCGAAGACAAAAGAAAATTTTTGAGCAACGAGCGAAATTTTTATTGGGATGACCCTTACTTATTCAATTATTGTCCTGATCAAATATTTCAAAAATGCATTCTCGACAATGAGGTAAGTAATTTCATTAAATTTTGTTACTCTAAGGCATGTGGGGATCATTTCTCATCAAAAAAGAGGATTGTAGAAATCTTACAAAGTGAATTTTACTGGCCCATCATATTCAAGGAGTCAGATGCATTCCGCAAAAACTGTGAAAATTGTCAGAAGGTGGGATTTATTTCAAAACACAGAGAGTCTTTAGATAATCTTCTATGGACTCTTAAGTCTCATCATAGTCGAGATAAGCATCGTGTAATTCATGACTTATGAACCCATTTTCATAAAGAACATACTTGACTTAGTCTTGGGAATCTGACTAAAAAAGACCCTGTTTGCCATTTTTTAAGAAAACTGGATGGGAAGCCTATCCCTGACCCATTGAGGGCATTTAAGCTGTTCTTGGACGTAAAACCAAGGGAAGATGTGAGCCACATTCACAACTGCGATTTGAATTTTTTTGTTTGTAAAAACTTGTGTCTTTTGGTTTTATTATTGTGTTTTGTTATTTCTTATTTTTGTTTTAGTGTGTTTCAGGTTTTGTTAGTGTTTGTTATTTCAGGTGATATCTTCTATACTCTATCTTTCTACCTTAGAACATTGAGGACAATGTCTCGTTTTGGTTGGGGGGAGAGGGTAGTAGTTGATAAAAAAAAAATTGTTTTTCATTTCATAAAGCATGTGCATAATTGTTGTTACTAGGATGGTAGAGTAAAGGAGTTCTTTTGTTAAAGTGACTCTTGAGACGCATCTTAGTAACCATTCTTAACAAGGTCTATTATAATACTTCCTGAAATATTTAGATTTACAAACTCTCGCAATGTTACCACTTAATTCTGCTCGTATACTTATTTAACATGTATTCTTAAACCTTAATTTACACACACACACTTTAACATATGATTGTGGGTTGCATATTGGATTATTACATTATTTATGTTCTTTTGTTAAAGGTAACAACTAAGGGAAAGGGATTGTATATAATTAAGCAAAAAAAAAAACATGAAAAAAAAAGAAAAAAGAAAAAAAAAGAAAAAAAATGATGATAATAAAAAAGTAGATAAGTTTGGTTTCGTAGCCTCCCTAACCTAAGCAATTAAGCCCGAAGGGGTGTTTTAACACCTAATACCCTAAAGTCAACTGACTTGGAAGCAATTGGCCCAACGCTTGTTACATTGGTTAAGGAGAAAAGCTTAAGGGAATCAAACATTGCACTATCTACATATCAGTATCTGCGACCCGAGTTACTAAGCTCGTAGGGGTGTCTTAACACTTAATGCCCTAAGACCAACTGGTCTGGGAGTCATTAGCTGAAAGCTCGTTACATGGGTTAAAGATGCATGATGTTTTTAAATTATATGTATATAGAGTTAAAAAAAAAAGAGAAGACAAAAATAGTGATCCCAACCCAAGGAAGTTAACCTTAAACATTAGAACAAAAATTTTGTTTTCTTCCAAGAAAAGCCCTATAATTATGTGTTGATACATTGAGCAAAAAGAAAGGTTTATTAATATCTTGTTAAGAGGTATTGAGCATATATATAAATTTAATGAGAGTTTGTTTATCTGGATAGATTAATAGAAGTTAAATGATGAATACTTTGCTTTGTGAAATTTGCAAATTGTTTTAACGCTTTGATTACTAGGGACTAGTAATAAGCTGGTTGAGGGGTGTGATTAATACTTAAAAGTACATTTTTATCATGGTTTTATATCATCATTTTGCACTTGAAGTATCAATAACTCCTTAACTAAAGCATGTTTTATAATAATATATCTAATAATATAAGATACCTTTAATTTATGGTAAATGTTCATTTTAAATGCAGGCCTATCACATAAATGAAAATATTGATTGATGACTTTAAGAACTTAAATTGCAAAGGCAAAGAGATGGCCAAACTTAGAAAAGAGATGTCGGTGCGATCCAAACCGGAACACTGTTCGGTAATTGGGTCATATCTGGAGCTACAGATCTCAGATTTAGGTCCAATTTATATGGATGGAAAGGTAAGACATAGGCCTACAACTTTCATATGGAGCCCAAGATCTAAAAATGCCATTATCAAGTCCAAATTGTAGCAACAACAAAGAAGCCCGAATCTATCTTCTAGCCCGAGCATGGTTCGGTATTTTGTCCATATCTGGAGTTCTAGAAGTCCAAATAAGCTGAATTTTTTACACAAGAACGCTAAGACAATTACCTACAACTTTCATGTTTACAACTGACTCTAATTTTGACGTTAACAATGACATTTTGGGCAGACAAGAGAAGATAAGGATTGTCACCAAGTCAAAAGTTGGCCACCCACTTATCAATTAGTCATCAAATCAATAGTTCCCAATTTTGGCCTATAAAAGGAGGAATTTGCCATTCATTTAGGCATCTTGGTTTTCAGATCAAGATCATGCTCTTCCTTTCTCTTTTTGTATTTTTTGTAATGTTTATGCTTTGCTTTCATTAATATCAAGTTTATGCCTTTCATTTCCTTTCCTTTCCTTTACTTAGTTACCTTTTATGTTCTTATTTTGTTTATTTGTTTTCCTTTCTTTCATTATGTCTAGCTAAGTTAATTATGTCAAGGTGAAAAGGTTACACTAATGGTGGAAGAATAAGTATAGTGTAAACTTAATATGGACCTTAATGTTTGATACTAACATGTTTTATATTTGTTATCTTGTTCACTCTTTAATACTTTGCTTGTTAAATGACTAATCTTGATTTATGTTGTATAACACTTGGTACAACAAATGCTTGGCACTTTCATGGCCCATAATGTATGGTATAACCGACACCTGAGCTATGAAAGGAACTTGATTTGTTGTTAACATAAGTTATAATCATAAATGCTTGACGAGATTTACAAGTATTAGCATTAATTGAATAAGATGACTAATGTAATCATGTTAACAATATATAATCTGATTGGAACCTCCTTTGTGTGTGGTTTCCAATTCAATAATAAGAGTTTATACTATATTTATTTGATATACCATTAGTGGAACCTCTAACCTTGACATTTGTTATTATTATTGATTAATCCTTACATTAATTTTCCATCTTCAAGTTATCATCATCTTCTTCTTCTTCTCTTTCTTTATTATTATTATTATTATTATTATTATTATTATTATTATGATTACTACTACTACTACTACTACTACTACTACTATTATTATTATTATTATTATTATTATTACTATTATTATTATAGTTGTTGTTCTTATTGTTATTGTTGTTGTTATTATTGCTATTATTGTTGTTTATAATTGTTGTCTATAATTTGTACAATTAACCTCCCTGTGGTTCGACCCCGGTCTTGCCGGGTTATTTATTACTTCGACACTCCTGCACTTGGGAGAAGACATTAATCTTTTCGTCGTGTCAAGTTTTTGGCGCCGTTGCCGGGGAGGTAAGTTCTTGTATAAATTATAGTTTTTATTTTATTTTCTCTTTTCACTTTTCTTGTATATAACTTTGTCTCTTTTATTTTGTTTCTCCTTATTTTGTTTTCTTCCTTCTTCTTTTGTTTTCTTCTTCATTTTATTATATTCCAACACGTGCATGAGAGTGTGGTCACGTACATCAAGTGGTAGACTTTGTAGGATATCCTCATCATTTTCAGAAAATATGGCTGAAGAAGAAAATCAATCACTTCATAATGAAAATAATGAGAATAACCGTGCTAGAACACTTAGAGACCACATGAATCCCACAATAACAAGTGCACCATCATGCATAGTTTTTCCTGCCGATGCATCTCATTTTAATTTTAAACCAGGTATTATTCAACTTTTACCTTCTTTTCATGGTTTGGAATTGGAAAATCCATACTTGCATTTAAGGGAATTTGAGGAGGTCTGCAACACATATAATAATTTAAATTGTAGCATGAACACCATCAGATTAAAGCTTTTTCCTTTTTCATTAAAAGATAAAGCTAAAACATGGCTACAAAATTTGAGACCAGGATCCATTCGTGCTTGGGATGAAATGCAACAACAGTTTTTAAAGAAGTTTTTCCCATCTCATAGAACAAACTCTTTCAAAAGACAAATCACCACTTTCACTCAAAAACCAGGAGAAACATTTTACAAATATTGGGATAGGTATCGAGACTTGCTTAGTACTTGTCCTCATCATGGTTTTGAAACATGGAGATTGGTTTCACATTTCTATGAAGGGTTAACACCTAAAGATAGGCAAATGGTTGAATTGATCTGCAATGAAACTTTTGAAGATAAAGACCCTGATGAAGCAATGTAGCACTTAGACTTGTTAGCTGAAAATGCTCAAAATTGGGACACTGCGGGTACATATGAGGCACCGAGTAAAACTCAACCTCATACATCTAGTGGAGGTATGTACAACCTTAGGGAAGATCATGACCTTCAAGCCAAATTTGCATCTTTAGCTAGAAAAGTGGAGGCACTAGAATTGAAAAAGAGTGGTCAATTAAAATCTGTTGAAAACATTGTGTGTCAAATCTGTGAAACAAATGAACACTCAACCAACGATTGTCCAACCTTGCCTTCTTTTAAGAAATGTCTCCATGAACAAGCCCATGCTTTAAACAGTTTCCAAAGGCCCAACCACAACCCATACTCCCAAACATACAACCCTGGTTGGAGAAATCACCTAAATTTCAGTTGGAAGAGTGAGAACAACAATGCACAAACTTCACAACCACCATTTCAAGCACACCACAATTTCCAAAATTCTCATGGATATGCACCTCCTTATGCTCCACTGCTTAGAAGAAATCTTGAGGAAACATTGCATGCATTCATTGAAAAGCAAGAGACAATCAATACTCAACTTGCTCAAAACATGACAGATTTTAAAGATACTCTTGCTAAATTAACATCTGCTCTCAGTTTCTAAGAGAAAGGTAAGTTTCCATCTCAAACATAACAAAATCCCAAAGGGCAATACAATGCAAATGCAAGTAGTTCCGGAAGCCAACACATAGATCAAGTCAAATCAGTCACTACTCTGCGCAGTGGTAAGGTTATTGAAAAACCCTCTCTTGAACCTTATAAAAAAGATGATGAGTCAATCTCTGAGGGTAAGGAAGGGGATGAATCTGAAAATTACAAAGAAACGACTGATTCACCGCCAGCACTTCCATTTCCACAAGCCATGACCAAACAAAGGAAAGTCAATCACAATTCTGAAATTTATGAAATTTTCAAACAGGTAAGGATCAATATACCTTTGCTGGATGCAATTAAAAAGGTTCCTTCCTATGCTAAATTTTTGAAAGATCTCTGCACTGTAAAGAGGAAACTGAATGTGAAAAAGAAAGTCTTTCTAGCCGAACAAGTAAGTGCTATTCTTTAAAATAATAATGCTTTGAAATATAAAGACCCTGGTTGTCCTACAATTTCTTGCTTTATTGGAGAGCATAAAATTGAAAGAGCCTTACTTGATCTTGGTGCTAGTGTGAATTTACTTCCATATTCAGTTTTTCAGAGTCTCAATCTAGGTGAGTTAAAACCAACTTCTATAACTCTTTTACTTGCCGATAGATCTATAAAAGTGCCTAGAGGAATAATTGAAGATGTGTTAGTACAAGTCGATAAATTCATTTATTCTGTGGATTTTATTGTCTTGGACACACAACCTGTTGAAGTATGTAATTCATTTCCTGTTATTTTAGGACGTCTATTTCTTGCAACTTCTAATGCATTGATTAATTGTAGGAATGGACTGATGAAGCTATCATTTGGAAACATGACATTGGAGATGAATATTTTCAACATTTGCAAGCAATCTAGAGATGATAATGATTTACAGGAAGTGGACTTTACTGAAAAATTAATTCATGATCAATTTCCAACCACTTCCAATGAAATTGAGATTGATGAATCTGATGATTTGGAAATGATTTATTTTCAAGAAGAATCAAAGACAAGTAATTGGAGGCCATAAATTGAGCAATTGCCACCACGACCAATTAAGTCCATACCTTCAAGTGTTCAACCACCAAAACCTGATTTGAAGCCGTTGCCATCCAATCTCAAATACTCATTTTTGGGAGAAAATGAAACTTTTCCGGTAATAATCTCTTCCAAACTTAATGCACATCAAGAAGGTAAGTTATTACAAACTCTGAAAATGCACAAAAAAGCATTAGGATGGACCATAGCTGATATAAAAGGAATTAGTCCTTTGATTTGTACACACAGAATTTATTTAGAGGAAAATGCTAAACCCTCTAGAGAAATGCAACGAAGGCTAAATCCTAATATGAAAGAAGTAGTGAAAAATGAAGTCATTAAGCTTCTAGATAATGAAATCATTTATCCTATTTCTGACAGCAAATGGGTAAGTCCTACCCAAGTTGTACCTAAGAAGTCTGGAGTCACTGTGATAACAAATGAGAACAATGAGTTAATTCCCACTAGAACTGTTACTGGTTGGCGCATGTGCATTGACTATAGGAAACTTAATTCAATGACTAGAAAAGATCATTTTCCTTTACCTTTCATGGATCAAATCCTAGAAAGAGTTGCAGGTCATGAATTTTATTGTTTCCTAGATGGCTATTCGGGTTACAACCAAATTGAAATTGCATTATAAGATCAAGAAAAGACTACTTTCACATGTCCACTTGGTACTTTTGCATATCGAAGGATGCCTTTTGGATTATGTAATGCACCAGCCACATTTCAAAGATGCATGCTTAGTATATTTAGCGATATGGTTCAACATTTTCTTGAGATTTTCATGGATGATTTTTCTGTTTTTGGCGATTCATTTGATGATTGTTTGACTAATTTAGGAAAGGTTTTAACCAGGTGTGAAGAGAAGAATCTTGTGCTGAATTGGGAAAAATGTCATTTTATGGTAACAAACGGCATTGTACTTGGTCACATTGTTTCATCAAAAGGAATTGAGGTTGACAAATCTAAAATCGAGTTAATTGCAAACTTGCCAACACCAAAATCTCTTAAAGATGTTAGATCATTCCTGGGACATGCTGGTTTTTATAGAAGGTTCATCAAAGATTTTAGTGTAATATCTAAGCCTTTAAGTAACCTTCTAACAAAGGATACTATTTTTGAATGGACTGAACATTGTGAAAAAGCCTTTGTTAAACTTAAAAACTTGCTTACTTGTGCTCCTATCATTCAACCTCCCGATTGGTCATTACCTTTTGAAATAATGTGTGATGCTAGTGATTATGTCGTAGGTGCTGTTTTGGGACAAAGAAAAGATAAGAAACCTTATGTAATTTACTATGCAAGTAAAACTTTAAATAGTGCTCAAATGAATTATACCACCACTGAAAAAGAATTACTTGCAGTAGTATTTGCATGTGAAAAATTCAGATCTTATCTTGTTGGCTCACCTGTTGTTATTTTAAGTGATCATGCAGCATTGAAATATCTTCTTTCTAAGAAAGATTCCAAGGCTAGATTGGTGCGGTGGATTTTATTACTTCAAGAATTTTATATCATAATCAAAGATAAGAAAGGCAGCGAAAATGTTGTCGCAGATCACTTGTCAAGATTGACAACAGATTCGGAAACTGACATCACACCAATCGATGACTACTTTCCTGATGAATCTTTACTTTCTGTCTCTACAATGCCTTGGTTTGCTAATATTGTCAATTTTCTTGTTTCAGGACAATTGCCAGCTCATTGGAGTACCCAAGATAAAAGAAAGTTTTTGAACGAAGTGAAGAACTTTTATTGGGATGATCCTTATTTATTCAAATATTGTCCTGATCAAATATTTCGAAGATGCATTCCTGACAATGAGGTAAGTAGTGTCATTAAATTTTGTCATTCTAAGGCATGTGGGGGCCATTTCTCATCAAGAAAGACAACTGCAAAAATCTTACAAAGTGGATTTTACTGGCCCACCATGTTCAAAGACTCACATGCATTCTGCAAGTCTTGTGAAAATTGTCAAAAGTTGGGATCTATTTCAAAACGTCATATGATGCCTTTAAACCCTATTATTGTCATTGAGATCTTTGACTGTTGGGGTATAGATTTCATGGGCCCATTCCCTCCATCATTTGGTTTCTTATACATATTAGTCGCAGTAGATTATGTTTCAAAATGGATAGAGGCAATTCCAAGTCGAAACAATGATCACAAAACAGTGATAAAGTTTTTGAAAGAAAATATTTTGAGTCGATTTGGAGTCCCTTGAGCCATAATAAGTGATGGTGGAACACATTTCTGCAACAAGCCATTTGAGTCTTTAATGAAGAAATATGGAATCACACACAAAGTTGCCACCCCTTATCACCCTCAAACAAGTGGACAAGTAGAGCTTGCTAATAGGGAGATCAAACATATTTTGGAGAAAATAGTGAACCCTAATAGGAAAGACTGGTCTTTAAGACTTAATGATGCACTTTGGGCTTATCGAACTGCTTATAAAACATCATTAGGTATGTCACCTTATAGACTAGTCTATGGAAAACCTTGTCACTTGCCTGTGGAACTTGAACATAAAGCTTATTGGGCTATTAAAGCTTTCAATTCAAATCTGGATGATGCTAGTCAACTGCGAAAATTACAAATAAATGAGCTTGAGGAAATAAGAAATGATGCATATGAAAATTCAAGAATTCATAAAGCAAGAATAAAAGAATTTCATGACAAGAAAATACAGAGAAAAACCTTCAATGTTGGTCAAAAAGTCTTGCTTTATAATTCTTGACTGCATTTATTTCCTGGAAAATTAAGATCAAGATGGAGCGGTCCTTTTATTGTGAAACATGTGTATCCATGTGGGGCCTATGACATCGAGAATCCAAAGAATGGCAATGTTTTCAAGGTAAATGGACATCGTCTGAAAGTTTACTTTGACAATTTCTCAGTTGAACATAACTCTATTAAATTGGGTGATCCTATATATAAAGATTGATTTTATTTTATTTTATTTTTGTTTCTTATATAAATATTGATTTTATTTTATTTTATTTTTGTTTCTTTTTGAGTGATTTTTGCAAGTTTCTGTCACCCCGGTCAAATGGCGGATAACGGTACTCCGTGACTTAAGTCGGTTCTTTCAGTTTCCCACAATTACTGATATCTGTGTATATATCTGTGCAATTCTTTGAATCTCTCTTCCAATTCTCATTTGAAAATGGACACTAATCTTGAAAAATTGAAAAAGTATTTTCCCGCTCTGCCTCAGAATGCGATTACAAAAATTTGTCGTGCTAGATGTGCAAGATTGAGATTGTTAATGAATCATGGAATTCCTGAAGATATTCGCTGGTTGATTGAAGCAAAGGTTCGATTATCAGGTGAGTCCTCTAACTTCATTTCACACATGCCTGGAACAGGTAAAAGCACTTTTGCAAAGAAGCGTCGTGCAAAACGACTGGATGTCTGTCATCGATGTGCTAGATGGACTTGTAATACACAATGTCGTTCTTTAGGAATGATATCTATAAACCATGAAGATAAAATACAATTCATTAAGGATGACTTGAGTAAGGAGTCTTTAGATAATCTTCTATTGACTCTTGAGACGCATCCTAGTGGAGATGTGCATCGTGCAATTCATGATTTATGGCCAATATTTCATAAAGAACATGATCGACTTAGTCTTGGGAATCTGACTAAAAAAGACCCTGTTTGCCAGTTTTTAAGAAAACTAGATGGGAAGCCTATCCCCGACCCATAAAGGGCGTTTAAGCCGTTCTTGGACGTAAAACCAAGGGAAGATGGGAGCCACAATCACAACTACTTGTACATACACATGCTTTTTTTTCAAAAATAAATAAATAAATAAAAAGAGAGAGAGAGAGTGTGAGACTCCAGCTGGCCTACATATAGATGTTATGATTGCCTTTCTAATTTCTCATCTATAAAACCCTCTTTTCCTTCCTTTCATTTCTACTCAACCCATACATTCAACAAATACAAAAGTGTGTAGAAATGGCAAGTTCCTTAAGTCATCAAATAAGAAATATTTGTGTTTTCGGTGGATCTAGTCCTGGGAAAGAAAAGGAGTTTTTAGAATCAGCAAATCATCTTGGTCAGGTGCTAGCTGAGAGAAAGATTCATTTAGTATATGGGGGAGGCAGTCTTGGGTTAATGGGAGGTGTGTCAATAGCTGCATTTTTAGGAGGTAGTCAAGTTTTGGGGGTCGTCCCTAAAGCTTTGGCACAAGGGGACATCATTGGAAAAACAATTGGAGAGGAACTTCAGGTCTCCACAATGTCGGCTCGAATGAATGCAATGTTTAATCATGCTGATGCCTTCATTGCTTTACCAGGTGGTCTAGGCACATTGGAAGAGATCTTTCATATTTCCTCTTGGGCTCAATTGCACATTCACCATAAACCCATAGGTTTGTTAAATGTTAATGGTTATTATGATAAGTTGTTGTCTTTTCTTGATCATGCTGTGGAACATGAATTTCTAACATCTTCTGCATGCCAAATCATAATCTCTGCTCCTACTGCTGAACAATTGATTGACCAACTACAATCTTTCACTCATGTGATTGATCCTTCCATGAGTCGTATAAATTGGGCACCTACGGGAAGCCGTAAAAAGCTTAGATTGGATTTGAGCCTTCATTTGTGAGTTTTTATGTCTTTTGGTTTTATTATCGTGTTTTGTTATTTCTTATTTTTATTTCAGTGTGTTTCAGGTTTTGTTAGTGTTCGTTATTTCAAGTGATATCTTCTATACTCTATCTTTCTACCTTAGAACATTGAGGACAATGTCTAGTTTTGGTTGGGGGGAGAGGGTAGTAGTTGATAAAAAAAAATTATTTTTCATTTCATAAAGCATGTGCATAATTGTTGTTACTAGGATGGCAGAGTAAAGGAGTTCTTTTGTTAAAGTGACTCTTGAGACGCATCTTAGTAACCATTCTTAACAAGGTCTATTATAATACTTCCTGAAATATTCAGGTTTACAAACTCTCGTATTGTTACCACTTAATTCTGCTCATATACTTATTTAACATGTATTCTTAAACCTTAATTTACACACACACACTTTAACATATGACTGTGGGTTGCATATTGGATTATTACATTATTTATGTTCTTTTGTTAAAGGTAACAACTAAGGGAAAGGGATTGTATATAATTAAAAAAAAAAGAAAAACATGAAAAAAAAGAGAAAAAATGATGATAATAAAAATGTAGATAAGTTTGGTTTCGTAGCCTCCCTAACCTAAGCAATTAAGCCCAAAGGGGTGTTTTAACACCTAATACCCTAAAGTCAACTGACTTGGGAGCTATTGGCCCAACGCTTGTTACATGGGTTGAGGAGAAAAGCTTAAGGGAATCAAACATTTCACTATCTACATATCAGTATCTGCGACCCGAGTTACTAAGCTCGTTGGGGTGTCTTAACACCTAATGCCCTAAGACCAACTGGTCTGGGAGTCATTAGCTGAAAGCTCGTTACATGGGTTAAAGATGTATGATGTTTTTAAATTATATGTATATATATTTGTTTTTTTAAAAAAAAGACAAAAAAAAAGACAAAAATAATAATCCCAACCCATGGAAGTTAACCTTAAACATTAGAACAAAAATTTTGTTTTCTTTCAAGAAAAGCCCCATAATTATGTGTTGATACATTGAGCACAAAAGAAAGGTTTATTAATATCTTGTTAAGTGGTATTGAGCAGATATATAAATTTAATGAGAGTTTGTTTATCTGGATAGATTAATGGAAGTTAAATGATGAATACCTTGCTTTGTGAAATTTGCAAATTGTTTTAACGCTTTGATTACTAGGGACTAGTAATAAGCTGGTTGGGGGGTGTGATTAGTACTTAAAAGTGCATTTTTATCATGGTTTTATATCATCATTTTGCACTTGAAGTATCAATAACTCCTTAACTAAAATATGTTTTATAATAATGTATCTAATAATATAAGATACCTATAATTTGTGGTAAATGTCTATTTTTAATGTAGGCCTATCATATAAATGAAAGGATTGATTGATGACTTGATGAACTTAAATTGCAAGGATAAAGAGATGGCCAAACTTAGAAAAGAGATGTCGGTGCAATCCAAATCGGAACACTGTTCGGTAATTGGGTCATATCTGGAGCTATATATCTCAGATTTAGGTCCAATTTATATGGATAGAAAGGTAAGACATAGGCCTACAACTTTCATATGGAGCCCAAGATCTAAAAAGGCCATTTTCAAGTCCAAATTGTAGCAACAACAAAGAAGCCCGAATCTGTCTTCCAGCCCGAGCACTGTTCGGTATTTTGGCCATATCTAGAGTTCTAGAAGTCCAAATGAGCTGAATTGTTTACACAAGATAGCTGACACAATTGCTTACAACTTTGATGTTTTTAGCTGGCTCCAATTGTGACGTTATCAATGACGTTTTGGGCAGACAAGAGAAGATAAGGATTGTCACCAAGTCAAAAGTTGGCCACCCACTTATCAATTAGTCATCAAATCAATAGTTCCCAATTTTGGCCTATAAAAGGAGGCATTTGCCATGCATTTAGGCATCTTGGTTTCCAGATCAAGATCATGCTCTTCCTTTCTCTCTTTGTATTTTTTGTAATGTTTATGCTTTGCTTTCATTAATATCAAGTTTATGCCTTTGATTTCCTTTCCTTTACTTAGTTAACTTTTATGTTCTTATTTTGTTTATTTGTTTTCCTTTCTTTCATTATGTCTAGCTAAGTTAATTATGTCAAAGTGAAAAGGTTACACTAATGGTGGAAGAATAAGTATAGTGTAAACTTAATATGGACCTTAATGTTTGATACTAACATGTTTTATATTTGTTATCTTGTTCACTCTTTAATACTTTGCTTGTTAAATGACTAATCTTGATTTATGTTGTATAACACTTGGTACAACAAATGCTTGGCACTTTCATGGCCCATAATGTATGGTATAACCGACACCTGAGCTATGAAAGGAACTTGATTTGTTGTTAACATAAGTTATAATCATGAATGCTTGACAAGATTTACAAGTATTAGCATTAATTGAATAAGATGACTAATGTAATCACGTTAACAATATATAATCTGATTGGAACCTCCTTTGTGTGTGGTTTCCAATTCAATAATAAGAGTTTATACTATATTTGTTTGATATACCATTATTACTACTACTACTACTACTACTACTACTACTACTACTACTACTACTACTATTATTATTATTATTACTATTATTATTATAGTTGTTGTTCTTATTGTTATTGTTGTTGTTATTATTGCTATTATTGTTGTTTATAATTGTTGTCTATAATTTGTACAATTAACCTTCCTGTGGTTCGACCCCGGTCTTGCCGGGTTATTTATTACTTCGACACTCCTGCACTTGGGAGAAGACATCAATCTTTTTGTCGTGTCAAGGTGCATATCCATGAGAATTTTAAAAATTATAGTGTGCTTGAAACGGTGGTTGTGAAGTTTATACATTGTTATTATCACTCTTCCAACTGAAATTTGGGTGATTTCTCCAACCAGGGTTATATGTATGGGAGTATGGGTTATGGTTGGCCCTTTGGAAACTGTTTAAAGCATGAGCTTGTTCATGGGGACTTTCCTTAAAAGAAGGCAAGGTTGGATAATTATTGGTTGAGTGTTCATTTGTTTCACATATTTGACACACAATGTTTTCAACAGATTTTAATTGACTACTCATTTTCAATTTTAGTGCCTCGACTTTTCTAGCTAAAGATACAAACATGGCTTGAAGGTCATAATCTTCTCTAAGGTTGTACATACCTCTACTAGATGTATGAGGTTGAGTTTTACTTGGTGCCTCATAAGTACCCATAGTGTCCCAATTTTAAGCATTTTCAGCTAACAAGTCTAAGTACTCCATTGCTTCATCAGGGTCTTTATCTTTAAAAGTTGCATTGCAGATCAATTCAACTATTTGCCTATCTTTAGGTGTTAAACCTTTATAAAAATGTGAAACCAATCTCCATGTTTCAAAACCATGATGAGGGCAAGTATTAAGCAAGTCTCGATACCTATCCCAACATTGGTAAAATGTTTCTCCTGGTTTTCGAGTGAAAGTGGTGATTTATCTTTTGAAAGAGTTTATTTTATGAGATGGGAAAAACTTCTTTAAAAACTGTTGTTGCATTTCATCCCAAGCACGAATGGATCCTGGGCTTAAATTTTGTAGCCATGTTTTAGCTTTATCTTTTAATGAAAAAGGAAAAAGCTTTAATCTGATGGTGTTCATACTATAATTTGAATCATTATATGTGTTACAAACGTCCTTAAATTCCCTTAAATGCAAGTATGGATTTTCCAATTCTAAGCCATGAAAAGAAGGGAAAAGTTGAATAATGTCTGGCTTAAAATCAAAATGAGATGCATTAGGAGGAAAAACTATGCATGATGATGCACTTGTTCTTGTGGGATTCATGTGGTTTCTAAGTGTTCTAACACAGTTATTATCATTATTCTCATTATAAAGTGATTGATTATCCTCTTCGGCCATATTTTCTGAAAATGATGAGGATACCCTATAAAGTCTACGACTTGATGTACGTGACCACACTCTTATGCACGTGTAGGAATATGAATCCAAACAAGATCTCTAGGTTCAAACCTAGCCATTTTTCACCCCTTGTTAGCTTGTTTAGCATACTTTATCATTTTTTCCTCAATATGTAATCGAATCTGCTCATGTTGTTTTTGCATCAATTTTGCCTTTTGACATGACCAAAAGATTGATGTCTTTTTCTAAGTGTAGGAGTGTCGAAGTAATAAATAACCGGCAAGACCGGGGTCGAACCGTAGGGAGGTTAATTGTACAAATTATAAATAACAATAATACAACAACGATAATAATAACAATAACAACAATAATAACAATAACAACAACAACAACAAGAACAACAACAACAACAACAACAACAACAACAATAATAATAGTAGTAGTAGTAGTAGTAGTAGTAATAACAACAACAATAATAATAATAACAATAATAATAAAGAAAAAGAAGAAGAAGAAGATGATGATGATAATTTTGAGAAGGAATAATAATGTAACAATTAAACAGTGATAATAACAAATGTCAAGGTTAGAGATTCCACTAATGGTATGTCAAACAAGTATAATATAAACTCTTCTTATTCAATTGGAAACCACACATAAAGGAGGTTCCAATCAGATTATAGATTGTTAACATGATTACATTAGTTATATAATTCGATTAATGTTAATACTTGTAAATCTCGTCAAGCATTCATGATTATAACTTATGTTAACAACAAATCAAGTTCTTTTCATAGCTCAGGTGTCGGTTACACCATACAGTATGAATTATGAAAGTGCCAAACATTTGTTGTACCAAGTGTTATACAACATAAATCAAGATAGTCATTTAACAAGCAAAGTATTAAAGAGTGAACAAGATAACAAATACAAAACATGTTAGTATCAAACATTAAAGTCCACATTAAGTTTACAGTATACTTATTCTTACACCAATAGTGTAACCTTTTCACCTTGACATAATAAACTTAGCTAGACATAATGAAAGAAAGAAAAATAAATAAACAAAAGAAGAACATAAATAAGATTAGAGTTAACTAAGTAAAGGAAAGGAAATGAAAGGCATAAACTTGATATTAATGAAAGCAAAGCATAAACATTACAAAAAATACAAAGAGAGAAAGGAAGAGCATGATCTTGATCTGGACACCAAGATGCCTAAATGCATGACAAATGCCTCCTTTTATAGGCCAAAATTAGGAACTATTGATTTGATGACTAATTGATGAGTGAGTAGCCACCTCTTGACTTGGTGACATTCCTTCTCTTCTTTTATCTTCCCTAAACGTCATTGATAACGTCAAAATTAGAGCCACTCAAAAACATGAAAGTTGTAGACAATTGTCTCAGATTTCTTATGTAAAACATTCAACTCATTTGGACTTTTAGAACACCAGCTATGGCCAACATACAAAACAGTGCTCGGGCTGGAGGACAGCTTTGGGCTTCTTTGTTGTTGCAATAATTTGGACTAGAAAATGACTTTTTTAGATCTTGGGCTCTCTATGAAAGTTGTAGGCATATCTCGTACCTTTCCATCCATATAAAGTAGACCTAAATATGAGATCTATAGCTCTAGATATGACCCAATTATCGAACAATGTTCCAGTTTGGATTGCACCGACATCTCTTTTCTTGTTTTGGTCATCTTTTTGCCCTTGCAATTTAAGTTCTTAAAGTCATCAATCAATCCTTTCATTTATGTGATAGGACTGCATTTAAAATGAATATTTACCACAAATTAAAGGTATCTTATATTATTAGATATATTATTATAAAACATACTTTAGTTAATGAGTTATTGATACTTCAAGTGCAAAATGATGATATAAAGCCATGATAAAAATGCACTTTTAAGTACTAATCACACCCCCCAACAAGCTTATTACTAGTCCCTAGTAATCAAAGCATTAAAATAGAAAACAAATTTGCAAATTCCACAAAGTAAGGTATTCATCATTTAACTACCATTAATCTATCTAGATAAACAAACTCTCTTTAAATTTATATATCTGCTCAATACCTCTTAACAAGATATTAATAAACCTTTCTTTTGTGCTCAATGTATCAACACATAATTATAGGGTTTTTCTTAGAAGAAAACAAATTTTTTGTTCTAATGTTTAAGGTTAACTTCCTTGGGTTGGGATTATTATTTTTGTCTTTTTTTTAAATATATATACATATAATTTAAAAACATCATGCATCTTTAACCCATGTAACGAGCTTTCGACTAATGACTCTCAGACCAGTTGGTTTTAGGGCATTAGGTGTTGAGACACTCCTACAAGCTTAATAACTCGGGTCGCAGATACTGATATGTAGATAGTGCAGTGTTTGATTCCCTTAAGCTTTTCTCCTCAACCCATGTAACAAGCATTGGGCCAATAGCTCCCAAGTCAGTTGACTTTAGGGTATTAGGTGTTAAAACACCCCTTCGAGCTTAATTGCTTAGGTTAGGGAGGCTACGAAACCAAACTTATCTACATTATTATTCTTTTTTTTTATTATATACTATCCATTTCCCCTAGTTGTTACCTTTAACAAAAGAATATAAATAATGTAATAATCCAATATGCAACCCACAATCACATGTTAAAGTGTGTGTGTGTAAATTAAGGTTTAAGAATACATGTTAAATAAGTATATGAGCAGAATTAAGTGATAACAATCCGAGAGTTTGTAAACCTGAATATTTCAAGAAGAATTATAATAGACCTTGTTAAGAATGGTTGCTAAGATGTGTCTCAAGAGTCACTTTAACAAAAGAGCTCCTTTACTCTGCCATTCTAGTAACAACAATTATGCACATGCTTTATGAAATGAAAAACAATTTTTTTTTTATCAACTACTACCCTCTCCCTCCAACCAAAACGAGACATTGTCCTCAATGTTCCAAGGTAGAAAGATAGAGTATAGAAGATATCACTTGAAATAACAAAAACTAACAAACCTGAAACACACTGAAACAAAAATAAGAAATAAGAAAACATAATAATAAAACCAAAAGAAAGAAAAATTCACAAATGAAGGCTCAAATCCAATCTAAGCTTTTTACGCCTTTCTTTAGTTGACCAATTTATGCGACTCATGGAGGGATCAATTACAGGAATGAAGGATTGTAGTTGGTCAATTAATTGTTCAGTAGCAGCAGCAAAGATTATGATTTGTCGTGCAGAACATGTTAGAAATTCTTCTTCCACAGCATGATTAAGAAAAGACAACAACTTATAATAATAACCATTAACATTTAACAAACCTATGGGTTTATGGTGAATGTGCAGTTCAGCCCAAGAGGAAATATGAAAGATCTCTTCTAATGTGCCTAGACCACCTGGTAAAGCAATGAAGGCATCAACATGGTTAAACATTGCATTCATTTGAGCTGACATTGTGGAGACCTGAAGTTCCTATCCAATTGTTTTTCCAATGATGTCCCCTTGTGCTAAAGCTTTGGGGACGACCCCTAAAACTTGACCACCTCCTAAAAATGCAGCTATTGACACACCTCCCATTAACCCAAGACTGCCTCCCTCATACACTAAATGAATCTTTCTCTCAACTAGCACTTGGCGAAGATGATTTGCTGATTTTAAAAACTCCTTTTCTTTCCCAGGACTAGATCCACCAAAAACACAAATATTTTTTATCTGATGACCTAATGAACTTGCCATTTCTACACACGTATGTATTTTTTGAATATATGGGTTGAGTAGAAATGAAAGGAAGGAAGAGAGGATTTTATAGATGAGAAATTAGAAAGACAATCATACCACCTATATGGAGGCCAGTTTGAGTCTCACACACACACTCTCTCTTTTTATTTATTTATTTATTTACTTTTGATAAAGCATGTGTATGTACAGGTAGTTGTGATTATGGCTCACATCTTCCCTTGGTTTTACGTCCAAAAACGACTTAAACGTTCTCTATGGGTCTGGGATAGGCTTCCCATCCAGTTTTTTTAAAAACTAGCAAATATGGTCTTTTTTAGTCAGATTCCCAAGACTAAGTCGATCATGTTTTTTATGCAAATAAGGCCATAAATCATGAATTGCACGATGCACATCTCCACTAGGATGTGTCTCAAGAGTTAATAGAAGATTATCTAAAGACTTCATACTCAGGCCATCCTTAATGAATTGTATTTTATCTTCACAGTTTATAGATACCATTCCTAAAGAACGACATTGTGTATTACAAGTCCATCTAGCACATCGATGATGGACTTTCAGTCATTTTGCATGACGTTTCTTAGCAAAAGTGCTTTTACCTGTTCCAGGCATGTGTGAAATGAAGGAGTTAGAGGACTCATCTGATAATCGAATCTTTCGTTCAATCAACCAGCGAATATGTTCAGGAATTCCATGATTCATTAACAATCTCAATCTTGCACATCTAACATGGTAAATTTTTGTAATCGCATTCTGAGGCAGAGCAGGAAAATACTTTTTCAATTTTTCAAGATTAGTGTCCATTTTCAAATGAGAATTGGAAGAGATATTCAAAGAATTGCACAAATATATACACAAATATCAGTTATTGTGGGAAACTGAAAGAACCGACTTAAGTCACGGAGTACCGTTGTCCGCCATTTGACCAGGGTGAGAGAAACTAGCAAAAATCACTCAAAAAGAAACACAAAAACAATGTGAGAAAAACAAAATAATCAACCTTTATCTTCAAGATCATTCAAACTAGTTGATTCATTTTCACTAGGAAAATTATCGAAGTAAGCTTTCAAACAATGTCCATTTTCCTTAAAATCATTGTCATTCATTGAATTCTCAATATCACAAACCCCATAAGGATTGCTCCATCTTAATCTTAGCTCTTTAGGGAATGCATAGAGTTGAGAATTATAAAATAAAACTTTTTGACCAGTATCAACTTTTTCACAAGTTTTGTAGAATGCATGTGTGTCCTCGAACATGGTGGGCTAATAAAATCTATTTTGAAATATTTTTGCAGCTATCTTTTTTTACGAGAAATAACTTCCGCATGCTTCAGAATGACAAAGTTTAATGACACTACTTACCTCATTGTCAGGAATGAATCTTTGAAATATTTGATTAGGACAATATTTGAATAAGTTAGGGTAATCACAATAAAAGCTCTTAACTTTGCTCAAAAACTTTTCTTTGTCTTGGGTACTCCAATCAGTTGGCAAATCTCCTAAAGTAAGAAAATTGATATGTTTATCATACCAAGGCATTGGACTAAGAGAAAGTAAGGATTCGTTAGGAAAGTAATTATTGATTGGTGTGATGTCAGATGTCGAATTTGTTGTCACTATTGACAAAAGATTCGCATTAACATCTTTGGTGCGTTTTTCATCCATGATTTCTTCCTTAGAATAAATCATTTTCAAATCTTCAGATTCATCCAATTCATTTTTACTTAAAGTAGATTCAAGTTGATCATAAACTAATTCATCAATATGATCTACTTCTTGTAAATCATTATCATCTCCAGGTTGCTTGCAAATTGACACGACTAAAAGGTTGATATCTTCTCCCAAGTGTAGAAGTGTCGAAGTAATCAATAACCCGACAAGATCGGGGTCGAACCACAAGGAGCTTCATTGTACAAATTATAAACAACAATAATATAACAACAATAATAATAAGAACAACAACAATAATAATAGTAACAAAAACAACAACAACAATAACAATAATAATAATAATAATAATAATAAAGAAAAGGAAGGAGAAGAAGAAGAAGAAGATGAGTACTTTGAGATGGAATATTAATGTAATGATTAAACAATGATAATAACAAATGTCAAGGTTAGAGGATCCACTAATGGTATGTCAAATAAGTATAGTATAAACTCTTATTATTCAATTGGAAACCACACACAAAGGAGGTTCCAATCATATTATAGATTGTTAACATGATTACATTAGTCATCTTATTTAATTAATGCTAATACTTGTAAATTTCGTTAAGCATTCATGATTATAACTTATGTTAACAACAAATCAAGTTTCTTTCATAGCTGAGGTGTTGGTTACACCATACAATATGAGCTATGAAAGTGCTAAGCATTTGTTGTACCAATTGTTATACAACATAAATCAAGATTAATCATTTAACAAGCAAAGTATTAAAGAGTGAACAAGATAACAAATATAAAACATGTTAGTATCAAACATTAAAGTCCATATTAAGTTTACACTATACTTATTCTTACACCATTAGTGTAACCTTTTCACCTTGACATAATTAATTTAGCTAGACATAATAAAAGAAAGAAAAATAGATAAACAAAATAAGAACATAAATAAGATAAAAGTTAACTAAGTAAAGGAAAGGAAATGAAAGGCATAAACAAGATATTAATGAAAGCAAAGCATAAACATTACAAAAAATACAAAGAGAGAAAGGAAAAACATGATCTTGATCTGGAAACCAAGATACCTAAATGCATGGCAAATGCCTCCTTTTATAGGCTAAAATTGGGAACTACTGATTTGATGACTAATTGATGAGTGGGTGGCCAACTCTTGACTTGGTGACAATCCTTATCTTCTCTTGTCTGCCCAAAACATCATTGATAACATCAAAACTGGAATCATTTGAAAACATGAAAGTTGTAGGAAATTGTCTTCACTTTCCTGTGTAAAAACGTTAGCTCATTTGGATTTCTAAAACTCCAGATATGGCCAAAATACTGAACAGTGCTCGGGCTAGAGAACAGATTCGGGCTTCTTTGTTGTTGCTACAATTTGGACTTGAAAATGCCCTTTTTAGATCTTAAGGTCCATATGAAAGTTGTAGGCCTATGTATTACCTTTCCATCATATAAAGTAGACCTAAATCTGAGATCTATAGCTCTAGATATGACCCAATTACCAAATAGTGTTTCGATTTGGATTGCACCGACATCTCTTTTCTAATTTTGGTAATCTCTTTGCCCTTGCAATTTAAGTTCTTAAAGTCATCAATCAATCATTTCATTTATGTGATAGGCCTGCATTTAAAATAAACATTTACCATAAATTAAAGGTATCTTATATTATTAGATATATTATTATAAAACATACTTTAGTTAAGGAGTTATTGATACTTCAAATGCAAAATAATTATTGTTCTGAAGAATAACACTTACTTGTTCGGCTAGAAAGACTTTCTTTTTGACATTCAGTTTCCTCTTCACAGTGCATAGATCTTTTAAAAATTTAGCATAGGAAGGAACCTGTTTAATAGCATCCAACAAAGGTATATTGATCCTTACCTATTTGAATATTTCAAAAATATAAGAGTTGTGATTGACTTTCCTTTGTTTGGTTATGGCTTGAGGAAATAGAAGTGCTGGCAGAGAATCAGTCTTTTCTTTGCAATTTTTAGATTCAACCCCTTCCTTACCCTCCGAGATTGATTCATCATCTTTCTCAGAAGGTTCAAGAGAGGGTTTTTCAATAACCTTACCACTACGAAGAGTAGTGGCTGATTTGACTTGATTTATATGTTGGCTGATTCATTGATAACGACACAATTGGAGCCAGTCAAAAACATGAAAGTTGTAGGCAATTATCTCAGCTTTCTTGTGTAAAACATTTAGCTCATTTGGACTTCTAGAACTCCAGATATGGCTAAAATACCAAACACTGCTTGGGTTGAAAGACAGATTTGGGCTTCTTTGTTGTTGCTATAATTTGGACTTGAAAATGGCCTTTTTAAATCTTAGGTTCCATATGAAAGTTGTAGGCCTATATCTTACCTTTCCATCCATATAAAATAGATCTAAATCTAAGATCTATAGCTCTAGATATGACTCAATTACCGAACAGTGTTCTGGTTTGGATTGCACCAACATCTCTTTTCTATGTTTGGTAATCTCTTTATCCTTTCAATTTCAGTTCTTAAATTTATCAATCAATCCTTTTTTTTATGTGATAGGCCTGCATTTAAAATGAACATTTACCATAAATTAAAGGTATCTTATATTATTAGATATATTATTATAAAACATGTTTTAGTTAAGGAGTTATTGATACTTCAAGTGCAAAATGATGATATAAAACCTTGATAAAAATACAATTTTAAGTATAAATCATATGACCTTTGTTTTGCTAGTTTTTGTTTTCACCCCGATCAAATGGCAAATAATGATACTCCATGACTTAAGTTGCTTCTTTCAGTTTTTCATAATAACTTATATTTGTGTATATATTTATTCAATTCTTTACTCTTTCTCCCTTCTTTACATCTCTTCTCATTTGAAAATGGACACCACTCTTGAAAAATTAAAAAAGTATTTTCCTACTCTGTTTCAAAATGCGATTACAAAAATTTATTATGCCATTCTTAGATGTAAAACATAGAAAGATGTAAAACAAGGAAAGATGTGAGCCACTATCACAACTACCTATACATTCATATGTTAACTACTTGTACATACAACATGTTTTTTTAAATAAAAAAAAAAGAAAGAGAGAGAGAATCCAGCTAGCCTACGTATAGGTGGTATGATTGCATTTTCACTTTCTTATATATAAATTCTTCTTTGTCTTCCCTTCATTTCTACTCAACTCACACATTCCATAGATATCAAAGTGTGTAGAAATGGCAAGTTTCTCGAGTCATTAAATACGAAATATTTGTGTTTTTGGTGGATTTAGTCCTAGAAAAGAAAAAATGATTTTAGAATCAACAAATCATCTTAGTCAAGTATTGGCTTCAAGAAAGATTCATTTAGTGTATGGAGGAGACAACCTTGGGTTAATAGGGGGTGTGTTAATAGCTGCATTTTTAGGAGGTAGTCAAGTTTTAAGGGTTGTCCCTAAAACTTTAGCAAATAAGGATATTATTAGAACAATAATTGGAGAGGAATTACAAGTCTCAACAATGTTTGATCGAATGAATACAATATTTAAATATATTGATGCCTTCATTGCCTTGCTAAGTGGTTTGGGCACATTGAAAGAGATATTTCATATTTGTTTTTTGGCCCAACTTCACATTCACCATAAACTTATAGGTTTGTTAAATTTTAATGGTTTTTATGATAAGTTGTTGCCTTTTTTTATCATGTTGTGGAACAGGAATTCCTAACATCTTCAGCATGATAAATTATAATCTCAACTGCTATTGCTGAATAATTGATTGACCAACTACAATCTTTCACTCCTCTAATTGATCCCTTCATAAATAGCATAAATTGGTTAATTAAGAAAAGTCGTAAAAAGCAATTTCTTGTTCATGCTTTTCATTTCATTTACTACACTTAGTTAACTTATATCATGTTTATGTTCTTTTATTATTTATTTAATTTTTTCTCCTTCATAATGTCTAGCTAAGATAATTATGTCAAGGTAAAAAGGTTTCACTCATGATGTGAGGATAAATATAATATAAACTCAATATGGATTTTAATGCTTATATCCTAAACAACTTGCTATTAACATGTCTTATCATTTTTATCTTATTAATTCTTAATACCTTGCTTGTTAAATGGTTAATCTAGATTTGTGTTGTTGTACATTAAATACTTGATCCTTCATAGTTTTCGGCCAACATCGTTATTATAAGAGGAACTTGATTTGTTGTTAACATAAGTTAGCATCATGAATACTTGATAAAATTTATGAGTATGGTGTTATGTAAATAAGATGATTAATATGATCATGCTGATAATTTATAAAGAATTTATACTTTACTTATCTCTAATACTATTAGTTTATCCTCTAACCTTGACATTTATTTTTATTATTATATAATATTCACATTAATTTTACATCTCAAAGTCCTCTTTAACTTATCTTCACCGCCATCGTCATTGTTGTTGTTGTTGTTGTTGTTTTTTATTATTATTACTATTATTATTTATAATTTATATAGTTAACTTCCCTATGGTTCGACCTCGGTCTTGTTGGGTTATTTATTACTTTGATACTCTTGCACTTGAGATAAGATATCAACTATTTTATCGTGTCAGATACTTCAACTTTGGCATTGGTAAATATTATATAGTTATAAAACAAAATAAAATTAAATTCATATTTTTATTCTTGATTCTAGCGCCAGTCAATAAAAAAATAAAATTTATTTTTATGTGTACACATATGTTTTTATTTTTATATAGCTAAAATAAAATAAAATTAATTTAAATTAATTTTTTTATTATTGACTCTGAATAAACTAATAAATCAATATTTTTTATTTATAAATATATATATATTTTTTTTTTTTATTTTAAGTTGAACCAACTTAGCTCGTGTAAGTTAGACTAGACCCAATCAATCTGCTTCCTTACTCAAGCGAATGACGTGGCTGGGCAAACCAGCAAGAAGCACGTGTGGAGTGGCTTCATACAGTGCAACGATACATTTCAAATGAATGTACAAACAAACAAAAGGAAAATGACTTACCTTTGCTTATAGTCTTCACTCCTGCTTTCCTTTGCTTTTGTGCCCGTATGCTTTAGTCTTCCAGCAGCTCCTGAGATGATGAAGATTCTGGTTTTTTGTGATGTTTTTCGGTGTTTTCTTTTTCTGGTTCTTCTACAGAAAATTTGCGCGAGATTGCTAAGGGCGACGCTCCTGCTTTCAAGTTTCCTTTTGCTTCCTGTTTTTCTATTTCTGCTTGTCTTTTTTCTTCTTTTTTTTTTTTTTTGTTTCGTTGCTCTGTTTTCCAGACCCTCTCTACTCTCTCTTGGGCTGTTTCCTCCTTTGTTTTTCACATGCATTTCTGTTGTTTTAACTCTATTTTCAAATATATTTTTATTCATTTATTTTGTATTATTTATTCTAAAATTAGATTATAATAACAATATTATGATTGATCACATCATAAAATATCAAGTTCATTGCCTTTAGATATATTGCACAAATATTTTTCAATGCAAAGGGCATTCTCACCATTCATACATCCTAGTAAACTAAGATATCTAAATATAGTTTTGGAAACACCATCCATGGAATTGAGTGTCTCATTGTCAATGTTGCATTAACTAGCATGTTACATATTAACAAAGGACTGATATTCAATTTCTTAGAGTTGAAAGAAATAATAAGAAGAAAAAAGATGAAAAACTTGATCATCAAGGAGGAAGAATTCCCAAGAAAAGGAGGGAGAAAATTCTTGATTAATAGTTTTGTAATTTCATAATATTTTGAGTAGCAGTCAAGTTCATCTGCACATTCAACTTAGGTGCAAATGAAATGACTTAAACCTACTTCCAAATTCTCTTTTCAAGAAAGAAGGATTGCAGAGTGAAGAAATATTTTTTAATGGTAAAGTCTCTCGTTAGGTATTTTCATTGACATATTTATAAGAAACTTTATTCAAAGTCTTTTCCTTTCCTTTCTGAATTTTAATTGACAAGAAAACAAATTCATTTGCTATGTGAATCATCGTCCTCAGAAGATACTGAAGTCAAAAGAAATCCAAAGAGATTCAGCATAGCCCAATCTTCCCCGTGTCCCTCTCGAAGGAGGTAAAAATAGTTGTTTTCAGCAAACTCCACCTCCTTGTGACCTTACGCCACAGTTCTTCTTCCTCGGAGGAAGACAGGTTTGCTCTCGTTGAGAGTCGAACTCAAGACCTCCCGCTTACTAAACGGGTGCTCTAACCAACTGAGCTACGAGAGCTTGTTGGGCATTCCTTTGTCCATATTAAAAACATCCTTTAATTCTGATGATATTTACTTGTAAAATTCCTTTAATTCTTGGTATATGTTGCTGTGAATATTCTGTTTTGCTGTATAACCCTTTGTTTTCTTTACCCAAATGGAATGCCGAAACACATTTCCCATAAATAATATATACATTCATACTTTGTGTGTGTGTGTATAAAATGTTATAATAAATCATGAGGTTGGGTTTTATGCACTCCATGCTTGCAATATATAATATAATTATGGGAAGTGATATTGTTATCGTTTTATAATATTAAAGTAAGATCCAGTTTAATGTATATATATATATACACACATTCATACTTTGAATTGATATTTTGAACTATACATGCTGACTTGCTGCCCTGTGAATTTAGAATTTCAATTTATTTAGAATTGTTTTAAAAACTAATTGGTGTTAATTCATGGTCCGAGTAATTTATTTAACTTTTTTTAAATAATATTATTTAAATTTTTAAAAAAATTTATCCAAAACAAAAGGTCTTGGAAAAAAAAACAATGACCCTAAATAAAAAAAAATACTACTTTTTTTGAGGTCATTTATATCTTTTAAATAGCATTTCACTAAATTAAAAAAGTATAAATTATTTTCATATTTTTAAATTATTTTAATATTAAAAATAATTTTTTTAAAATAAAAAAAATATTACTTTCAAATATTTTTAGATAAAAAATATTTTATAAAACAATTATTATTACTCTCACGGCTACATCAACATGTTCAAGAATTAAAAAAAAAAATCCATTATGCAACCTAACGAAAATAAATATACCGAATGTTTACAAACAAAACTTTCAATAAAAGATAAGAATGAAACTTTCAATAATGTTTTTCTTTTAAATATATTAAAATAATATTTTGTAATTTTTTAAAATTTATATTTTATATTAAAATGTTAAAATAATTTAAAATAAAACGATAAAATATTTTTAAAACGCAGATAATCTGTCTCTAGTT
Organism: Populus pruinosa; assembly: GCA_026413675.1. NCBI lineage: Eukaryota > Viridiplantae > Streptophyta > Magnoliopsida > Malpighiales > Salicaceae > Populus > Populus pruinosa. The sequence goes on from CM048599.1 coordinate 20,575,565, forward strand.
CCGTCTGTCTCGCTCTCTCTCTCTCTCTCTCTCGCAGTTTCCTCTTCCTTTCCTGTCTTTATCTACTAGTCTTCTTCAACATTCCATTAAACCCTTTGTTTAGTATCACAATTACAGTCACCCCCACCCTTCACAGAAGTTTCACTCTTTATTTCATAGAAGTCTTCTATCACAATTACAGTCACCTCCACCCTTCACAGAAGTTTCACTCTTTATCTTCATAAAAGTCTTAACCTTTTTTTTCTTATCACAGAACAGAGAAACCAATAGAGCAATGGCTTCTGATTCATGGGCTTCTCGCTTCACAACTTCTTCAAGAAGATATCAGACTCGATCTGGTTTGTGTAAAATCTTTCATTTCTTTTGTAATGTCCTCAGTTTAGTAAGAGATGGTGTCTGAAAGGTGCCTTTTTTTTTTGTTGGTTTGTGGTGCTAGATCTGTATGATGAGACTGAGACGGAAGATGATTTGAAAGCAGAGTATTTGTGTCCGTTTTGCGGCGAGGATTTTGATGTTGTTGGTCTCTTTTGCCACATCGATGAAGAGCATCCTGCTGAAGCCAAGAATGGGGTATCGTATTCTTATCGAGTTCTATTGATGGATATAAATTAAAATGTTTAGTTCTTTAGTGTTAAATTGCTTTGGGTAAAGGGTTTTATGGGGTTTGATTTTAAATGAGATAATTTGGTTAACTGCGTGAGTTTGTCGCCTTGTTTTTGAGAATTTTAATTCTATCTAGAGCATATAAATTGGTCATTTTCTTTTTGTAACACTATTAATTACACTTCCTAGTTTTTTTTTTTTTTTGTCTAGAGACTGTTACTGAAATGGTACTGGAATTGTTTGTTTTCAGGTTTGTCCAGTTTGTGCTAAAAGGGTGGGGATGAACATTGTTACCCACATTACTGGGCAGCATGGGAACTTCTTTAATATATCCTTTTATCTCAAAATTTGACTCTTAACATTTAACATTTTGGTTCTGGTGTTTTTGCGTAATCTGGATTGGTTTACACACAACCAAACATGCACGTTTATGTAGTTCAAATGTTAATTATATGGAAAAGTGACCTAGGTAATGTTGGTAACTGAAAATCTGTCTAGTGAATCCCTAGGCTCATGGGAAACTTTCAACATCAAAGGGGTGCTTGGGAATCTCCTATCTTGTTAGTTACTGGTTAACGGTGTCCAAACTATTGTTTTGTATCTACTTCTCTGTTGAAGTTCCTTGACTGGAGATTACGTGCAGCGTAAGAGGAGACTGCGGAAGGGGGGAGCTAACTCAGCATTTTCTATACTGAGAAAAGAGCTGCGAGAAGGAAGTTTACAATCCCTTCTTGGTGGATCTTTGTGCTTTGTTTCGTCCTCCAATACAGAACCTGATCCATTGCTTTCACCTTTCATATTTAATCCACCTGGTTTTGATGAACCACTGATTGCAAAACCTCTCTCTTCTGTTGGAGGAAGCTCAGTGAAGGGGAGAACAACTGAGGAGTTTCTAGAAAGGTATGATCACTATCTTTTTCCCATATAAGCCGCTGCATTTGATATCCATTTATAAAAGAAGTTTCTGTATTTTGACGTCCAAAATATGAACTAAAAGATAATGATTTAGGGCTGGGAACTTGTTTGAATTAGGGCTGGAAACATGAGTTGCTGAACTCATTAGCCTCTTCTCTGATCTATCTGGTAACAAAACCAAGAATAAGACTGACTACTGCAAATATGCATCTTTTCTTAATCTATAATGTGAGGATGTCTTCAAACACTTGAGTATTTGGTTAATAGGCGATGATGTGTGAAGTTCAAATTGTTTAGGATCAGTGTGCAATTTGTAGAGTTACTGCCTTTTAGGTACTTTTTGCTTGGTTTACGTTCAGAATATCGGTCTCTCCATGATCTCAAACCCTTTAAGGCAAGGATGGAACTTTAGTAGTGCTGATACCATAGTCTTCTCTGGATGAATTGTTAATGATTTGTGGAGTTTGAGTTTTACTGACCGTGTATAATTTCTTCTGACTATGTTTTAGGATTCGATTATTATGGTCTTGGAAGATTGACTTGGAGCTTGTATTCAACTGATTCCATAATTTTTAGCAAGGAACTTGAGACTGTTAATGATCATTCCATCTTTACCACTACATGATTTTCACTAATTCATCAATTTAGTTTTGTTGGAGAAGAGTATCACGTTTGGCAGAAAGGTAGCTAAAAGGGATCGAATGCAACTTGAACCATGTAATTGCTAACCTGTACTATATTTGCAACTGACCGCTTTGAGGCTTTTCTGCCATTGCCAGTATGTTGTGGGGTTTTTCTTTTTTCAAGATCTCTAACATTAGTTTGGTGTCAGCAGGAAAGTCCAACATCCACATCTATCAGACGAGGACCAGGAGAAGTCGCGGAAATCAGAGTTTGTCCAAGGACTATTGCTCTCCACCATTCTGGATGATGAGTTATGAGGGGATTGTTAATATAATGTTAGGTGTGAGAGCGAAGTGAAGAGGAAAGCTGTTCAATTTGTGACGCAAGTCGTGTTAGTTAGTAGGTCTGATTGACTACCTTGTACTCCTATTTGTATTTAGAGCTCTCATGTGCATAATGGAAAAAATAAACGGATTAATATTGAGCCCGATTAATATTGAAATAGTAATAAAATAATTTTTTAAAATTTATTTTTTATTTTTTAAAATTTATTTTTGATACTAATATGTCAAAATAATTTTAAAATACTAAATAAAAATTCATTTAAGATTAAAAAAAGCAAGGTTTATTTTAGCGTTCCTTGTTACGTTTCGCGCGTGGTTTGAGTTGGAAAAAACAAAGGTTGGCTGGTGCTAATGCTAACTTTTCCAAGTCGGAAGGCCCCGTTTTCCAAACTTCAAGTTGTGGGTGCTGGATTCCCCTCAATTCGGGAAATAGCTACCTGTAAACATGGATTTCCTCGACGGGTATATAGACAAAAAGGAACAGCGAAGGCGAAATCCACAGCCTGAAAACCATGTTGCCTTTCGTCTGAAAAGATGATAGCTTTAGCTGTTGCGACAAACAGTAGTGCCATTGATGCATTTTCTATTGCAGCTATATGTCTATAGGAGGACGTTATCATTTACAGATCATTTAGCGGATCTTTCTTAAGAGAACACAGCATATGTAAGAACATATTTCAAGAAACTGCTGCTACAAAAAGTACATTGAACATTCTACCATGGAATCAACCATATACAAAAGTCAGTAGTTTTTATAGGATAAGGTAATAAAAAAGTTGCAACAACTAAAGCTTTCAGGCCTGGAAAACAGTCCATAAGATCCAAACACCGTTTATGATCAGAAAGCTCCTTCGAATCTGCAACTCTTCAAATAAAAGCCACAGCACCAAGATACTTATCAGAAAGCTCCTTCAAGCGCAAGAAAATCATTGCATAAAAAAAACTGGACCATTCTGGGACTTCTTTAAGGATATGTGATGGCAGAGCCAGGACATAATATAAGTCTGAGAATCCTGAAGACATACAACTCCACACTACTCCATACAACATTAAAATAATGGAGGTTATTTAGTATGAGCTGAAATTGGGATTCCTCTTACAGGACTGAAGGTACCAGTTTCCTTTAAAAAATCATTTATAAAGGACTCGGTTCACCTTGGGCTTGTGTTGTGGGAAACAAAGAACCTATAGTCCGGATGATTAACTTCCAAATGCCTAAGCCAGTTGTCAGCGGCTTTTAGTAATGAACCAGCCTTTTTATATTCAGAGACTGCATTCTGATTCCAGAAAGTAACTTTAAACTTGTAGGAAGCAAGCCCAAAAGTTGGCAAAGGTAGCTTGAGGGACAAGTCAGCACGGTGTAGCTCCCTAACAGAACTGTGAAGTTGCATCCCCTCAGTGTTTTGATCTGTCCCAACAAGAAATGCAACAAACACATAAGCCTGCAGGCAGATATAAAAGTTCACCAAGGACATACACATAAGGAAAGATATGTACTTTGAAGGGGTGTTGACAGAGAATGATAGGTTAGAAAGCAGGCATCCAGATTCTGCAGTGTTGGACCCATGGGTATCCTATATATGGGATACCATGCCACTGAAATCCAACTTGAGGGTGATAGGTCACAGCTCCTCAATGTCTTGAGTTCTGGAAACTGAGATGCAAGCACTGAAATCTGGAGGGAAGGGTGGGTGTGGATGTTAGTATTCATGAACATGCGGAAAACATAAACAAAGAAAAAGAAGAACAGAACCCAGATTTTAAGTCAATTGAAGACAAGGAACTTGCCTGGTCAGCCAAAGGCTGGCGTGTGAATGGTGAAGCATACTCCATGTATTCAAAAATAGGCGGACCTGGTGGGTTGGAAATCTCACATTCATCACTTGATGAACCCCTGAAGGGTTTATTTCTCAGTGAGAGTCTATTCAAACTCTGAATATTTGCATCTGTAACATTAAGCTGGCTCCAAGGTTCCCAAACACCATTGCTTGCTACTCTCTCTGCTCCATAGTCACAGCTACCATCACTGCTCGTCTCCCTGGATGACTCAGTATCACTCTCCTCACCAGGCCTCCTGTCAGAAGATGGAAGAAATAACAATGTGATGCAACAAGCATGATAGTTACAGTTCTATAGTTTCAAACATTGGGCTGTTCACTTTTAATTTATCATTCCTTCCATTGGAAGGACTATCAAAACTTGCTGTACTGAATAGGCATCCAATTACCAAAAGTACCCATCTAGCCAGTACAATTTTAAAATGTAAGTGCTCTGTCAGGAAGGCTGGCAAAATTCCTTTCTGCTGCATCACAACATATTCAAAAAAATAAAATTATACCATGTTACTATCAGTCAATACTTGCAAAGTGGACCACTGACAAACTTTTCATCAAAATTTACACTACAGTTTCAGAAGATGTCAGTAAACATTCCACAAGGCAACAAATGTAACTGTCCCGGAACCACACTCACAATCCTAGGAATTCAGATGGATAAATCTTCCTCCTCCATCTTAAAATTCAGCATAACATGTCTGTGGTATAAGGAATTCAGTCATTCAAGTCAACCTTAAGTGCCAGTACATGTCTCAGCCACTCCAATGACAAATTATCTCTTGAAAGGTTAATTTTGGAATTTTCCAGCAAAAACTACACCAAGAATTATACTGTAAATTATTATCATTACTAACATGAAAGTAGCGGCTCCAAATTCTCCAAACAGTATTAACAATTATTTCTATTCTTGCACTTGCAGCCACAAGGGAGCAGTTTTGGCCTCCAAGAATCCTACTTTAAAGGGATCATGACTGCATTAAGGGTTTTTAGGGTATAAACCAAAAAAATGATCATGTAAACCTGTAGATAATACATAGGTGGGTGGCCAAATTGGACTTTGGATTCAACATGTCAGTGGATTATGGACACTAGATAGTACAGCACACAACCCTGTGATGCAAAATTTGCTTCTATTTTCCTTTCAAGAAAAATGTCATTTGCTTCGCAGAAAGTTATTAAGAAAAATACACCTAGCGAAAGACAGATAAAACAATCAACTATGAAATTTAAAATCCCCCTCATCAATGACAGCTCTAATGCATCAAATTGAATTCATTTCATCCAAATAAATAGCCTCCCATTGCTCTTTATCCATTCCAGTCAAAGATCCATCTATAATAGAAACCACAAGGAGGAACTGACTGTGAATGGACCTCAGAATGGAATTTTTAAAAAGAAATTCCAGAAAAAATAAAAAACATAATTCTCATATAAAACTAAGTTTGTAGACTTTTGAACCGTTTGTTAATTGGAATAACAACTTTAAGATTTAAATAAAAGAGCCATCTACAAAATGGCATATCTGTCAAACCCTGTATATTAAAAGGACAAACTAACATCATCAAACAGAGAAATCCATAGAAGCACATTGACAGAAGTAGGTACTGCTAGTAACTATAAAGTAACTAAAGTGCTAATACTCGCCAACAGTACTAAAAGCCTTTCACTTCCATCAGATAGTTGATTCAATGCCTTTCAGTGTGTCCAAACCTTATGCAAATAAAAATACATTAAGCCAGAAAATTAATCAATCACCTAACCTCAATGCGTACAATTTAAGATTAAAATATTGAAGAATGGCCATGCATCCAGAGTTCACATCAATAAATCCATCAAAAACATGCCAGGACATCAATTGGAACTGGGAAAATTAAAAAACATGAAAAATATAACCAAATAAGAAGCCAAGAAAATGGCTCACCTCAGCCTGTCGGAGGGACGCAATGGATCAATATACAGCTGAATGCCAGACAAATAGGGAACATAATACTGCACAACAGTCTCACTCCCGTTCAAGAGAAGAGGAACACCTGCTCCATATGCACTCCACTCCTTAAAAGATTCCCATAAATCCTCAAGCACAAAATACAAGTTCTGATGATGCTGCACTTCACGCGTTCTCCATCCCTCAACGCTTGTCTATATGACCCACAAATGCCACCATTAAAAGAACATACATGCTATTAAAACATAAAACGTTCAACTCATTTTCAATCTAAAGCAAACTCATAACAATCAAATCAGTTTTCCCACAGACCCGTTAAGAATCAAAGCTGTAATATAGGATTAGTTGGAATACAAGTTTAACAATTCTAACAAGTCGTCTCTAGAATAATTAACTGAATTCGAAACCCTAAACCTCTAGAATTTAAGACCTGTAATCAATACTAACCCCTTTAAACAAAACATGTCATCAACAAACAACAAAGTAAATCAAACTGAAAGAAGCTAATTAATTGTCCAATTGGTGTCATTTAAAATCAACACCCTAATTAATTACAGATGATTGCGTTCAAAATTAAACATTGTCAACAATTATTTGCTTGATGAATTAACCTAATTCATTGCCCTATGCAATTAACTAACTCAAAACCCTAATCTAATCAAGTAATTAATCATGTCCTTCACAACTTAAGACCTCTAATCAATACAGACAAAAACTGAGCCGCAAGAACAAAAACCCACCAGGAAAAAGCTATAAAAATCTAAACTTTATTAAAAAACAAAAAAAAACAGAAATCAACAAAAACCCAAAGAATTACCGATTTTTTAATCAATTACCTTAGGCAGAAACTGAGCAGGAACGACAGGAGTAGTATGTTCCAAGAAGCGATCCAAATTCGTGGAATTAGTGTCAGACCCAACCCGACCCGAAACAGAACAATTCGACCCACATTGATCGGACCCCTTTCTCTTCTCAATCTCAGCCGTTGAATCCTTCGAAATCGACAGCTTCAGCTTCTGCTGCTGCAGCTGCTTCTGTTGTTGTAATTGTTGTTGTTTTCGGATCCCTGGTGAAACATAGAATCGATTCTCTCCCCGGGTTCGGGCAACTGAGACACCACCGGAGCCTGACATTGTACGGGATTGCGAGAAGGATAAAAACGGTGTCGAAAGTTGGAAGCTTTTGAGAGATTTTTATGTTTTGGAGACAGTTTTATAGGTTTTATTGTGTTTTATCTTTTCTGGTAAAAGGAAGTCTCTGTTTCGGATATTTATTCCCTTTTTTTTCCGTGCGTGAAAGTAAAATAGCGAAATAAATACTCTTATAAGATGGATAGTTTTTCTTTTTTATCTCTCTCATGAGTTTATGTTAATCTCGTGTCTACTCAGAGTTTGATTTGGATATTATCTATTATTTAACTGCCTTTGCTTTTCCTTATTATTATTATTATTATTTAGATTCCAAATCAAGAACTCTGGAGAGTGTTATTTTATTATGAATAACTTAATTATAAAAAAAATAAGATAAAGATTAATAATTTTTTAAAAAATAAAAGATAAAGAATGAAGTATATTTAATTGACCACCAAAGTAAATTCTAGAAATTTCATGAGGAGAAGAGTCAAGATATAATAAAACAAACAACTAGGAAAGCTTCAAGGAGGGTGAGGCTTGGGATTATTTTGACTTTCTAGGTGAGGATTGGGTCCAAGTGTTTTGTTTATTTTATTTATTTATTTATTTATTTTTTGTTTCAGTAGTAGAAGAACCAGTAAAGGGAATATCCGGCAGGAGAGATGCTTCATGCCAAATCAAGTTCATGATTCCAAACACAGTGCACCATCTTCAAACTCAATCACCATAATGCTGCATATATATATATATATATATTTGTCAATTACAGGGAATTGAATTGCTTAAGCTATGAGGTATGAATTCATTGTCAACCCCTAAACCTTTTATGAGCCTTACCGTAAGTGCTTGTGTCGCCCTTCATGACATGATATTTGTGCCCTGAATTGTTAGTCAAATTATACTCATGCGAGAAAGGATTAATTTAAAAAAAAAATTTAAAAAATCTAATAAAAAATTTAAAATAAAAATTATAAAAACTAAAAAAATTAATAAAAAAAACCTCAGACACACGAGCTTGGATACCTGAGCATGCCTAACCTTTAATACAAAAAGCCTACGCATGCAGAATAATCATCTTATAACTATGTATATTTATTTTTTAAAAAAAAAAAAGAGAAGAGAACAACATATTATCTACCTTTAATTTTTTAAGAAAAAATAGAGCAAATAAACATTGTCTATTAAGACAAATGACCGTTACGACAAGTGACCGTTGCTTTCTTTGTCTAAATTCAATAATTAGAAGACCATTGGAAAATTGAGTTAGAGATGTTTTACATCTAAAAATTTATTTTCAATTAGTTTTATCTAGAAAAACTAAGAAAACACCGTAAAAACATAAATAAACTCTTTTATGTCTTTAAAAATCCTAAAAATAAAGTAAAAAACAAAAAATCAACCTTAAACCAAAAATCTTCTTGATGTTAGAACTACTTTATGATGTGATTTCAAGGTGAAATAACACCTAAATGGAATGATCGTTATTAAATGAGAAGTTTGAATATGTCATGTAGTCCAAATATTGTTAAGTGTTTAGCTCATATTTAGAGTTGTAAAAGCTTAAATGAGCCTATTCTTTTATGGTTGAAAAGATGGGACAAATATCTAAAACTTTTATTAAAACTATTTGTTCAAATTATGATGTTATCAATAATGTTTTGTTCAACTATCAAATCAATAGTTAATTATCATATCAATAATTCTAAAATTTAGCATATAAAAGAAGGCATTTGTTATACATTTAAACATATTGATTTTCAAATTGAGGTCAATGCTCTTGCTTTTTTTATTTGTGTTTTTATATTGTTCAAGTTTTATTTCATGTTATATTTTCAATAATCTTTTATTGATGTTGATGTTAAAGCTTATCATTTTCTTTATTATACTTATTTAATTTATATTATAGTTATGTTTTTATCTTATTTATTTATGTTTTTCTTTTTAATTATATTTAGTTAAGTTTATTTTTGTGATGAAAAAGTTCTACGAATAGTGTAAGAATAAGTAGAGTATAAACTTAATATGAACTTTAATATTTAAATACAAGAAAACTTGTTATTAACATGTGTTATAATTATTATTTTTATTAATCCTAAAACTTGCTATTAACATGTGTTATAATTATTATTTTTATTAATCCTAAAACTTGCTTATTAAATGATGAGTCTAAATTCATAGTGTGCAATCTTTAGGACAACAAATTCTTTATTCTTTCATAGCCTACTATATGGAGAACCAATACTTGTGCTATAAAATGATCTTGATTTGTTATTGATATAAATTAAAGCCATAAATAATTAACAACATTTACAAGTATTGATATTTCTCAAAAAAAATAATTAAAAATAATTAATATGATCATATTGATAACTTGAAATCAGTCATTAATGATAAATCATCCAATTAGAACATTCTTTGTGTGTGATTTTCAGATGAATAATAAAGGAGTTTGAACTATATTTATTTGAAATATTATTAGTAAATCATCTAATATTAATAATTATTTTATTTTTGTTAAGTCTTTACATTAATATTACATATTAAAAATCTATGTAAGTCTTTTTATTTCATTATTTATGGTTTTGTATATTCAACATCTTTATGAATTGACCCTGGTCTTGTCGAGTTATTTATTACTTTGACACTTTTGCATGTGAGATAAGACATTAATTATTTGATCGTGTCAAGTTTTTGGTACCATTACTAGAGAGGTAAGTTACTATACAAACAATAAATTATATTCTTGTTTTTTTCTTTTAACTTTTATTTATTTTTTTTCTTTTTTCTATAATTGCATTAAGTAGTAGACTTTTTAGTAAATCTTCATCTTTTTAAAAAATATGGATGAAAAAGATAATTAGTCACTTCACAATGATAATAATCGTCTTAGAATATTTAAAAACCATATGAATTTAACAAGAATAAATACACTATCATGTTTAATTTTCTCTTTTGATGGATCTCACTTTAATTTTAAATCATATATTATTCAACTTTTACCAAATTTTCATGGTATAGATTAAAAAAAATTATACTTTTATTTGATAGAATTTGAAGTAGTCTATAATACTTATAATGACTTGAATTATAACATAAACAATATTATACTAAAGCTTTTTCCTTTTTCCTTAAAAGATAATGCTAAAACATGGTTATAAAATCTTAGGTCATGGTTTATTTTGTGCATAAGATAAAATATAACAATAATTTTGAAAGAAAATTTTCTTTCTCACTGAAAAAACTCTTTTAAAATATAAATCATCACTTTTGCTAAAAAATCAGGAGAAACATTTTACTAATGTTGGGATAGGTATAAAGACTTGTTTAATACCTGTCATTAACATTGTTTTGAAATATGAAGATTAGTTTCACTCTTCTATGAAGGTTCAACACCTAAAGTTAAGCAAATTATGAAATTAATGTGCATTATAAATTTTGAAGATGAAGACCCTAACAAAGTAACGAAGTACCTAGTCTTGTTAGTTGAAATTGCTCAAATTTAGGATACTAAAGGTACTTGTGTGACACTGAATAAAACTCAATTCTATATATCAAGTGGAGGAAGCTTACAATTTTAGAGAGATCATTACCTTTAACCTAAATTTGTATTTGTTTTTTTAATTAACGTGGGTGTCTGGGCTAGCTTGCATGCACCACGACTAATCTCATGGACCCTGAAGTTAACGACCATGTAAGCATCCAATGGCCATCATATAAATTTAATTTAACCATCTAGGTGGTGGCCAAGTGGTAATGATGTGCCGTGAATGATTCAAAAATCGACAACAATGAATCTGACAAAAATGGATGAAGGATGGGTCTCGTTGTGTTGTCTTTCTTTTGGTGTTTAGGTTGGATTATAGTATTTTTAAGGTAAATAAAATGGAGGATAGACTAGAGTGATACTTTGATAAGTCGATCTGGACGCCACAAAGATCAATCTAGGATTTTGACGCCACACTCTTTGTGATTGAAGAGTGATAAGTCAGGTAGGGTTCTTCACAAATCAATTTGGAAGAATAACTCTTAATTCTTGGAATTAAGTTCAAATCTTGGCCAAAAAGTTGTTTATTACATATTCTGATGCTATATTTATAATGGAACATCCCTCCACACTTAGGAAAATTCAACATAACAGAAATCAAGCCCAAAAATTGGACTTTGACAAAATAATCTGCAAATTAAACTAGCACACATTTTCTGACTTTAATTGAAACATAAACAGACCAAATTTAAAATGGCTATAACTTCTTGTACAAAAGTTCAATGCAATCATAGTTGGACAATTTGGAAAGATCATGTTCTGAACTTGAAATCCACTTAGATTAGTCTTGTTTTTACATGCAATGGATGACTTCAAATTTGGGTTCAAATTTATTTACTGTTCTGATGTAAACAACATCAATTCCTTAACTTATTTGCATTATCAACCCAAATTCAAGTAGCCCAGCATCAAAAGAACCATTAAGGGCTTTTCCCATCTTTAAGCTCCAATTGTAGGCAAATAAGCACCCTTGAACCAATTTGAAACTGATTGCTAATTTTTAACTCCAACGCAGCTTCAATCATTCCAATTTGACTCGTAAAGGTCCTTTGTAGTTGTTTTGCTCTCGCTCTTGTCATTGGACCATCTGAATCCTCTTGTATATTCAATTTACCTTTACAAGATGGATTATCATTCCCATGATGCACATCAGGTAAGGACTTGGGATCAAGAGGTTTGCTCTCTCTTTGGTCTCAGGTTCGAGTCCTTGGTTAATTTAGTTAGAAGAGTCAAGTTACTAAAGTTGAAAATGAATGGTGATTAATATTTAAAAGTGCATTTATAACAAGATTTTATATCTTTATTTTACACTTGAAGTATCAATAACTCCTTAACTAAAATATATTTTATAATAATAAGTCTGATACCATAAGGTACATTTAATTTATATGTAGGCCTATCACATAAATGTTTGTCATACCATAAGGTACATTTAATTTTTTTATATTCTTTTCATAGCATAAATGTTTGTCATAAATGTAGGCCTATCAGATAAATTAAAAGATTGATTGATGAGTTGAAGTATTAAAATTGATAGGACAAAGAGATAGCCAAGTATAAAAAAGAGATGCTGGTACAGTTTAAACTGGAACACTGTTTGGTAATTGGATAATAACTAAAGCTGTAGATCTCAGATTTAGGTCCACTTTATATGGATGAAAAGCTAAGATATAGGCCTAAATTTTTTATGAAAGTCAAGACTCAATTCTGCTGCTTAGAAGTTTAAATCTTAGCAATAACATAGAAGTTTGAATCTGTCTTGCAGCTCAGACACTATTCAATGTTTAGTCTATATCTCGAGTTCTAGAAGTCCAAATGACCTCAATTGTTTTTCCTAGAAAGCTGAGACAGTTTCCTAGAACTTTCATATAGAAGGTTGTGTTAAATTTTGATATTATCAATGATGTTTTCTTCAGACAAGAAAATAAGAATTGTCACTAAGTTAAAATGTGGCTACCCATTTAACAATTAGTCATCAAATCGATAGTTCTAAATTTTATCCTATGAAAGGAGGCATTTATCATACATTTAGATATCTTGGTTTTCAAATTAAGATCATGCTCTTGCTCTCTCTTTATTATAATACTTAAGTTTTATTTTCATTAATATCTTATATAAGTCTTTCATTTCCTCTCATTTACTTAGTTAACTTTTATCTTATTTATGTTTTTACCTTATTTATTTATATTTTTCTCTTTCGTTATATTTAACTAAGTTTATTATGTCAAGGTGAAAAGGTTACACTAATAGTGTGAGAATAAGTATAGTATAAACTTAACATAAACTTTATTTTTTGATACTAACATATTTTGTATTTGTTATCTTATTCACTTTTAATACTTTATTTGTTAAATGATTAATCTAGATTTATATTGTATAACACTTAGTATAATAAATACTTAGCACTTTCATAGCTCAACCGTATGGTGTAACCGACACTTATGCTATGAAAAGAATTTGATTTAGTGTTAACATAAGTTATAATCATGAATACTTGATAACATGTATAAGTATTAACATTATTCGAATAAGATAACTAATGTAATCATGTTAACTATTTATAATCTAATTGGAACCTCGTTTGTGTGTGGTTTCCAGTTGACTAATAAGAGTTTATATTATACTTGTTTGAAACACCATTAGTGGATCCTCTAACCTTGACATTTGTTTTTATCATTATTTGATCCTCACATTGATCTTCTATTTCAAAATTCTCATCAACTTCTTTATTATTACTACTACTATTATTATTAGTATTATTACTATTCTTATTATTGTTGTTGTATTATTGTTGTTTATAGTTTATACAATTAACCTCTATGTGGTTTGACCCCGGTTTTATCGGGTTATTTATTACTTCGACACTCTTGCACTTAGGAAAAGAAATCAATCTTTTGGTTATGTCATGTTTTTGGCATTGTTGCTGAAGAGGTAAATTCTTGTATCTAACTTTGTTTCTTTTGTTTTGTTTCTTCTTCTTTTATTTTCTTCTTTATACAAATTATGCATCAAATCTATAGAACTAATGAACACTCATCTAATGATTGTCTTTACTATTTTTCAAGGAATGTCTCAATGAACAATACAATATTATAAACAATTTTAAAGGTCAAACCCTAAGATATAGACCTTAAATATTCACAAGAGTCTAAAACTCAATACTATTGTTTTTTAGTTTAAATTTTAGTAACAAAAGAGAAATCTGAATTTGTTCTACATTCCAAAATTTATTCAATGTTCAACCCATATCTCGAATTCTAGAAACCAAATTAACCTCTCTTTTTTTTGTTAGAAAGCCGAGACAAATACCTACAACTTTCATATAGACCATCTGTTCAAATTATAATGTTTTATCTAGCCACTAAATCAATAATTAGCCACCTAATTAGTTAAACCATCAAATTAATTACAATTCTTATATCCATGTTGTTTTTGCAACAGGAACATCACACAATCAAGGTGCGTAGGAAAGCTCGTTCAACAAGTTCAAATATTTTAAAAGGTGGTATACAACAATATGTTTTTAGGTGTTATGTATTTGACAAGAATAAACGAACTAGTTGAATATTTTCCATTTGACATTGATGTAAAGATTAGTATCGAAAATTGTAATGGAATATGAATACAAAAGTACGATATTGTAAAGATGATATGGTGAATGTACATATATGATACTCTCTTAGAAGAATATTGTATTGTGAAATCACATGAGTATTCCGCACTACACTAAGAAATGAATTCTATTATGATAGATCCTAAATATCGTTACATAGAGGTGTGTTGTCACTTTTTATAGGATGTTGATTAATTTACATTACCCTACGTGGATTGTTTCTTGCTAATGAATGGAATGTATTTATAAATTCATAGAATGATATTGTGAAAAGTATCAAGAACCTAACAACTTACAAAAAAAAAAATTCCATCAATTTTTTGCTATGAAAAAGCCGGGTTGTTACAAAATTCATTTTAATTTGTGCTATCAAGTAAGATATAAAGATTTACATAATTTGCACTAAAATGAATATTTATAAACTAAGTCTTCACTTGTTTTATATCTTGGACTTGTTAATAAAAAAATTTTAATTTAATTCTTTATACTTGTTAATTTCATCTTCGTATAAAACTTTTTTAAATTTATTTTCAACCAAATATATTATTAGTTAATTTTCATTTAAATTTTAAAAAAAAATTAAAAACACTCTGGAAATGCAATTTCAAATACTATCCTCAGACAATGTAGATCAGTATTGAAGTCTCGTTTGTTGCAGTAAATGCATACTAAGGTTTTGATCAATGCTATAAACTCAAGAATGATGGACAGTCAGCAGGAAAATGGAGGCTGGGACCATTATTAGAGAGTTCTTGGTAGTTTGATGCCCTGTTACAATTTTAACAGTCCAAGACAACAGCCTGCTGGCGAGGGCAGCGCCCATCGAGATCCCCCGAGGACAGACTTGTGCTGGCATGCCAAAGGCCCCAACGATACCCCTTTATACGATGCATCTAAGAAAAGAAAAAAACAGTGCAAAACAGGATAAGCTAAAGAATTAGTGCCACAAACAATGAAGTCCACTGCAAATGCTGGTTCCTGGTACTTAATTATGATGAGCAAGGAGAAGAAAATGGCCAGAAGAACACGTAATAAGTATTATCAGAACACAAGCCTATGGCACTGCACAAATGCAAGGACAAGCAAATAGTTATATATAATCAAGGTTTACAAATACATATCCCGAGTACTGATATACATTGTCACAATTTCTTAAACCACAGTAGCGATTAAACATAAACCACACTTGAGAGATCTCTGCTCTTGTGGACTATCCATCCAATATACATATACACATGAACATGATGATTGAATGATTCAGTCATAATATATCTCGCATGATTCTGAGCGCCCAAAAATGGTGTAGCGATTATTTGCAACATTGTCATATACAAAATCCCTCAAGAACCTGCAACAAGCATCCAGAGGAGGAAAATTTTAAGTGACATATCTCATCTCTCCGTGTCAGAATTGGTATCCTAACCAGTTCCAAACTGGCTGACAAAAACTACACGAAAGTTATGGAAAGAGATGACTTACAGAGGCACAATCTGTAGGAAAAATGCTAGCTGGGGAAAGGGTAAGTCTATGTATTCCATTATCTTCAACACAGCTTCCGACTTGATATGTGATCTAAAGATTCACCTTAAAGTATTAGCTCTCCACAAATCTATAACTTGTAATACATTCGTCAACCCAATGAATCAATGAAGAAACTTTGAAGCATGCAAACTAACCCTAGTCACCATGTTTTACACTAAAAAGAAAAACAAAAGTAATTGATCTTGAGAAAATGCTTAGTAGTAATATATGTTCATTAATTACCTATCTCTCTCAACAAGCACAACACTTGAAATATCATCAGGAGCTCTTCCGGACCTCCTCAACAGTTTTCTCCCTGCCTCACTCTGGAGAGCCTCATACCTGATTCTCCTGTCCATGATGAGTGAACAAGAAAAGATAAACTTCTGAGAGGAAAAATCAATAACATCTATTCCAAGAAGGAAATGTAGAAGGCCAAGATCCTTCATTACGAGCTCAGAGCTCATCTTGTGCACAAAATTATAGGATATTTTGGTCATCTAATATAAGGAAGGCAAATTAAGTAGCCAAACTGTCCAGATTGCTCATAATCCTTGCATTTTAACATCTAACCCCCAAGCACAAAACGTAGAATTTCAACATCCTATCCATCAATTAACCATAGATCACCATCATATGCTAAAATTAATGCAAGGATGGTCATTATTATACATAACAAACTGACCTATTTCGGTCATTATCTCGCACAAACCTTACACCTCCATTACAGAGGTTGCACACACCTGCAGCCATAACAAATAGATATATGAAAACAAAGATAGATGTGTAATTGATTGACACGAAAAGCAGCTATGACTCAGCCGTACCATCAAATAACATGATTGGTCGTGAGTCTTTCTCGAAGAAGCCACTAGTTGCTTCAACCCAGTTAACTGCACTGTCATTTCTAGGAGGAGATTGAGTGGCAAAAGTGGCGATTCTTCGTTTATCATGAATGCTAGGAGTCAGCCTCAATAGTGTGCAGCTGCCTGGACCAAGAATTGCCATTGGAGACAGGCAAAGCAAGGTTATATGAGCCTGTCAGTGACCACGTCTCTGTTTCCCAGTGATTGCAATTTGCCACTAACGACTCGATTTGTTGCAAATAACATGATTGGTCGTGAGTCTTTCTTTTTTCATTGTTTATTTTGTGATTACGGATATTCTTAAATTAAATTCTCTTGCACCAAGGCTGATTATACGTGTTTTATCGTTATTAAGAAATTCATGGGTAGGATCGTGATTTCAGCTCCTGGTGACGTGGCTCCATGGTTTTTGAGCACGTGATGCAGGAGAGACCACTAACATAACAAGGAGAATCAAGCTTGTGGTTGTGGGTTTTTTTTATTGTAAACATCAGATTTAGTCCCTAATAGATAGGAACAAGTTGCATATAATAATAATTCCAAAATATATTTCCCTAAAGGGCCTAAACTAACACATACTTAAAAATAAGGACACGTTCAAAATAAAAAATAAATATATAATTTTTTTTATTATTATTATATCTCAGCTCATCAACCGTTACTCACATTCAATGGATTTTTCAGAGTGATTTTGACGTCGTCCAAATCAACTGAATATATTCTTAAGAAAATAATAATCCCAGCGTGTATTCTCACAAAGATAAAATAAATAACAAGATAAAAACGAAAAATAAATAATAGTTAAATAAAATAAAAAAACATGCTAGATTTTTTTTTAATATATAATCACCTCACAGGTGTTTGTCGGTGGTGGGTGGCTGGCTTTTGACGAGGATAGGGGCAAGAAATCTCGGTGGCTGGGTGTTAGTCTTGGATTTGGTGGCGTTTGTTTGGATCGGGTTTTAGGGCAGTTCATGTGCTTGGAGGTGGTGGTTTGGTGGTCAAGGAGGATAGGTTGGCTTGGTTTAACAATTAAAAAACAAAAACAAAGAAGAGAAGAGAGGAGAGGGCTGTGTCGTTTAGAAGATGGGAGCTATGGCGTTAATGGCTGTGGCGTGAGTTTGAGAGAGAAAGTGGCAGTGGCGGCTGTGGTGTGGAGGAGATGAGGGAGATAGTGGTGTGGATTTGCAGTCTCTTTCAGCAGGGGGGAGGTGAAGCTGGGAGTTAGTTTTCTGGGTGGTGGCACTGGCAGCTGTGATTTCATGAGGAAGAAACAAACGACGGTGGCCGAGATTGGAATTGAATTTATTTGCAATCATCTGAATTCAATTAAATTGAATTTAGAGGTCTTAAAGAAATTTTATTGCTAGTTAAAAATAAAATCTTCAATGAAATTTAATTTTGAAAATAATTTAGAGGTAAAAACATTTAGTATTAAAACTAATTTACTAAATTAATTCTTTCTAAATTAACATTAAAAATAATATTATAAAGTTAATTCAAATTACGATTTGGTGTTAAACAAGTTATAAGTAACATAAATTTATCCCTTTCGATTTTTTTTTTAAAGGATTAGCTAAATTTATGATGAAAAGAAACATATGCTATCAATCCCCAGTTGAAAAATAATAATTAGAAAGGGAAATTGTTATAAAAGAGGTTGAAAATTTTTAGTAATTTAATTTAAATTTTGAATAAAATAAAATAATAAATAAAATATCAATAAGTAACAAATAGTGTAAATTCACCAGTTGACTAAAATAATTATTAGATAGAAAATTTTTATAAATTAAGGAAAAAATAGTTATACAATAATAAAAATAGAGTGAAATTTTTTAAAAAAATATCTCTTAATCACAAAAAAATTATTTTCAAAAAATAAAAATAAAAACCATTGAGAAACCCTGAAATTTGAAAAAAGAATTTGAGAAACATGGATAGGTAACAGCTTGGGATATTTAAAAAAATTAAAACAACATATATGTATATATATATATATATATATATATATATATATATATATATATATATATATATATATATGGTAACATTGTCTTAGACATATTTCTATACATGAAGTTGAATTTTCTTTTTTTAGACTTCAATTTCAAAAAGTCACAAAATTATATAAGGGAGAAATATGATAAATATAAAAGAGCAGAGGAAGGCAACAGAGCCGCAATCCTCGTGTGCTAAACTTCTCCATCAGTTTGAGGTGGCACCATTAATTGGTCATGGTTACCGTGGGTCATTAATTACTTATTGAATAAAAATAAAAAGCAATCAGAATACAAATCATAAGAGATATGCTCATTGTCTGGTTTAAGTTTTAAATTGAATTGGTGAAGAGTTGATTTAATATCACTCGTTCAACCTAACAGATGCAAATATAATTCGATCAGATCCTGATTTTCATGTTTAGTAAATGTATCAAATAAAATTTCAGAAACAAATCATGCAATAAAAACAAACTTATTTAAAAATAATTGGTTGAATTATTTTGTTTAATATAAAAAACAACTATGTGGATATTATTAAAAAAAAAATCTTATTTTTCATGCAAATTAAAAAATTTATTTTGATTTTACATGTAAAATTACCGGTAAAATTTTTTAAAATATTAATATCTAATATTTCATCAGGAATTCTGTTATAAAATATGATATAAAAAACTAGAAGCTTTATCTTCTTCATTCTTCTTCTTTTATCTTTTATTTTTCCCTCCTCTTCTTCACTTTTATTTTTGTTCATTATCCAAGTCAAAATCAAACATTATTTTCTCTTGTCATTTTAAGGTATATTATTTTTCTTTATTTTTTTTTATTTTTCAAGTCTCTTTTTAATAATTCTTTTTCATTTATTTTGTTTTTTAATTCTTAACCGACACTAAGCACACTATAAAGATAGGAATTTTTCATTCATTTTTCTTTTTTATTTGTGTTTTTTATTTTTGCATTATTTTTATTTTTTTAGTCATTATTTTTGTTTAATTTTGTATTGAATTTTAGTTCTTATTTAAATTATTTTTTCATTATTTTGAAAAATTTTAGCTGTTGTTTTTCAATTTTGTTGCTTAATTTCAATTAAATGTTTAGGATTAATTTTTATTTTTATTTTGAATTTTTGAATTTAGATTTTTTTTGTAAATTTATCATTAAATATATCACCACTTAGAAAATGAAAATTTCATGTGAAATTGAATTATTCTAATTTGGTGGAAGAAATTGAATAAAATAAAATGGTTTGCGGCATAGTTGTTATGTATTTGCAAGTTTAAAAACTTTGGATAACTTTCTTTATAGAAGAGGTGATATCGAATTTAAAAAAAAAATTAAAAATCATTTCATTTTTTTTCCTGTTAATATCCGTAGATGCTATGGGAAAAGTCTATTACATGTTGTTAGGATAAAATCACTATTAATTCTTCTAGTAGCCATGTTAACGATCATGAGTTATTAAGTACTGATCAAGAACAAGCACTTGAGGCACAAACATCAACTCATGACTCGAGGTCGTCGAGTGCGATATTGCAATGTGGAGGGAGGTCCCTTTATAATGAGATTCATTTACCTGCAAGTATAAGGCTTAGTGGAAAGAAGACCTTTTAATGTAAGAATGATTTTCATGCTTTCACAATGACATGTTTAATAATTTTTTTTAAAAATAATTTTATTTAATGAATGCAATTTTAGGTTTATAAACATTAAAGCTGCAAGAACAATATTAACATCAACTTTTAAATCATCGATGAAAATTTTATTGTGATAATAAAGTCAGGTTTTTCAGACATCTTGAATGAAACCATATATTAATGCATGGTTTT
Source organism: Populus pruinosa (assembly GCA_026413675.1). Taxonomy (NCBI): domain Eukaryota; kingdom Viridiplantae; phylum Streptophyta; class Magnoliopsida; order Malpighiales; family Salicaceae; genus Populus; species Populus pruinosa. Next base: position 20,596,331 of record CM048599.1, read on the forward strand.
CAAAGTTTAAGATTAATATTAACTTAAATATTTTTTTTATTATATTAATTTGGTTAGTTTATTGAAATTACTGAAATTTTATTTTTATAAATTTGTAGGAAATTTTGAATGAGAGAAAACTAATGATAATATTGCAAGGAGGGTTTGAAAGACTCATGTTGTAACTAGGTAAAATCAAAATCAAGATAAGTTTTTATTTCATTTATTAAAATTTTATTTTTCATTTACTAATAGATACTTTATTAGTAACATATAAATTGTGTGATTTTTAGTAAGAGGAGCAAAAAAATATACGACAGAAAGCGAGCTTCTAGCCTAGAATGACATTGCAATTTAGAAGGATTTTAGACTGCCATATATTTTGGAGGTTGTAAGGGCAGACAACATTCAACATGTGATGTCCGCGCGTTTTACTCAATGTTCACAGTACAGTATAGAGAACCAACACCAATGTATTCACTGTTCCGTTTCATTCGTTTCACATGCAAAGCGTATGGTATAATTTTTTATATTACTTTTATTTTTTTAGTTGTCATTTTTTATAAATTTATTTAACTTACAATATTTCTTATCTTGCAAGCTATGGTTCTTGAGCTTGAGCAAAGCTCGATAGAATGTTTTGTTGAAACGTATGCAGGGGGCGATAACAGCCATAAAAAGATGCAATAGTTCGTGGATAGCTGAGCTTAGCATTTTGTACTATATTGGTTTTCAATTATTATTTTTATTAAGTTATAATTTCTTTCAATTTTATGAATTTATTTTTTCTTTTTAAGATACATGTAACAGCTGCTCGAAAGAGAGAAATGGGGAGGATCATTCAACCCATTTGGATCTCAATCTGAATTGTGGTTGGAGGTTGAATCATCTGATAAGTCTAATAGAAATTTGAGTGTACGAACTATTTAATACTATAGTTATGAATTTGCAGACAACCCATAGTGTTTCAACCATTGCATGTTTGCAATCGGTTCCGAACACTCAAACTCCTGAGTTCACGGTGATATTAAACTAATGAATATGTGATTATATCATCCATCTCAATGAAAAATATGAACAACTCACTACAGATTATAAAGAACTCTACCAAGTGATAATGGAGATGAGATCATATATGGGTGATTCATGTGCTCCTACTTATTGCCCTAGGTCTAAGCGAAGACCAACCTTCTTCTCCTCTTCTAGCTTTGCCTCTATTATGGATTTATTTTTCCTCTTTTACCGTTGCTTCTATTTTAGATTTATTTTGTTAAATATTTGTAAATTTGTACTAAGTATTTAATTTTTATATTATTTTAATTTCTTTTAATATATTTGATTTTTATTTGATTTAAATTTTTTAATTATTTTTCTACTTCTGTTTAATATTTTTTTAAATATATATTTTAAATTATTACTAATGTGGTTACAGATAGAACATTTTCATAGGTATATTTCAGAAAGGTAGAAAAAAATTATTGCAAATATCATTGTTACTGTTAACTCTCCAACAAAATTACAGATAGTATTCCATCAGTGATATATTATATTTATCGACGGACAATTAAAAACACCAACAAAATTGCATTTGTTATTTCACTTGTTATATGGCAAACATCCCTTAAAAAAGTACTAGTGAAATTGAGTGAGTAAAGTTTTTTTTTTACCTACTTTGTTTGTTTGTAAATTCATCGGTAAATTTGTTACTAACGAACTCATCAACAGATAAAAAATTATCAATAAAATTTTTTTTGATGGATTGTTTCTGTTAATAAACTTATCGGTAAAATATTTATTGATGGACTACAAGTGTAAATACTGAATTTTTATGGGCAAAACTATAAAATCTGGTTATCCCAAGTTGAGTACTTTATTGTTTCCATCTTTGATTATATTTTTTATAGCATGTACAAGACAAAATAGTTAAGAAATATTTCCATGAGATTAAAATTTGATTTCTCTTCAAAGCAGCAAAGAAAAGGAGAAAGGAGCTAAGAAAGGAAAGTCAAGAACTGCGTTATGTACTTCTGTGATGCATTGCAACCTACAGTTTTCGTGGTATGATGTTTGGTTGTTGAAATTTGGATCATGGTTCGGACTCCTACGAAAGCAAGTCAATTTTGACTACTAATTGATTGATTTTCATTATAAACATGCTAATTAAATTCGTATGTATAATAATCATTGATGATTCCATGATCTTGGTGAACTAACTGGGATGGCTCACCTGATGACTTCTCAAGAGATTTCTTCTTATTTTGGTAGATAGTTATTAGAAAGATTTCCCACAAAAATAATTCAGGAATTAAGAATCTCATGAATTAAATGAATGCATCTCATAAATGCAAAAGCTTTCAGAAAGTAAATCTGTAAGAATCTTCTGATAACATTAACAACAAGAAACCTTACTAAAATAGCTTAGACGTAATCATTCATTCAAGGGATTTGTACGATCATCTATATATATATATATATATATGTGTGTGTGTGTGTGTTGCTGCTAGCTAGTTCTTCGTACCTTCTTTCAGGGCAACAAACTTGTAGAATTTCCTCATGGCAAATATTGTCTATTTACGTTCGCCACTTCTGGTGGTTATATTGTTTTTATTATTCAGTTTTCATGCAAGCCTTTTAGCCTTACCATTAGCTAAAAAAGACGGGTTCGGTGTTGCTCTAATCCATCGAGACTCCCCCAATTCTCCACTATACAACGCTGATGAAACTCCTCTGGAGCGCTTCAACAACGCTTTTCAACGAGGCATTTCTCGTCTCAATCTACTTAACATGAAACAATCTAATGGTCCTGACTCAGGAGTGTCGTCTGACATGGGTCAGTACCTCTTGAAGTTCTCTATAGGCAGCCCTCCAGCAGACATTTATGGCATTGTTGATACGGGCAGTGACCTCATGTGGACACAGTGTCAGCCTTGTGAACAATGTTATAGACAAATTAATCCTATCTATAACCCTAAATCCTCTTCTACATACACCGACATCAGCTGCCAATCGAATGAGTGCCATCTTCTTGACACAGCCACTTGCTCTGCCGAGTCTCTATGCAACTACACCTATGCCTATGCATCTAGTTCGTTTACTAAAGGTGTCCTCGCCAAGGAAGCCATTACGTTTAGCTCTAGCTCCGGAGGACAGCCTGTTTCAGTCCCAGACATTGTTTTCGGTTGTGGACACAGTAACACGGGGTTTAATGAGCGTGAAATGGGCTTGGTCGGACTAGGAGGCAGGCCTTTGTCACTTGCCTCTCAAATTGGATCCTATTTAGGGAACAGAAAGTTCTCATATTGCCTGGTTCCATTTCATACTGATCCGAGTATATCGAGCAAGATGTATTTTGGTGATGGCAGTGAAATTATCGGTGAGGGTGTGGTGTCAACTCCTCTGGTTCGAAAGGAAGACCCGACCTACTATTATGTCACGGTGGAAGGAATAAGCGTTGGAGACAAGTTCTTGCCCTATAACTCGTCGGGCACAGCTTCTGAAGGTATTGTATTCATTGACACAGGAGTGCCGCCGACAATATTACCTCGGGATTTCTACAACCGGTTGGAACGAGAAGTGAAGAACTCAATTCCGATGACACCATATCAAGACCCACAACTAGGGACACAGCTTTGTTATAGAAGCAATACTACTATTAATGCTCCCATATTAACAGTCCATTTTGGTGGTGGTGCTCAGGTACCTCTACTGCCGACCAGCACCTTTATTTCACCAAAGCAAGATGTGTTTTGTTTTGCAATGACGACAACAGATGCCGTTGTTGGCATATTTGGTAACTTTGCTCAAAGCAATTTTAGGGTTGGCTTCGACGTCGACAGACAGACTGTATCCTTCAAGCAAGTGGATTGTACCAAAGAATAGCGTGAAGACCTGAATCGAATTTATAAGCAAATCTAAATTTAATCCATAATTTATTATAATCTTTTTATGTTTATTATAACTCTGCCTCCACTGCATTTAGCATATGCTAATTATTTGACCTGCGTTTCACTGTGGCTAAGGTTTTTTTTCAACAAAAAAAATTATATATATACACAAGCTTTTTTACATATTTTTTAGTTATAAAAAGTTTAAGTGAAAATAAAAAAATTTATACAATTAAATAAATAAAGAACTATATACATTAATAAATTAAAAATAAATTAATAACTAAAAATAAAATTAAAAAATTAAAAAATATATATAGATCAAAATATTAATCTCACAAGACGGGATATTTACCTACTTTTATTTAATAAATTTATTTATTAAAATAATTTTTTTCTTCAATCAAAGGATAATATAAATAGACACATATTAAATTCATTGAATAAAATAAAAGAGAAAAAAATAATATGCAAAACTGCATATATTAAAAATATTATTTAAAAATAAATACTTTTTATTTTCAAAAATAAAGTTCACTTGTACAAAAGATAAAAAAAAAGATAGATGAATCAAAAAAATATTTTAAAAAATAAATAATTATTATTTAAAAAAGGCTTTATAAACAAAATCAAAGAAAAAAAAAATTTAAATATATAAAAAAATAATCAATAAAAAAAAGATCAGGCATCGCTAGTCCTAATAAACCAAGCCAATCTGCATAGTCCATTTCATTAGGGCATACTTAATTGGATTTTTTAATTGCATCTAAAAAGAATAATGAATGTTTACCTTAATTTTTTTGAAAAAAAGAGCTAGTGCATTATCTTATTTTGCCTAGATTTCAACTATTATTATGATAGAAAAATCAAAGTTGAAGGTTTTTGAATCAAAATCTCATTTTAATCTATTTTTGATCTAAAATACCTAGAAACATATGAACCTTAATAAACCTATCCACAACCTCAAAAACATCTCAAAACTCAAAACCAAAAATCTCTTAGAGTTTGAATATGTTTTTTCAAGAACTTTCAAGGTAAAAGAAACAACCTAATATGAACTCTCTTCATGAAATGAAACTAATTGATACAAAGATCAATTATTTTGGTGTCTAAAATCAACACCAACAAAATTTCTCTCTCTTTACCATCAAAATTTGGTGATGTTTCTATCTTCTCTCTCAAACTAGGGATTAAAAAATAAAAAAAATCTTTTGTATGATAATTAAATTGAAAAAAATATTGAGGTACCAGATATGTATAAGTTTTAAAGTATGATCACTAAATTAAACTTTTCATGTGAACTTTGAAATCATCATCCATTTATGGTGTCACTTCTACTCTGGTCCCCTATTTTTTAATTGTTTTCCCTTTAGCCAACAAATTTGATTCAATTGCTCTTGAATCTGGCCTAAGAATATAGTTATCAAATCTAGTTTAGAGGTTGACCTGACCAAGAAGTTGAGTCCCGGTTTTCACAGGTTAACTAGGGAAAATTTTAAAAAATATATTTAAAGTTTTAATATTTCATATAAAAAAATTAAGAAAAAATTCATGTGAATATAGGCTACACATATTGTAAATAATGAAGTTCATGTGAATATTTTTAAATTTTTTTATCCTATATTAAAAAAGTAATATGTTATACTTTTAAATTGAAGTATTTAAACAAAAACATTTTATTCCATGTTGAAAAAACATTACTTTTTTCTAGTGAACATAGAATATATATATTAAAAGGTTTCAAATCTCACATTAAAAAGATATTATGTTAATACCTTTTTAAATAGAAGTATTTAAATTAAAATGTTTTTTTATCTCACATTGAAAAAATATGATTTTTTTCTTTGTGAATATAGAGTATATATACGAAAGGACTTCAAATTTCTCATTGAAAAAATAAGTTTTTTCTTAGGAACATAGAGTATATATATTAATAGATTTCAAATCCCACATTGAAAAAACATAAATTTTTTTCTAGTGAATGTAAAATATATATATAAGAAAGAGTTTCAAATCTCATATTGAAAAGATAATATATTATTTTTTTAAATTGAAGTATTTAAACCAAAAAGTTTTTTATCTCATATTGAAAAATATATAATTTTTTTTCTTATGAACATAGCATATATATATATATGAAAGGATTTCAAATCCTACATTAAAAAAATAAACTTTTTTTTTAATATAGCCACTAGGTCGACCAGGTTCAAGTTGACCTGCTAGACCAGGCCTGGTTTAATAATTGTGGCTAAAAGGATGCAATCACTCCAAAACCAATTCGAGAATCAAATTGTAAAAAAACCAAAATTTGAACAAAATGTCTATAGTAAAATGTGAGATGGTAAACAACACATATAACTATAGAAAAAATATAACAACCTGGAATTTCATATCAACTCATGATCGAAATTGGTGTTAATTTTATACATATATATTGATTAGTACTTAAAAGTGCATTTTTATCATGGTTTTATATCATCATTTTGCACTTGAAGTATCAATAACTCTTTAACTAAAGCATGTTTTATAATAATATATCTAATAATATAAGATACCTTTAATTTATGGTAAATGTTCATTTTAAATGCAGGCCTATCACATAAATGAAAATATTGATTGATGACTTTAAGAACTTAAATTGCAAAGGCAAAGAGATGGTCAAACTTAGAAAAGAGATGTCGGTGCAATCCAAACCGGAACACTGTTCGGTAATTGGGTAATATCTGGAGCTACAGATCTCAGATTTAGGTCCAATTTATATGGATAGAAAGGTAAGACATAGGCCTATAACTTTCATATGGAGCCCAAGATCTAAAAAGGCCATTATCAAGTCCAAATTGTAGAAACAACAAAGAGGCCCGAATCTGTCTTCCAGCTCGAGCACTGTTCGGTATTTTGGCCATATCTGGAGTTCTAGAAGTCCAAATGAGCTGAATTGTTTACACAAGAAATCTAAGACAATTCTCTACAACTTTCATGTTTACAACTGGCTCCAATTTTGACGTTATCAATAACGTTTTGGGCAGACAAGAGAAGATAAGGATTGTCACCAAGTCAAAAGTTGGCCACCCACTTATCAATTAGTCATCAAATCAATAGTTCCCAATTTTGGCCTATAAAAGGAGGCATTTGCCATGCATTTAGGCATCTTGGTTTCCAGATCAAGATCATGCTCTTCCTTTCTCTCTTTGTATTTTTTGTAATGTTTATGCTTTGCTTTCATTAATATCAAGTTTATGCCTTTCATTTCCTTTCCTTTACTTAGTTAACTTTTATGTTCTTATTTTGTTTATCTATTTTGCTTTCTTTCATTATGTCTAGCTAAGTTAATTATGTCAAGGTGAAAAGGTTACACTAATGGTGTGAGAATAAGTATAATGTAAACTTAATATGGACTTTAATGTTTGATACTAACATATTTTATATTTGTTATCTTGTTCACTCTTTAATACTTTGCTTGTTAAATGACTAATCTTGATTTATGTTGTATAACACTTGGTACAACAAATGCTTGGCACTTTCATAGCCCATAATGTATGGTATAACCGACACCTGAGCTATGAAAGGAACTTGATTTGTTGTTAACATAAGTTATAATCATGAATGCTTGACGAGATTTACAAGTATTAACATTAATTGAATAAGATGACTAATGTAATCATGTTAACAATATATAATCTGATTGGAACCTCCTTTGTGTGTGGTTTCCAATTCAATAATAAGAGTTTATACTATACTTGTTTGATATACCATTAGTGGAACCTCTAACCTTGACATTTGTTATTATTATTGTTTAATCCTTACATTAATTTTCCATCTCCAAGTTCTCATCATCTTCTTCTTCTTCTCTTTCTTTATTATTATTATTATTATTATTATTACTACTATTACTACTACTACTACTACTACTACTACTACTACTACTACTACTACTACTATTATTATTATTATTATTATTATTATTATTATAGTTGTTGTTGTTATTGTTATTGTTGTTGTTATTATTGCTATTCTTGTTGCTTATAATTGTTGTCTATAATTTGTACAATTAACCTCCCTGTGGTTCGACACCGGTCTTGCCGGGTTATTTATTACTTCGACACTCCTGCACTTGGGAGAAGACATCAAACTTTTAGTCGTGTCAAGTTTTTGGCGCCGTTGCCGGGGAGGTAAGTTCTTGTATAAATTATAGTTTTTATTTTATTTTCTCTTTTCAGTTTTCTTGTATATAACTTTGTTTCTTTTGTTTTGTTTCGTTTTATTTTGTTTTCTTCCTCCTTCTTTTGCTTTCTTCTTCTTTTTTTATTTTATTCCTACACGTGCATGAGAGTGTGGTCATGTACATCAAGTGGTAGACTTTGTAGGATATCCTCATCATTTTCAGAAAATATGGCTGAAGAAGATAATCAATCACTTCATAATGAAAATAATGAGAATAACCGTGCTAGAACACTTAGAGACCACATGAATCCCACAAGAACAAGTGCACCATCATGTATAGTTTTTCCTCCTGATGCATCTCATTTTAATTTTAAACCTGGTATTATTCAACTTTTACCTTCTTTTCATGGTTTGGATTGGAAAATCCATACTTGCATTTAAGGGAATTTGAGGAGGTGTGCAACACATATAATAACTTAAATTGTAGCATGAACACCATCAGATTAAAGCTTTTTCCTTTTTCATTAAAAGATAAAGCTAAAACATGGCTACAAAATTTGAGACCAGGATCCATTCGTGCTTGGGATGAAATGCAGCAACACTTTTTAAAGAAGTTTTTCCCATCTCATAGAACAAACTCTTTCAAGAGACAAATCACCACTTTCATTCAAAAACCAGGAGAAACATTTTACCATTGTTGGGATAGGTATCGAGACTTGCTTAGTACTTGCCCTCATCATGGTTTTGAAACATGGAGATTGGTTTCACATTTCTATGAAGGATTAACACCTAAAGATAGGCAAATGGTTGAATTGATGTGCAATGGAACTTTTGAAGATAAAGACCCTGAGGAAGCAATGGGGTACTTAGACTTGTTGGCTGAAAATGCTCAAAATTGGGACACCGCGGGTACTTATGAGGCACCGAGTAAAACTCAACCTCATACATCTAGTGGAGGTATGTACAACCTTAGGGAAGATCATGACCTTCAAGCTAAGTTTGCATCTTTAGCTAGAAAAGTCGAGGCACTAGAATTGAAAAAGAGTGGTCAATTTAAATCTATTCAAAACATTGTATGTCAAATATGTGAAACAAATGAACACTCAACTAGTAACTGTCCAACCATGCCTTCTTTTAAGGAATGTCTCCATGAACAAGCCCATGCTTTAAACGGTTTTGAAAGGCCCAATCATAACCCATATTTGCAAACATACAACCCTGGTTGGAGAAATCACCAAAATTTCAGTTGGAAGAGTGATAATGCACAAACTTCACAACCACAGTTTCAAGCACACCATAATTTCCAAAATTCTTATGGATATGCACCTTCTTATGCTCCACCTCTTAGAAGTAATTTTGAGGAAACTTTGTATGTATTCATTGAAAAGCAAGAGACAATCAACACTCAACTTACTCAAAGCATAACAGATTTTAAAGACACTCTTGCAAAATTCACATCTGCTCTCAGTTTTCAAGAGCAAGGTAAGTTTCCATCTCAACCACAATAAAATCTCAAGGGGCAATACGATGCAAATGTAAGTAGTTATGGAAGTCAACACATGGATTAAGTCAAATCAGTCATTACTCTTTGCAATGGTAAGGTTATTAAAAAACCCACTCTTGAACCTTGTGAGAAAGATGATGAGTCAATCTGTAAGGGTAAGGAAGGGGTTGAATCTGAATATTGCAAGGAAAAGACTGATTCCCTGCCAGCACTTTCATTTCCTCATGCCATGACCAATCAGGAAGAAATCGATGATGAAAAAGGCACCGAAAATATTGATGCGGATCTTTTATCAAAAGTGACAACAGCTTCGACACCCGACATCACACCAATCAATTATTACTTTCCTGATGAATCTCTACTTTCTCTTAGTTCAATGCCTTGGTTTGCTAAAAATATGTATTTTCTTGCTTCAGGATTTTTACCAGCTCATTGGAGTACCGAAGACAAAAGAAATTTTTTGAGCAATGTGCAAAATGTTTATTGGGATGACCTTTACTTATTCAATTATTGTCCTGATCAAATATTTCAAATATACATTCCCGACAATGAGGTAAGTGATGTTATTAAATTTTGTCACTCTAAGGCATGTGGGGATCATTTCTCGTCAAAAAAGAGGATTGAAGAAATCTTACAAAGTGGATTTTACTGGCCCACCATATTCAAGGAGTTACATGCATTCCGTAAAAACTATGAAAATTGTCAAAAGGTGGGATTTATTTCAAAACACAGAGAGTCTTTAGATAATCTTCTATTGACTCTTAAGTCTCATCATAGTCGAGATAAGCATCGTGTAATTCATGACTTAGGAACCCATTTTCATAAAGAACATGCTTGGCATAGTCTTGGAAATCTGACTAAAAAAAGACCCTGTTTGCCAGTTTTTAAGAAAACTGGATGGGAAGCCTATCCTCGACCCATAGAGGGCGTTTAAGCCGTTCTTGGACTTAAAACCAAGGGAAGATGTGAGCCACAATCACAACTGCGATTTGAGTCTTAGCTTGTAAAAATTTGTGTCTTTTCTTTTTATTAATAGCATAATATTTGTGTTTTGTTATTTCTTATTTTTGTTTCAGTGTGTTTCAGGTTTTGTCAGTGTTCGTTATTTCAGGTGATATCTTCTATACTCTATCTTTCTACCTTAGAACATTGAGGACAATGTCTCGTTTTGGTTGGGGGGAGAGGGTAGTAGTTGATAAAAAAAAAATTGTTTTTCATTTCATAAAGCATGTGCATAATTGTTGTTACTAGGATGCCAGAGTAAAGGAGTTCTTTTGTTAAAAGTGACTCTTGAGACGCATCTTAGTAACCATTCTTAACAAGGTCTATTATAATACTTCCTGAAATATTCAGGTTTACAAACTCTCACATTGTTATCACTTAATTCTGCTCATATACTTATTTAACATGTATTCTTAAACCTTAATTTACACACACACACTTTAACATATGATTGTGGGTTGCATATTAGATTATTATATTATTTATGTTTGACACGACTAAAAGGTTGATGTCTTCTCCCAAGTGCAGGAGTGTCGAAGTAGTAAATAACCCGGCAAGACCGGGGTCAAACCACAGGGAGGTTAATTGTACAAATTATAATAACAATAATACAACAACAATAACAATAACAATAACAACAATAATAATAATAACAATAATAGTAGTAGTAGTAGTAGTAGTAATAGTAGTAGTAATAATAATACTAATAAAGAAAGAGAAGAAGAAGAAGATGATGATGATGAGAACTTAGAGATGAAATATTAATGTAAGGATTAAACAATAATAATAACAAATGTCAAGGTTAGAGGTTCCACTAATGGTATATCAAACAAGTATAGTATAAACTCTTATTATTGAATTGGAAACCACATACAAAGGACGTTCCAATCACATTATATATTGTTAACATGATTACATTAGTCATCTTATTCAATTAATGCTAATACTTGTAAATCTCGTCAAGCATTCATGATTATAACTTATGTTAACAACAAATCAAGTTCCTTTCATAGCTCAGGTGTCGGTTATACCATACATTATGGGCTATGAAAGCGCCAAGCATTTGTTGTACCAAGTGTTATACAACATAAATCAAGATTAGTCATTTAACAAGCAAAGTATTAAAAAGTGAACAAGATAACAAATATAAAACATGTTAGTATCAAACATTAAAGTCCATATTAAGTTTACATTATACTTATTCTCACACCATTAGTGTAACCTTTTCACCTTGACATAATTAACTTAGCTAGACATAATGAAAGAAAGCAAAATAAATAAACAAAATAAGAACATAAAAGCTAACTAAGTAAAGGAAAGGAAATGAAAAGCATAAACTTAATATTAATGAAAGCAAAGCATAAACATTACAAAAAATACAAAGAGAGAAAGGAAGAGCATGATCTTGATCTGGAAACCAAGATGCCTAAATGCATGGCAAATGCCTCCTTTTATAGGCCAAAATTGGGAACTATTGATTTGATGACTAATTGATAAGTGGGTGGCCAACTTTTGACTTGGTGACAATCCTTATCTTCTCTTGTCTGCCCAAAACGTCATTGATAACGTCAAAACTGGAGCCAGGTGCAAGCATGAAAGTTGTAGGCAATTGTCTCAGCTTTCTTGTGTAAAACATTCAGCTCATTTGGACTTCTAGAACTCCAGATCTGGCCAAAATACCGAACAGTGCTCGGGCTGGAAGACAGATTCGGGCTTCTTTGTTGTTGCTACAATTTGGACTTGATAATGGCCTTTTTAGATCTTGGGCTCCATATGAAAGTTGTAGGCCTATGTCTTACCTTTCCATCCATATAAATTGGACCTAAATCTGAGATCTGTAGCTCCAGATATGGCCCAATTACCGAACAGTGTGCCGGTTTGGATTGCACCGACATCTCTTCTCTAAGTTTGACCATCTCTTTATCCTTGCAATTTAAGTTCTTCAAGTCATCAATCAATCCTTTCATTTATGTGATAGACCTGCATTAAAAATAGACATTTACCACAAATTATAGGTTTCTTATATTATTAGATACATTATTATAAAACATATTTTAGTTAAGGAGTTATTGATACTTCAAGTGCAAAATGATGATATAAAACCATGATAAAAATGCACTTTTAAGTACTAATCACACCCCTCAACCAGCTTATTACTAGTCCCTAGTAATTAAAGCGTTAAAACAATTTGCAAATTTCACAAAGCAAGGTATTCATCATTTAACTTCCATTAATCTATCCAGATAAACAAACTCTCATTAAATTTATATATCTGCTCAATACCACTTAACAAGATATTAATAAACCTTTCTTTTGTGCTCAATGTATCAACACATAATTATGGGGCTTTTCTTAGAAGAAAACAAAATTTTTGTTCTAATGTTTAAGGTTAACTTCCTTGGGTTGGGATTACTATTTTTGTCTTCTTTTTTTTTAACTCTATATACATATACTTTAAAAACATCATGCATCTTTAATCCATGTAACGAGCTTTCAGCTAATGACTCCCAGACCAGTTGGTCTTAGGGCATTAGGTGTTAAGACACCCCTACGAGCTTAGTAACTCGGGTCGCAGATACTGATATGTAGATAGTGCAATGTTTGATTGCCTTAAGCTTTTCTCCTCAACCCATGTAACAAGCGTTGGGCCAATAGCTCCCAAGTCAGTTGACTTTAGGGTATTAGGTGTTAAAACACCCATTCGGGCTTAATTGCTTAGGTTAGGGAGGCTACGAAATCAAACTTATCTATATTTTTATTATCATCATTTTTTATTTTTTATTTTCTTTTATTTTCATGTTTTTTTTTTAATTATATACAATCCGTTTCCCTTAGTTGTTACCTTTAACAAAAGAACATAAATAATGTAATAATCCAATATGCAACCCACAATCATATGTTAAAGTGTGTGTGTGTAAATTAAGGTTTAAAAATACATGTTAAATAAGTATATGAGCAGAATTAAGTGGTAACAATACGACAGTTTGTAAACCTGAATATTTCAGGAAGTATTATAATAGACCTTGTTAAGAATGATTACTAAGATGCGTCTCAAGAGTCACTTTAACAAAAGAACTCCTTTACTCTGCCATCCTAGTAACAACAATTATGCACATGCTTTATGAAATGAAAAACAATTTTTTTTTTATCAACTACTACCCTCTCCCCCCAACCAAAACGAGACATTGTCCTCAATGTTTTAAGGTAGAAAGATAGAGTATAGAAGATATCACCTGAAATAACGAACACTGACAAAACCTGAAACACACTGAAATAAAAATAAGAAATAACAAAACACAATAATAAAACCAAAAGACACAAAAATTCACAAATGAAGGCTCAAATCCAATCTAAGCTTTTTACGGCTTCCCGTAGATGACCAATTTATGCGACTCATGGAAGGATCAATCACAGGAATGAAAGATTGTAGTTGGTCAATCAATTGTTCAGCAGTAGTAGCAGAGATTATGATTTGTCGTGCAGAAGATGTTAGAAATTCCTGTTCCACAGCATGATCAAGAAAAGACAACAACTTATCATAATAACCATTAACATTTAACAAGCCAATGGGTTTATGGTGAATGTGCAATTGAGCCCAAGAGGAAATATGAAAGATCTCTTCCAATGTGCCTAGACCACCTGGTAAAGCAATGAAAGCATCAGCATGGTTAAACATTGCATTCATTCGAGCTGACATTGTGGAGACCTGAAGTTCCTCTCCAATTGTTTTTCCAATGATGTCCCCTTGTGCCAAAGCTTCAGGGACGACCCCCAAAACTTGACTACCTCCTAAAAATGCAGCTATTGACACACCTCCCATTAACCCAAGACTGCCTCCCCCATATACTAAATGAATCTTTCTCTCAGCTAGCACCTGACCAAGATGATTTGCTGATTCTAAAAACTCCTTTTCTTTCCCAGGACAAGATCCACCGAAAACACAAATATTTCTTATTTGATGACTTGAGGAACTTGCCATTTCTACACACTTCTGTATTTGTTGAATGTATGGGTTGAGTAGAAATGAAAGGAAGGAAAAGAGGGTTTTATAGATGAGAAATTAGAAAGGCAATCATAACATCTATATGTAGGCCAGCTGGAGTCTCACACTCTCTCTCTCTCTTTTTATTTATTTATTTATTTACTTTTGAAAAAAAACATGTGTATGTACAGGTAGTTGTGATTGTGGCACACATCTTCCCTTGGTTTTACGTCCAAGAACGGCTTAAACGCCCTCTATGGGTCGGGGATAGGCTTCCCATCCAGTTTTTTTAAAAACTGGCAAACAGGGTCTTTTTTAGTCAGATTCCCAAGACTAAGTCGATCATGTTCTTTATGAAATAGTGGCCATAAATCATGAATTGCACGATGCACATCTCCACTAGGATGCGTCTCAAGAGTCAATAGAAGATTATCTAAAGACTCCTTACTCAGGCCATCCTTAATGAATTGTATTTTATCTTCACGGTTTATAGATACCATTCCTAAAGAACGACATTGTATATTACAAGTCCATCTAGCACATCGATCACAGACTTCCAATCGTTTTGCACGACGCTTCTTTGCAAAAGTGCTGTTATCTGTTCCAGGCATGTGTGAAATAAAGAAATTAGAGGACTCACCTGATAATCGGACCTTTGCTTCAATCAACCAGCGAATATCTTAAGAAATTCCATGATTCATTAACAATCTCAATCTTGCACATCTAGCACGGTAAATTTTTGTAATCGCATTCTGAGGCAGAGCGGGAAAATACTTTTTCAATTTTTCAAGATTAGTGTCCATTTTCAAATGAGAATTGGAAGAGAGCTTCGAAGAATTGCACAAATATATACACAAATATCAGTTATTGTGGGAAACTAAAAGAACCGACTTAAGTCACGGAGTACCGTTGTCCGCCATTTGACCAGGGTGAGAGAAACTAGCAAAAATCACTAAAAAAAGAAACACACAAAAAATATGAGAAAAATAAAATAATCAACCTTTATCTACAAGATCATTCCAACCAGTTGATTCATTTTCACTAGGAATCTTATCATAGTAAGCTTTCAAACGATGTTCATTTTTCTTAAAATCATTGTCATTCATTGAATTCTCAATATCACAGGCCCCATAAGGATTGCTCCATCTTAATCTTATCTTTTTAGGGAATGCATAGAATTGAGAATTATAAAACAAAACTTTTTGACTAGTATCAATCTTTTGACAATTTTCACAAGTTTTGCAGAATGCATGCGTGTCCTTGAACATGGTGGGCCAATAAAATCCATTTTGAAAGATTTTTGCACCTGTCTTTTTTGACGAGAAATAACTTCCACATGCTTCAGAATGACAAAGTTTAATGACACTACTTACCTCATTGTCGGGAATGAATCTTTGAAATATTTGATCAGGACAATATTTGAATAAGTTAGGGTCATCACAATAAAAGCTCTTCACTTCGTTCAAAAACTTTTCTTTGTCTTGAGTACTCCAATCAGCTGGCAAATCTCCTAAAGTAAGAAAATTAATATTTTTATCATACCAAGGCATTGGACTAAGAGAAAGTAAGGATTCGTTAGGAAAGTAATCATCGATTGGTGTGATGTCAGATGTCGAATCTGTTGTCACTATTGACAAAAGATTCACATCAACATTTTCGGTGCTTGTTTCATCCATGATTTCTTCCTCAGAATAAACCATTTGCAAATCTTCAGTTTCATCCAATTCATTTTTATTTAAAGTAGATTCAAGTTGATCATAAACTAATTCATCAATATGATCTACTTCTTGTGAATCATTATCATCTCCAGGTTGCTTGCAGATGTTGAAAATATTCATCTCCAATGTCATGTTTCCAAATGATAGCTTCATCAATCCATTCCTACAATTAATCAATGCGTTAGAAGTTGCAAGAAATGGACGTCCTAAAATAACAGGAAATGAATTACATGCTTCAACAGGTTCTGTGTCCAAGACAATAAAATCCACAGGATAAATGAATTTATCGACTTGTACTAACACGTCTTCAATTATTCCTCTAGGCACTTTTACAGATCTATCGGCAAGTAAAAGAGATATAGAAGTTGGTTTTAACTCACCTAGATTGAGACTCTGAAAAACTGAATATGGAAGTAAATTCACACTAGCACCAAGATCAAGTAAGGCTCTTTCAATTTTATGCTCTCCAATAAAGCAAGAAATTGTAGGACAACCAGGGTCTTTATATTTCAAAGCATTATTGTTCTGAAGAATAGCACTTACTTGTTCGGCTAGAAAGGCTTTCTTTTTCACATTCAGTTTTCTCTTCACAGTGCATAGATCTTTCAAAAATTTAGCATAAGAAGGAACCTGTTTAATAGCATCCAACAAAGGTATATTGATCCTTACCTGTTTGAAAATTTCATAAATTTCAGAGATGTGATTGGCTTTCCTTTGTTTGGTCATGGCTTGAGGAAATGGAAGTGCTGGCGGTGAATTAGTCATTTCTTTGCAATTTTCAGATTCAACCCCTTCCTTACCCTCAGAGATTGACTCATCATCTTTCTCATATGGTTCAAGAGAGGGTTTTTCAATAACCTTACCACTGCGCAGAGTAGTGACTGATTTGACTTGATCCATGTGTTGGCTTCCGGAACTACTTGCATTTGCATTGTATTGCCCTTTGAGATTTTGTTGTGTTTGAGATGGAAACTTACCTTTCTCTTGGAAACTAAGAGCAGATGTTAATTTAGCAAGAGTATCTTTAAAATCTATCATGTTTTGAACAAGTTGAGTATTAATTGTCTCTTGCTTTTCAATGAATGCATGCAATGTTTCCTCAAGATTTCTTCTAGGAGGTGGAGCATAAGGAGGTGCATATCCATGAGAATTTTGGAAATTGTGGTGTGCTTGAAACGGTGGTTGTGAAGTTTGTGCATTGTTGTTCTCACTCTTCCAACTAAAATTTGGGTGATTTCTCCAACCAGGGTTATATGTTTGGGAGTATGGGTTGTGGTTCGCCCTTTGGAAACTGTTTAAAGCATGGGCTTGTTCATGGAGACATTCCTTAAAAGAAGGCAAGGTTGGACAATTACTAGTTGAGTGTTCATTTGTTTCACAGATTTGACACACAATGTTTTCAATAGATTTTAATTGACCACTCTTTTTCAATTCTAGTGCCTCGACTTTTCTAGCTAAAGATGCAAATTTGGCTTGAAGGTCATGATCTTCCCTAAGGTTGTACATACCTCCACTAGATGTATGAGGTTGAGTTTTACTCGGTGCCTCATAAGTACCCGCGGTGTCCCAATTTTGAGCATTTTCAGCTAACAAGTCTAAGTACTCCATTGCTTCATCAGGGTCTTTATCTTCAAAAGTTCCATTGCACATCAATTCAACCATTTGCCTATCTTTAGGTGTTAACCCTTCATAGAAATGTGAAACCAATCTCCATGTTTCAAAACCATGATGAGGGCAAGTACTAAGCAAGTCTCGATACCTATCCCAACATTTATAAAATGTTTCTCCTGGTTTTTGAGTGAAAGTGGTGATTTGTCTCTTGAAAGAGTTTGTTCTATGAGATGGGAAAAACTTCTTTAAAAATTGTTGTTGCATTTCATCCCAAGCACGAATGGATCCTGGTCTTAAATTTTGTAGCCATGTTTTAGCTTTATCTTTTAATGAAAAAGGAAAAAGCTTTAATCTGATGGTGTTCATGCTACAATTTAAATTATTATATGTGTTGCAGACCTCCTCAAATTCCCTTAAATACAAGTATGGATTTTCCAATTCCAAGCCATGAAATGAAGGTAAAAGTTGAATAATGCCTGGCTTAAAATTAAAATGAGATGCATCGGGAGGAAAAACTATGCATGATGGTGCACTTGTTCTTGTGGGATTCATGTGGTCTCTAAGTGTTCTAGCACGGTTATTCTCATTATTCTCATTTTGAAGTGATTGATTATCTTCTTCGGCCATATTTTCTGAAAATGATGAGGATATCCTACAAAGTCTACCACTTGATGTACGTGACCACACTTTAATGCACGTGTAGGAACATAATAAAAAGAAGAAGAAAACAAAAGAAGAAGAAACAAGAAAAAAGAAATAAAGTTATATACAAGAAAAGTGAAAAGAGAAAATAAAATAAATATTATAATTTATACAAGGACTTACCTCCCCGGCAACGGCGCCAAAAACTTGACACGACTAAAAGGTTGATGTCTTCTCCCAAGTGCAGGAGTGTCGAAGTAGTAAATAACCCGGCAAGACCGGGGTCGAACCACAGGGAGGTTAATTGTACAAATTATAATAACAATAATACAACAACAACAACAATAACAATAACAATAACAACAATAATAATAATAACAATAATAGTAGTAGTAGTAGTAGTAGTAGTAGTAGTAGTAATAATACTAATAAAGAAAGAGAAGAAGAAGAAGATGATGATGATGAGAACTTAGAGATGAAATATTAATGTAAGGATTAAACAATAATAATAACAAATGTCAAGGTTAGAGGTTCCACTAATGGTATATCAAACAAGTATAGTATAAACTCTTATTATTGAATTGGAAACCACACACAAAGGACGTTCCAATCACATTATATATTGTTAACATGATTACATTAGTCATCTTATTCAATTAATGCTAATACTTGTAAATCTCGTCAAGCATTCATGATTATAACTTATGTTAACAACAAATCAAGTTCCTTTCATAGCTCAGGTGTCGGTTATACCATACATTATGGGCTATGAAAGTGCCAAGCATTTGTTGTACCAAGTGTTATACAACATAAATCAAGATTAGTCATTTAACAAGCAAAGTATTAAAGAGTGAACAAGATAACAAATATAAAACATGTTAGTATCAAACATTAAAGTCCATATTAAGTTTACATTATACTTATTCTCACACCATTAGTGTAACCTTTTCACCTTGACATAATTAACTTAGCTAGACATAATGAAAGAAAGCAAAATAAATAAACAAAATAAGAACATAAAAGCTAACTAAGTAAAGGAAAGGAAATGAAAAGCATAAACTTAATATTAATGAAAGCAAAGCATAAACATTACAAAAAATACAAAGAGAGAAAGGAAGAGCATGATCTTGATCTGGAAACCAAGATGCCTAAATGCATGGCAAATGCCTCCTTTTATAGGCCAAAATTGGGAACTATTGACTTGATGACTAATTGATAAGTGGGTGGCCAACTTTTGACTTGGTGACAATCCTTATCTTCTCTTGTCTGCCCAAAACGTCATTGATAACGTCAAAACTGGAGCTAGGTGCAAGCATGAAAGTTGTAGGCAATTGTCTCAGCTTTCTTGTGAAAACATTCAGCTCATTTGGACTTCTAGAACTCCAGATCTGGCCAAAATACCAAACAGTGCTCGGGCTGGAAGACAGATTCGGGCTTCTTTGTTGTTGCTACAATTTGGACTTGATAATGGCCTTTTTAGATCTTGGGCTCCATATGAAAGTTGTAAGCCTATGTCTTACCTTTCCATCCATATAAATTGGACCTAAATCTGAGATCTGTAGCTCCAGATATGGCCCAATTACCGAACAGTGTGCCGGTTTGGATTGCACCGACATCTCTTCTCTAAGTTTGACCATCTCTTTATCCTTGCAATTTAAGTTCTTCAAGTCATCAATCAATCCTTTCATTTATGTGATAGACCTGCATTAAAAATAGACATTTACCACAAATTATAGGTATCTTATATTATTAGATACATTATTATAAAACATATTTTAGTTAAGGAGTTATTGATACTTCAAGTGCAAAATGATGATATAAAACCATGATAAAAATGCACTTTTAAGTACTAATCAATGTTCTTTTGTTAAAGGTAACAACTAAGGGAAAGAGATTGTATATAATTAAAAAAAACATGAAAAAAAAAGAAAAAAAAATAATGATAATAAAAATATAGATAAGTTTGGTTTCGTAGCCTCCCTAACCTAAGCAATTAAGCCCAAAGGGGTGTTTTAACACCTAATACCCTAAAGTCAATTGACTTGGGAGCTATTGGCCCAACGCTTGTTACATGGGTTGAGGAGAAAAGCTTAAGGGAATCAAACATTGCACTATCTACATATCAGTATCTGCGACCCGAGTTACTAAGCTCGTAGGGGTGTCTTAACACCTAATGCCCTAAAACCAACTGGTCTGGGAGTCATTAGCTGAAAGCTCGTTACATGGGTTAAAGATGCATGATGTTTTTAAATTATATGTATATAGATTTAAAAAAAAATGAAAAAAAAAGACAAAAATAGTAATCCCAACCCAAGGAAGTTAACCTTAAACATTAGAACAAAAATTTTGTTTTCTTCCAAGAAAAACTCTATAATTATGTGTTGATACATTGAGCATAAAAAAAAGGTTTATTAATATCTTGTTAAGAGGTATTGAGCAGATATATAAATTTAATGAGAGTTTGTTTATCTGGATAGATTAATGGAAGTTAAATGATGAATACCTTGCTTTGTGAAATTTGCATATTGTTTTAACGCTTTGATTACTAGGGACTAGTAATAAGCTGGTTGAGGGGTGTGATTAGTACTTAAAAGTGCATTTTTATCATGGTTTTATATCATCATTTTGCACTTGAAGTATCAATAACTCCTTAACTAAAGCATGTTTTATAATAATATATCTAATAATATAAGATACCTTTAATTTATGGTAAATGTTCATTTTAAATGCAGGCCTATCACATAAATGAAAATATTGATTGATGACTTTAAGAACTTAAATTGCAAAGGCAAAGAGATGGTCAAACTTAGAAAAGAGATGTCGGTGCAATCCAAACCGGCACACTATTCGGTAATTGGGCCATATCTGGAGCTACAGATCTCAGATTTAGGTCCAATTTATATGGATGGAAAGGTAAGACATAGGCCTACAACTTTCATATGGAGCCCAAGATCTAAAAAGGCCATTATCAAGTCCAAATTGTAGCAACAACAAAGAAGCCCGAATCTGTCTTCCAGCCCGAGCACTGTTCGGTATTTTGGCCAGATCTGGAGTTCTAGAAGTCCAAATGAGCTGAATTGTTTACACAAGAAAGCTGAGACAATTGCCTACAACTTTTATGTTTGCACCTGGCTCCAGTTTTGACGTTATCAATGACGTTTTGGACAGACAAGAGAAGATAAGGATTGTCACCAAGTCAAAAGTTGGCCACCCACTTATCAATTAGTCATCAACTCAATAGTTCCCAATTTTGGCCTATAAAAGGAGGCATTTGCCATGCATTTAGGCATCTTGGTTTCCAGATCAAGATCATGCTCTTCCTTTCTCTCTTTGTATTTTTTGTAATGTTTATGCTTTGCTTTCATTAATATCAAGTTTATGCCTTTCATTTCCTTTCCTTTACTTAGTTAACTTTTATGTTCTTATTTTGTTTATCTATTTTGCTTTCTTTCATTATGTCTAGCTAAGTTAATTATGTCAAGGTGAAAAGGTTACACTAATGGTGTGAGAATAAGTATAATGTAAACTTAATATGGACTTTAATGTTTGATACTAACATGTTTTATATTTGTTATCTTGTTCACTCTTTAATACTTTGCTTGTTAAATGACTAATCTTGATTTATGTTGTATAACACTTCGTACAACAAATGCTTGGCACTTTCATAGCCCATAATGTATGGTATAACCAACACCTGAGCTATGAAAGGAACTTGATTTGTTGTTAACATAAGTTATAATCATGAATGCTTGACGAGATTTACAAGTATTAGCATTAATTGAATAAGATGACTAATGTAATCATGTTAACAATATATAATGTGATTGGAACCTCCTTTGTGTGTGGTTTCCAATTCAATAATAAGAGTTTATACTATACTTGTTTGATATACCATTAGTGGAACTTCTAACCTTGACATTTGTTATTATTATTGTTTAATCCTTACATTAATTTTCCATCTCCAAGTTCTCATCATCTTCTTCTTCTTCTCTTTCTTTATTATTATTATTATTATTATTATTATTACTACTACTATTACTACTACTACTACTACTACTATTATTATTATTATTATTATTATTATTATTATTATTATTATTATTATAGTTGTTGTTATTGTTATTGTTGTTGTTATTATTGCTATTATTGTTGCTTATAATTGTTGTCTATAATTTGTACAATTAATCTCCCTATGGTTCGACCTCGGTCTTGCCGGGTTATTTATTACTTCGACACTCCTGCACTTGGGAGAAGACATCAAACTTTTAGTCGTGTCAGATATGTATTGGTACCGTCATGTCATTAATGATTCTCATAATAGTATCTAGGGGTTACCCATAATAGAATTTGTCTCTTAGTATAATATAATACTCATGTAATTTCACAATACAATAATCTCATGAAAGAGAATACCACATACATATATTCATAACATCATATTTAGATATTTGTGCATTCATATTTGTATTCCATTACAATTATTTAGAAGTGCCAAATGGCCACTATAACATTCGTTCCTTTTAAATACATCACTCATTTATGGTATCTTTTTTACTTTGATTTACAATCTTTTAATTTTTTTCTTAGCCAACAAATTTGATTCTATTGCCTTTAAATTCAACCTAAAATGATGCAATCACATAAAAAACAAAGTTGAAAAACCAAATTAAAAATAAAAACTGAATTTTCAACAGTATACCCATAATAAAATGTGAGAAGGTAAATGGTGTATATAACCATAGCAAGAAGGCTATACATTTTAGTTTTTTACTTAATTATAAGGATAACTAGAACTATTCTAAGAAACTTTGTTGACTTAATTTTATAAATTAGCTTATCCTTTTTCATGTTAATTAAATTATAATTATCCTTTCTATACTATATATTATATATATTACATGAGACTCAAATTTTCTTTATATTAAGCAGCTTTTTAGAACTTTTATTTAGGTGGACATTCTAAACTAAAGCCTAAGCTTCTCTTAGCTTTGCAAATTATATATTTATTTTTATAGATCTTTTATTTTGTTAGATTTCTGTAAATATATATATGCAACAAAAATTATCAATTTGAAATATATTAGAGTCTCAATGATCCTAATAAATAGATATATGTTTATTTATTACTTGAAAATTAGATGTTCTTTTTGGTTTTAAATAATTGTCTTAATGTTAAGTTGAGTTGTTACAAACCACAAATTATCTAAGTGTTCAATTTCTAACAGTAATCTACATGAATCACTAGTGAGAAGTCTTCTAAATGTTTTTAGAAGAAAAGAATTGCTACACCTTTTAAGTGCTAACTCTTTTTTTTTTTAGGTATTTTTGTATTGTACTATACTCACAAAGAATAAAAAATTGTAACTTTTTTATTTATAAAAAAACCTAAAAAATATGTAAAACAAACTTTAAGATCAAAATAAAAATTATTGTGAATTTAATTTAGAATTTACCATGCCTTTAATCTATGTATAGAATTTCTTGTTTTTTTGTCTTCTTCAAGTACAAATAAGAGTATTGGAAAATTAAGAATTAAAATCAAATATTAAGCTTAATATATCTTAGGTAAATTTGATTATCCAAACTCAAACCTTTAAAGTGATGATTTTTCCTAAATTTTATGTCTTTAAACATTGTTTAATCTCCTTAAATGCTCATTTTTCTATATCTCTAAAGATATGATCATCACATTTATCTATTCTTGCATTTGTTTGGTCTATCCTTGCATTTTTATTTCCATCATTTATCCTAACCAAAATCTTATTACACCAATCTCTAAATTTTTTGGTATTATTATGACTACAAAGGCTAATAAAACAATGTTAGAAAAGCATTACTAGCAGGTAAATAATATTTTTTATTGGTAATTGTTATAGAGTCTCTTTGATATTATGGTATCAATTATTTTTTAAAGTATTTTTCACTTGAAAATATATTGAAATGATATTTATTTATTTTTTAAAATTTATTTTTGACATTAATATATTAAAACCATTTGAAAACACTTAAAATATTAATTTGAAATAATTTTTTTTAATTATTTCAAAATCATTTTTAAAACATAAAATCAAACAAGTTATTAATGGAAAATATTTTTTTAAATTAATATGGATATCTAGATTTGTTTGTGTACATCTTAATTAATTTCACGAACTCTAAAATTAATAATCATGAAAGCTTTAAATAACCTTAAAATTTGTTGGTGAATGATAATATATATGAACAGTGCCAAATAGGTCTTAATAAATTTGTAATTAAATTGACACCCATAACCTTCCTTTTTGATTCGAGTCTTTTTATTGTGACAAAAAAAGGCAACAAAAACAATTCAAAGAATAAATATTATAATTACAATTATAAAGCATCATTTTTGATTACTTGTAAATAAGACAACTAGAAAGTCCAACGCGAACTAGCATTTATGGTAAGAACTTGACTTATGTTGCTTATGTTTCAATTGTGTTACAACATTGTATACAATGATGCTTCTAGAAATACTATTTTTGTCTATCGTTTATGCTAATTAATTGGTATGAATATAATATGATTATACTGTTCATGTGAACAGTGTAGCCAACTCTACACTTCTAGTTGGACTAACACGATGAAAAGATTGATGTCTTCTTTCAAATGCAGGAGTGTCGAAGTAATAAATAACCCGGTAAGACCGGAGTCGAACCACAAGGAGGTTAATTGTACAAATTATAAATAACAACAATAACAACAACAACAATAATAGTAATAACAACAACAACAATAACAACAACAATAATAATAAAGAAAAAGAAAGAGAAGAGGAAGAAGATGATGAGAACTTGGAGATAGAATATTAATGTAAGGATTAAACGATGATAATAACAAATGTTAAGGTTAGAGATTTTACTAATAGTATGTCAAACAAGTATAGTATAAACACTTATTTTTCAATTGAAAACCATCCACAAAGGAGGTTCCAATCTGATTATAGATTATTAACATAATTACATTAGTCATTTTATTCGATTAATGTTAATACTCGTAAATCTCGTCAAGCATTCATGATTATAACTTATGTTAACAACAAATCAAGTTTTTTTCATAACTCAGGTGTCGATTATACCTGATTAGTACTTAAAAGTGCATTTTTATCATGGTTTTATATCATCATTTTGCACTTGAAGTATCAATAACTCCTTAACTAAAGCATGTTTTATAATAATATATCTAATAATATAAGATACCTTTAATTTGTGGTTAATGTTCATTTTAAATGCAGGCCTATCACATAAATGAAAGGATTGATTGATGACTTTAAGAACTTAAATTGCAAGGGCAAAGAGATGGTCAAACTTAGGAAAGAGATGTCGGTGCAATCCAAACCGGAACACTATTCGGTAATTGGGCCATATCTGGAGCTACAGATCTCCGATTTAGGTCCAATTTATATGGATGGAAAGGTAAGACATAGGCCTACAACTTTCATATGGAGCCCAAGATCTAAAAAGGCCATTATCAAGTCCAAATTGTAGCAACAACAAAGAAGCCCGAATCTGTCTTCCAGCCCGAGCAGTGTTCGGTATTTTAGCCATATCTGGAGTTCTAGAAGTCCAAATGAGCTGAAGTTTTTACACAAGAAAGCTGAGACAATTGCCTACAACTTTCATGTTTACAACTGGCTCCAATTTTGACGTTATCAATGAAGTTTTGGGAAGACAAGAGAAGATAAGGATTGCCACCAAGTCAAGAGTTGGCACCTACTCATCAATTAGTCATCAAATCAATAGTTCCCAATTTTGGCCTATAAAAGGAGGTATTTGCCATGCATTTAGGCATCTTGGTTTCCAGATCAAGATCATGCTCTTCCTTTCTCTCTTTGTATTTTTTGTAATGTTTATGCTTTGCTTTCATTAATATTAAGTTTATGCTTTTCATTTCCTTTCCTTTACTTAGTTAGCTTTTATGTTCTTATTTTGTTTATTTATTTTGCTTTCTTTCATTATGTCTAGCTAAGTTAATTATGTCAAGGTGAAAAGGTTACACTAATGGTGTGAGAATAAGTATAATGTAAACTTAATATGGACTTTAATGTTTGATACTAACATGTTTTATATTTGTTATCTTGTTCACTCTTTAATACTTTGCTTGTTAAATGACTAATCTTGATTTATGTTGTATAACACTTGGTACAACAAATGCTTGGCACTGACACGACTAAAAGATTGATGTCTTCTCCCAAGTGCAGGAGTGTCGAAGTAATAAATAACCCGGCAAGACCGGGGTCGAACCACAGGGAGGTTAATTGTACAAATTATAAACAACAATTATAAACAATAGTAATAACGATAACAATAATAATAATAACAACAACAATAATAATACTACGAGTAGTAGTAGTAGTAGTAGTAGTAGTAGTAGTAATAATAATAATAAAGAAAGAGAAGAAGAAGAAGATGATGATGATGAGAACTTAGAGATGAAATATTAATATAAGGATTAAACAATAATAATAACAAATGTCAAGGTTAGAGGTTCCACTAATGGTATATCAAACAAGTATAGTATAAACTCTTATTATTGAATTGGAAACCACACACAAAGGAGGTTCCAATCAGATTATAAATTGTTAACATGATTACATTAGTCATCTTATTCAATTAATGCTAATACTTGTAAATCTCGTCAAGCATTCATGATTATAACTTATGTTAACAACAAATCAAGTTCCTTTCATAGCTCAGGTGTCGGTTATACCATACATTATGGGCTATGAAAGTGCCAAGCATTTGTTGTACCAAGTGTTATACAACATAAATCAAGATTAGTCATTTAACAAGTAAAGTATTAAAGAGTGAGCAAGATAACAAATATAAAACATGTTAGTACCAAACATTAAAGTCCATATTAAGTTTACATTATACTTATTCTCACACCATTAGTGTAACCTTTTCACCTTGACATAATTAACTTAGCTAGACATAATGAAAGAAAGCAAAATAGAAAAACAAAATAAGAACATAAAAGCTAACTAAGTAAAAGAAAGGAAATGAAAGGCATAAACTTAATATTAATGAAAGCAAAGCATAAACATTACAAAAAATACAAAGAGAGAAAGGAAGAGCATGATCTTGATCTGGAAACCAAGATGCCTAAATGCATGGCAAATGCCTCCTTTTATAGGCCAAAATTGGGAACTATTGATTTGATGACTAATTGATAAGTGGGTGGCCAACTTTTGACTTGGTGACAATCCTTATCTTCTCTTGTCTGCCCAAAACGTCATTGATAACGTCAAAACTGGAGCCAGGTGCAAACATAAAAGTTGTAGGCAATTGTCTCAGCTTTCTTGTGTAAACAATTCAGCTCATTTGGACTTCTAGAACTCCAGATATGGCCAAAATACCGAACAGTGCTCGGGCTGGAAGACAGATTCGGGCTTCTTTGTTGTTGCTACAATTTGGACTTGATAATGGCCTTTTTAGATCTTGGGCTCCATATAAAAGTTGTAGGCCTATGTCTTACCTTTCCATCCATATAAATTGGACCTAAATCGGAGATCTGTAACTCCAGATATGACCCAATTACCGAATAGTGTTCCGGTTTGGATTGCACCGACATCTCTTTTCTAAGTTTGACCATCTCTTTGCCTTTGCAATTTAAGTTCTTCAAGTCATCAATCAATCCTTTCATTTATTTGATAGGCCTGCATTAAAAATAGACATTTACCACAAATTATAGGTATCTTATATTATTAGATACATTATTATAAAACATATTTTAGTTAAGGAGTTATTGATACTTCAAGTGCAAAATGATGATATAAAACCATGATAAAAATGCACTTTTAAGTACTAATCACACCCCTCAACCAGCTTATTACTAGTCCCTAGTAATTAAAGCGTTACAATAATTTGCAAATTTCACAAAGCAAGGTATTCATCATTTAACTTCCATTAATCTATCCAGATAAACAAACTCTCATTAAATTTATATATCTGCTCAATACCACTTAACAAGATATTAATAAACCTTTCTTTTGTGCTCAATGTATCAATACATAATTATAGGGCTTTTCTTGGAAGAAAACAAAATTTTTGTTCTAATGTTTAAGGTTAACTTCCTTGGGTTGGGATTACTATTTTTGTGTTTTTTTTTTCTTTTTTTTTTAACTCTATATACATATACTTTAAAAACATCATGCATCTTTAACCCATGTAACGAGCTTTCAGCTAATGACTCCCAGACCAGTTGGTCTTAAGGCATTAGGTGTTAAGACACCCCTACGAGCTTAGTAACTCGGGTCGCAGATACTGATATGTAGATAGTGCAATGTTTGATTCCCTTAAGCTTTTCTCCTCAACCCATGTAACAAGCGTTGGGCCAATAGCTCCCAAGTCAGTTGACTTTAGGGTATTAGGTGTGAAAACACCCCTTCGGGCTTAATTGCTTAGGTTAGGGAGGCTACGAAATCAAACTTATCTACATTTTTATTATCATCATTTTTTTTCTTTTTTTCTTTTTTTTCTTTTTTTTTTCATGTTTTTTTTTTTAATTATATACAATCCCTTTCCCTTAGTTGTTACCTTTAACAAAAGAACATAAATAATGTAATAATCCAATATGCAACCCACAATCATATGTTAAAGTGTGTGTGTGTAAATTAAGGTTTAAAAATACATGTTAAATAAGTATATGAGCAGAATTAAGTGGTAACAATACGAGAGTTTGTAAACCTGAATATTTCAGGAAGTATTATAATAGACCTTGTTAAGAATGGTTACTAAGATGCGTCTCAAGAGTCACTTTAACAAAAGAACTCCTTTACTCTGCCATCCTAGTAACAACAATTATGCATATGCTTTATGAAATGAAAAACAATTTTTTTTTTTTATCAACTACTACCCTCTCCCCCCAACCAAAACGAGACATTGTCCTCAATGTTCTAAGGTAGAAAGATAGAGTATAGAAGATATCACCTGAAATAACGAACACTAACAAAACCTGAAACACACTAAAACAAAAATAAGAAATAACAAAACACAATAATAAAACCAAAAGACACAAGTTTTTACAAACAAAAAAAAATTCAAATCACAGTTGTGAATGTGGCTCACATCTTCCCTTGGTTTTACGTCCAAGAACGGCTTAAACGCCCTCAATGGGTCGGGGATAGGCTTCCCATCCAGTTTTCTTAAAAACTGGCAAACAGGGTCTTTTTTAGTCAGATTCCCAAGACTAAGTCAAGTATGTTCTTTATGAAAATGGGTTCATCAGTCATGAATTACACAATGCTTATCTCGACTATGATGAGACTTAAGAGTCAATAGAAGATTATCTAAAGACTCTCTGTGTTTTGAAATAAATCCCACCTTCTGACAATTTTCACAGTTTTTGCGGAATGCATCTGACTCCTTGAATATGATGGGCCAGTAAAATTCACTTTGTAAGATTTCTACAATCCTCTTTTTTGATGAGAAATGATCCCCACATGCCTTAGAGTAACAAAATTTAATGAAATTACTTACCTCATTGTCGAGAATGCATTTTTGAAATATTTGATCAGGACAATAATTGAATAAGTAAGGGTCATCCCAATAAAAATTTTGCTCGTTGCTCAAAAATTTTCTTTTGTCTTCAATACTCCAATGAGTTGGCAAAAATCCTGAAGCAAGAAAATTGATATTTTTAGCAAACCAAGGCATTGAATTAAGAGAAAGTAGAGATTCATCAGGAAAGTAATCATTGATTGGTGTGATGTCGGGTGTCGAATCTGTTGTCACTTTTGATAAAAGATTCGCATCAACCTTTTCGATGCCTTTTTCATCCTCGATTTCTTCCTGATTGGTCATGGCATGAGAAAATGGAAGTGCTGGCGGAGAATCAGTCTTTTCTTTGCAATTTTCAGATTCAACCCCTTCCTTTCCCTTAGAAATTGACTCATCATCTTTCTCATAAGGTTCAAGAGAGGGTTTTTCAATAACCTTACCACTGCGTAGAGTAGTGACTGATTTGACTTGATCCATGTGTTCGCTTCTGGAACTACTTGCATTTGCATTGTATTGCCCTTTGGGATTTTGTTGTGTTTGAGATGGAAACTTACCTTTCTCTTGGAAACTGAGAGCAGATGTTAATTTAGCAAGAGTATCTTTAAAATCTGTCATGTTTTGAGCAAGTTGAGTATTGATTGTCTCTTGCTTTTCAATGAATGCATGCAATGTTTCCTCAAGATTTCTTCTAGAAGGTGGAGCATAAGAAGGTGCATATCCATGAGAATTTTGGAAATTATGGTGTGCTTGAAACGGTGGTTGTGAAGTTTGTGCATTGTTGTTCTCACTCTTCCAACTGAAATTTGGGTGATTCCTCCAACCAGGATTGTATGTTTGGGAGTATGGGTTGTGGTTGGGCCTTTGAAAACTGTTTAAAGCATGGGCTTGTTCATGGAGACATTCCTTAAAAGAAGGCAAGGTTGGACAATCGTTGGTTGAGTGTTCATTTGTTTCACAAATTTGACACACATTGTTTTCAACAGATTTTAATTGACCACTCTTTTTTAATTCTAGTGCCTCGACTTTTCTAGCTAAAGATGCAAACTTGGCTTGAAGGTCATGATCTTCCCTAAAGTTGTACATACCTCCACTAGATGTATGAGGTTGAGTTTTACTCGGTCCCTCATAAATACCCGCAGTGTCCCAATTTTGAGCATTTTCAGCTAACAAGTCTAAGTACTCCATTGCTTCATCAGGGTCTTTATCTTTAAAAGTTCCATTACACATCAATTCAACCATTTGCATATCTTTAGGTGTTAACCCTTCATAGAAATGTGAAACCAATCTCCATGTTTCAAAACCATGATGAGGGCAAGTACTAAGCAAGTCTCGATACCTATCCCAACATTTGTAAAATGTTTCTCCTGGTTTTTGAGTGAAAGTGGTGATTTGTCTCTTGAAAGAGTTTGTTCTATGAGATGGGAAAAACTTCTTTAAAAACTGTTGTTGCATTTCATCCCAAGCACGAATGGATCCTGGTCTCAAATTTTGTAGCCATGTTTTAGCTTTATCTTTTAATGAAAAAGGGAAAAGCTTTAATCTGATGGTGTTCATGCTACAATTTAAATTATTATGTGTTCCAGACCTCCTCAAATTCCCTTAAATGCAAGTATGGATTTTCCAATTCCAAGCCATGAAAAGAAGGTAAAAGTTGAATAATGCCTGGCTTAAAATTAAAATGAGATGCATCAGGAGGAAAAACTATGCATGATGGTGCGCTTGTTCTTGTGGGATTCATGTGGTCTCTAAGTGTTCTAGCACGGTTATTCTCATTATTCTCATTATGAAGTGATTGATTATCTTCTTCAGCCATATTTTCTGAAAATGATGAGGATATCCTACAAAGTCTACCACTTGATGTACGTGACCACACTCTCATGCACGTGTAGGAATAGAAAAAAGGAAGAAGAAAACAAAAGAAGAAGAAACACAAGAAAAGAAACAAAGTTATATACAAGAAAAGTGAAAGGATAAAATAAAATAACTATTATAATTTATACAAAACTTACCTCCCCGGCAACGGCGCCAAAAACTTGACACGACTAAAAGATTGATGTCTTCTCCCAAGTGCAGGAGTGTCGAAGTAATAAATAACCCGGCAAGACCGGGGTCGAACCACAGGGAGGTTAATTGTACAAATTATAAACAACAATTATAAACAATAGTAAT
This sequence comes from Populus pruinosa, assembly GCA_026413675.1. Taxonomy (NCBI): domain Eukaryota; kingdom Viridiplantae; phylum Streptophyta; class Magnoliopsida; order Malpighiales; family Salicaceae; genus Populus; species Populus pruinosa. The sequence goes on from CM048599.1 coordinate 20,628,505, forward strand.
AACGATAACAATAATAATAATAATAACAACAATAATAATACTACGAGTAGTAGTAGTAGTAGTAGTAGTAGTAATAATAATAATAATAAAGAAAGAGAAGAAGAAGAAGATGATGATGATGAGAACTTAGAGATGAAATATTAATATAAGGATTAAACAATAATAATAACAAATGTCAAGGTTAGAGGTTCCACTAATGGTATATCAAACAAGTATAGTATAAACTCTTATTATTGAATTGGAAACCACACACAAAGGAGGTTCCAATCAGATTATAAATTGTTAACATGATTACATTAGTCATCTTATTCAATTAATGCTAATACTTGTAAATCTCGTCAAGCATTCATGATTATAACTTATGTTAACAACAAATCAAGTTCCTTTCATAGCTCAGGTGTCGGTTATACCATACATTATGGGCTATGAAAGTGCCAAGCATTTGTTGTACCAAGTGTTATACAACATAAATCAAGATTAGTCATTTAACAAGTAAAGTATTAAAGAGTGAGCAAGATAACAAATATAAAACATGTTAGTACCAAACATTAAAGTCCATATTAAGTTTACATTATACTTATTCTCACACCATTAGTGTAACCTTTTCACCTTGACATAATTAACTTAGCTGGACATAATGAAAGAAAGCAAAATAGAAAAACAAAATAAGAACATAAAAGCTAACTAAGTAAAAGAAAGGAAATGAAAGGCATAAACTTAATATTAATGAAAGCAAAGCATAAACATTACAAAAAATACAAAGAGAGAAAGGAAGAGCATGATCTTGATCTGGAAACCAAGATGCCTAAATGCATGGCAAATGCCTCCTTTTATAGGCCAAAATTGGGAACTATTGATTTGATGACTAATTGATAAGTGGGTGGCCAACTTTTGACTTGGTGACAATCCTTATCTTCTCTTGTCTGCCCAAAACGTCATTGATAACGTCAAAACTGGAGCCAGGTGCAAACATAAAAGTTGTAGGCAATTGTCTCAGCTTTCTTGTGTAAACAATTCAGCTCATTTGGACTTCTAGAACTCCAGATATGGCCAAAATACCGAACAGTGCTCGGGCTGGAAGACAGATTCGGGCTTCTTTGTTGTTGCTACAATTTGGACTTGATAATGGCCTTTTTAGATCTTGGGCTCCATATAAAAGTTGTAGGCCTATGTCTTACCTTTCCATCCATATAAATTGGACCTAAATCGGAGATCTGTAACTCCAGATATGACCCAATTACCGAATAGTGTTCCGGTTTGGATTGCACCGACATCTCTTTTCTAAGTTTGACCATCTCTTTGCCTTTGCAATTTAAGTTCTTCAAGTCATCAATCAATCCTTTCATTTATTTGATAGGCCTGCATTAAAAATAGACATTTACCACAAATTATAGGTATCTTATATTATTAGATACATTATTATAAAACATATTTTAGTTAAGGAGTTATTGATACTTCAAGTGCAAAATGATGATATAAAACCATGATAAAAATGCACTTTTAAGTACTAATCAGGTACTTTCATAGCCCATAATGTATGGTATAACCGACACCTGAGCTATGAAATGAACTTGATTTGTTGTTAACATAAGTTATAATCATTAATGCTTGACGAGATTTACAAGTATTAGCATTAATTGAATAAGATGACTAATATAATTATGTTAACAATATATAATCTGATTGGAACCTCCTTTGTGTGTGGTTTCTAATTCAATAATAACACTTTATATTATACTTGTTTGATATACCATTAGTGGAACCTCTAACCTTGACATTTGTTATTATTATTGTTTAATCCTTAAATTAATTTTCCATCTCCAAGTTCTCATCATCTTCTTCTTCTTCTCTTTCTTTATTACTACTACTACTACTACTACTACTACTACTACTACTACTATTACTAGTATTATTATTATTATTATTATAGTTGTTGTTGTTGTTGTTGTTGTTATTGTTATTGTTGTTGTTATTATTACTATTATTGTTGCTTATAATTGTTGTCTATAATTTGTACAGTTAACCTACCTGTGGTTCGACCCCGGTCTTGCCGGATTATTTATTACTTCGACACTCCTGCACTTAGGAGAAAACATCAACCTTTTAGTCGTGTCAATATCATACAATATGAACTATAAAAATACCAAGTATTTGTTAGACCAAGTGATATACAACATAAATCAAAATTAGTCATTTAACAAGCAAAGTATTAAAGAGTGAACAAGTTAACAAATACAAAACATGTTAGTATCAAACATTAAAGTTCATATTAAGTTTATACTATACGTATTCTTACACTATTAGTGTAACCTTTTCACCTTGACATAATAAACTTAGCTAGACATAATTAAAGAAAGAAGAATAGATAAACAAAATAATAACATAAATAACATAAATGTTAACTAAGTAAAGGAAAGGAAATGAAAGGCATAAACTTAATATTAATGAAAGCAAAGTATAAACATTACAAACAATACAAAGAGAGAAAGCAAGAGCATGATCTTGATCTAGAAACCAAGATGTCTAAATGCATGACAAATACCTCCTTTTATAGGCCAAAATTGAGAACTATTGATTTAATGATTAATTAATGAGTGGGTGACCAACTCTTGACTTGGTGACAATTCTTATCTTCTCTTGTCTGTCCAAAACGTCATAATTGGAGTCACTTGAAAACATGAAAGTTGTAGGAAATTATCTCAGCTTTCTTGTGTAAAACATTCAACTCATGTCGACTTCTAAAACTCCAGATATGACCAAAATACTAAACAGTGCTCGGGCTGGAGGACAAATTTGGGCTTCTTTATTGTTGTAACAATTTGGACTTGAAAATGACCTTTTTAGATCTTGGGCTCCATATGAAAGTTGTAGGCCTATATTTTACCTTTCCATCCATATAAAGTAGACTTAAATTTGAGATCTATAGCTCCAGATATGACCTAATTACCAAACAGTATTCCGGTTTGGATTGCACCGATATCTCTTTTCTAAGTTTGACCATCTCTTTATCTTTTCAATTTCAGTTCTTAAATTCATCAATCAATCCTTTCATTTATGTGATAGATCTGCATTTAAAATGAACATTTACCACAAATTAAAGGTATCTTATATTATTAGATATATTATTATAAAACATGTTTTAGTTAAAGAGTTATTAATACTTCAAGTGCAAAATGATGATATAAAACCTTGATAAAAATACACTTTTAAGTATCAATCATGGACCTGTTTTAATTCAAAACTCAAAATGTATTGAATCAGGTTTGACCTAGTAAAATAAAAATAAAAATTATTTTTTATTTTTTAATTGTGTTTTATTTGAAATTCCAGTACTTAACATTATTCAATAACACTACATAAATTAGACAGAGATTGCTTTATGACGTAACATTTATAGAATTTGATTGCAATTCCAATTTTTTTCTTGATTATATTTTATATGATGTTATTATATGCTAAAGAAACAAAAAAATAAAAATTATAGTCCTTGTCAGATGTATTTCATATGTGATGAAATTGTAAATAGATTAACAGAATAATAAAAAATATTTTATATAAAGTATTATTTATTTCATAATATAGTAACAATAGTTAAATCTATAATATTTAAATTAAAAACTATCAAAATTAATATATATTTTTTTAAATTATTTTATAACCTTAATTTCAAAAGTATTATTAACTAAACATATTAAACTGCTTTATGTTCAATCTCAATTTCAAACATAATTTTAACTAAATATACATAAATATCAAATTAATTTTAACAAAAAATAATTTTTATAAAATAATATTTTTAAATTATTACTATAATAACTATTATAATACCATACAGACTGTCAAATTGTTAAGACATGAGAAACGCTTGGGCTCAAAATCTTAAACACAAGTTTAAATAGAAAAGCTTGCTTTAACACAAGTTTAAACTTGTTTACTTTCCGCTCCTATTGCAGCTTCTATCAAAATATTTTGAAATGTAAAAAATAAAAATATTTGGGTCAAATAATTTTTTTTGTTATTTTTATTAAATTAAATATTATTAATTGAACAAATTAAAAATAAAAAGGTTGATTAACCCTAATTAAATCAACTTGATAATTTTATCAGATTGAATTAGTTTTTTATTTTAATATTTGATTAAAAAATATAAAAATTATTTTATAATAAATTAAATACTAAATAATAAAATTAAATAGAAACTCAATTAAAAAAACTAAAAAATTAAAAAAACCAAAAAACTTAAAGGACGTATTACAACAATGCCTAAGCTGGTGTTATCTATTTTTTTTTGTAACTCATAAACAACATCTTGTTTATTATTAAAAAAATTGTTATCTATGACAATAGTCAGTTTAGCTAAAACAAGAAAATTGTTATCAAAACAATAAAAAAAATATGCCAACTTAATTCACTATTTATATAAACAGTGGAGTGTTTTCGCTAATGGGACCCTCGAGCAGCCGGTCCGAAGCCTTGAAGAACTAGTTGCAGGGATCCAAATCCAGTACTTGTAAATATTTTTTAAAAGTAAATTGATTGGTCCAAAATTTAGTTTGAATTGGATTTCCTTCTACATGAGATATAATTATGTCTTAAATTGAAAGCAATAAGGTCTGGAAAGTAACTACAACTATTAGCATAGTTTAAAATTAAAATTGGGATAATTGCATTATCGTACTTACATCTTTGTTTATATGAATTCATGGACTTCAGAAGCAGTGAGGCGCCTCGGAGGTATGGACTCGCTTGGCGAGAGATGGTTTCTGGATTATGAGTTTCTTTTATCTAAAAACCCTAATTACCATGATCTCTATTGATTTTCTCTTCTGTTTTGATTTCTTTCTAGGTTTTAGATAGATGGGTTAGCTCATGTTTTACTTCAAAATCAACTAGACTGTTCAGGACACGGGCCTGGTGTTTGGTCTGTGGTTTTTCTAGGGGCCTCCATTATTGATGGGTTGGGAGTTTTGTCAGGTATGCTCTGTATCTGTGTGACTGCAGCTATGTTTTTTTAATTAGGATACATGGTCTCGGCTGATTTCTCATTTAACATTTATTCGGAGAGGGTTGCGCTGATGTTGTTTGGTTTTTGCAGTTCTGGGGTTGTATATGTGGATGGGAATGGGTTGGTGTTTTGCGGAGTGATATTCTTAGCTAGCCCAAAAAAAAGTAGACGTTTGTGCTTAAGCAGTTATTCCAATTTCATGGATTGCTTTGGTCTGTGAGGGGAAAAAAAACCTCGGCAGCTGTTCGTTGATTTCATCTGCTTCATCCTCCAAGTCTAAATTTCAGGTACGCAACTGTTTCTTTGTGCGCTGATATCATGGCTCTTTTTTTAGAAACAGTTGCACTATTCAAGAGAAGGGACGTCTGTTGTTTTTTTAGGGGCTTCCAATCTTCGTGGTTTGGGAATCTTGTTAGGCCTACTCTGCATTAGTATGGATGCATTTGTGTTTTTGACTAGGATACATGGTCTTGGCTTATTGTTTCATTGATTTGGGAGTGGTTCAGTTGAGGTTTTGAAAGTTTCGGGGTTGCATATATGAATGGGAAAGGGTTCGACAGTTGTGTGTGATGTTCTCATCCACCAAATTTATTCAGAACATTCTAAGGATGCACATCACTTCAGAGTAAAATTTATTCAAAACTTTCTTCGCCAATTAATTATCTTGGTTCATTTGCACACCTAATCTCACTGTTCTTCAAACTATTTGTTAATAGTTTGTTCTTTACATTAATGGGGCTAGGCCATAATTGGGCAGTGCATCTACATAGACGTTTTCAAATGGAAAGTTGAGGGCCATGTCATCAAATATCAGTTATGATACTGATAAATTGAGTATTTTAATGAGATTGAACGGTCCTTGACTATTCAGATTATACCTGCTTTTGAATAAATTGTTTCAGGCATGGGTCTAGGTGGAACTAGAAGTTGATTCATCTCCTTTTCTCAAGCATATAGCCTTTGTTATGTTTGAAATTCTCTATTGCATAAATTTTTCAGGTGGAAAACAATTCAGCTCCTTGAAGTTTAAGATTTAGTTGCTGCACATTCATGGAGTTTTCTGCAGCAGCACAAGGTTGATTTCATCACTATATTTTTTGCTGGGCAATTTTTATTTGCTAAAATGCTTTTTTGTTAGCTTTTTCCACAGTCCATTTTGCTTTTCCCATCGGCAAGTATGGATTGGCTCTGTAACTTTCTGTCGATATGTGTTGCGTGATTGCCAAGTTTGATTGGATACACTGATGCTATTTTTATGGCTGTTCTGTGACTTGAAAAACTCAGCTGGTTTGGGTTTTTTTCTCAGTGTTTTCCAAGTGATCACTACTGCAATCTCGTACTAGCATATGAATTTTTCCAATGCCTACAGCCTTACTCTCCATCTTGAAATGGATACTTGTCTGAGCGAGACTTTGATCCTGGTTCTCCAGACTTGCTTTTTTCTGTGCTTTGTTTGTTTCTGACCTTCTTTGATGCGCATAGCCCATCAATTTCCTGCAATTTTCATGCATTGCAAAGTTGTTTGTTTTGTCTTTCACTGCGCGCAAACATTGCAAACTTTATGAGCTCGAACTCACTATTCTTTACTCTTTGTGACACTTTTGATTTTGTTGGGTCTTTGATCCTCCCCATTTTGAAGCTCTTTCATGATTGTCCCCAGCAATTTTCAGCTACCATTTGAAAGTTCCTTCATCCTATCAAATAACGATGGTTTTTCAGGCTTTTACCACACTTCTAATTGGGATCTTTTCTATTCCAACTGTTTATGATCTCTTTTTACTCATGCATTTCATTTTTTTAATGCAAAAGCCTGTTTACGATTAGACTTCTTGCACTTTTGCGCAGCTTCACATACTTCTTTTCTTTTCTTATACAGGACGAATTACTACCAGGCTTTAGCAGCTGACCACCCATTTTGTCAAGGATTTTGGCACAGCTTCATGCTTGTACCATCTCAGATTCCAGCTCATCATCCCACTCGCATACTGCTTTGTTTTTGTTCTGTACATGCTTATTTGTACCTTTTTCAGTGCCTCTTGCTGAACCAAATGAGGCATGGCCTGTGTGCTGCTTGAAAAACTCCTCATCTGTCTTTTTTATCACTCTCATTTTGTTGGTTTGCTGGACTTGGCTTCTTTAACTCATTTCATTTTTTCAATCAACGGTCGCTATTTTTTGGCTCATGCATTACATTCTGTTTGTATGGACATAATTAGCTACTATGAGATCATGTCTACACAAATAGCGCAGACCGTAACTTGGTATGGACAGGTAAATTACAGTGACAAAAAATAATTAGACTCCCAAATTGCAGGAGAAGTTTCGTCGGGCTTTCTGCCGTCAATTACCATGAAAGCTCCCAAATGTGGAAGAATTTTTTAAATCCTGCAAATAAGAAAGGAGAGGAGAAGTCTCGAGTTCAAGTCCCTTGCTCTTCAATAACCTTTGATCACAATCGAAACATAATTTTTATTATGCATTTTGAATACAGCAACTTTTACTCTTTTCAAAACAATACAAATAACCATTTGACCAAAACCCCAAGCACAAATTATTGCGAGGCAAAACATGAAAGCCACACCGAATACACGTCTGTATTATCTCACACAAATAATAATACAAAAAAAAAAAAACTAGAAATTTTCAGATTCAGGCATCAGGATTTGCCAAGAAGTAAGCTTCAACGACCTTGAACAAGGCCTCTGTCTTCTTGCCATAAACGTCCTTGATTTTATCTTTGTTGATCTCACCATCACCTTTGATGTGATATGTGCTGGTTCTCTTGCAGACGGATCCTCCTTCAGGAGTAGGCACAAACTTGTTCTCGTAAATAACTTTCTCAACTTCGGCGAACTTCCAAACATCAGCTTCAATCACGCTGAAGCTATAGGTGAAGTTCTCTTCGTCGATTGCTTCAATCTTTTGCTTCACATAATTGAGCCCTTTTCCTGCAAATGAGAACTTAGATTGTTACTTGTTTGATCAAAATATGCATGTTCACACGGGTTAATACACACACACACTTGCCTTCAACAAAAGTAATTTTCCTGATAGTTCCTGGTCCTCCATTTCCTTCAATTATCTCAGAGCTCTTAATATATTCTGGAAGAATTTTAGGCATAAGAGCGTCGGTGTCAAGGCAATATGCCTTGAAAAGCTTGGCTGGAGACACAGCAACGAGGAATTCATTTTCCAAAGTGATGACACCCATTGCAATATAGATAGAATGAACAGAGAAGATCGACAAGGAGTAGAATATTTGGAGTTGAAGGATGGTTTTGTGGTACATGTATGAGATAAGTAGAGGTGGTATTTATAGGATGGAAGTGAAGGTTATCTCATGTGAATTTTGGTAAATGGTCAAATACGTTAACGAAAGTTCTTCATGAACTTGGCTCTCGGTGTCTTTGTCGAAGAAGAAAAATCAACGTATTCTTTTTTAATGGTATTTTCTCTCAAAGTCAAGGAAAGTGACTCTAAAATCTGAAGATAATTCTCATTTCCTTCTAGATGATATATTTATAAGCCGCCCCCGTCAATTTTTCAAGAGAGGATTAGGGCTTGGGTTTGAATTGTCTATTTTCCCTTCACTACGTTTTAGTTCCTCTAACTGAAACCATCTCTCATGGAGGAAATTATTGCTTTCAGACAATTAACGAATATCCCATAGCACAAGTTCATAGAGTCAAAAGTCAGAATTTTGATTGGTAGGCATTTAAAATACATGGAGAGATTGTTGAGCTTTTTAGATTATCCACCATTTCAAACGTGTTATGAGCCTGGATGCCATGAAAACATAGTGTGTAAACTTGAGTTCCAATATGAATCTAGCATTGTTATGGGAAAGTCCAAAATTAGAAGATTAATTCCTTGTGTTCCCAAACTCCAGTGCCTGAACTATCCCAGAAATAGTAAGAGACGAAGTTCTCATCAGCTAGGCAAATAAAGCTTAGAGCATCAAACCAAAGCATCGACCCACATGCTAGTTTGCCTTCTTTTAGGGGGTGGGGAGAAAATGGATGTTTGTTGTCCCACTTGTAGCCATCAAATATTTTATACAATAAAAAGAAATCAAAACGACCTCAAGAACAGCAACTGTTTATTTTGCATCAATGCCCTCCTTTTCCTTTGCTCCTTGTGTACATTTCTTTAACACCAATGAACTCTTGTTTGTGTGCATTACTGGATTTCATGTTAGAAAACAGGCCTTGAATTGCCTTATCCACGCAGCAGAAACAGAGAAGTTTATAAATTTCCTTGTGTTTAATGCAATGAAGGAAGAATGAAAAAGAAATTGGCATCACCAATCGACAAGTTCCTTGTGCACGTGCCTTCTTTAGTTTTTAGCCAAAACTATCTGGAGTACTGAGAATGAAAGACCTTACAGCTAAGTCATGTTTGTTCTAAGGAACTGCATTTTTCATTTTGACTTTAATGAAAAATGCCAACTTTGGAACTTGGAACTTTAATGATGACAAATCTTTGTATTGTTGTACTTCTGTTAATCAAAATTCCGAAATTGGATAGGTGTCAAGATACCTGGTTGTTGAAAATTGTAAATCACTTTTGCTGGGAAACTCTACTAGTATTTTCCTGAGTTGTGACAATCTGCTAAACAAGCTACTGATAGTCAGGAATTCTCTTGTTTGTTTCCTTTCCCAAACCTTCACATATATAACCTACTAACCTTTGATTATGCATGTTTCCAGGTAAAACTCAGGAAACGATATTCACAGTGTGTGAGAGCTTTCTTTCCTCTTGTAATTGCAGGAAACGATATCCACATATTTGATGCAGCAACGCAAAAATTGCTCCTTTTGTCTTTGTTTCAACAATAGTTGAATACCATCAAAAACCTACAATCCATACGGTGTCATACAGGGGCCAGCATCACAAGGTGTGATTTGATAAGCTCACCAGATCTGCTCAAGTTGGTCCTGATTCCCTTAAGCATGCATGTGGCAGAACATTTTGGTTGGTTTCAACAATAGTTCTTGATTATTTATCGTTTCCCTATGACATTCATTTCGGCATGAATTCCTTTTATTGGTATAGAAATAACAATGGCCTTCCAGTTCTCTCCAGCCAAGCATTCATTGTTGTGAACTGCTGCGAAGATATAAACCTAGTCTTCGGAGGTCCCTTTAACAACTAATTTGTGAAAAACTACATGATGGAATGTGCTTACAACGTAAATTAAATTTTGCATTTCAAATTTCCCAAACTAACACGTACCATTTTGATTCCTTTGCTTCGAACGCATGCTGAATAAGGGATTTTACGTTGATAGTGTTCATATCTTACAAATTTGTGGTGCCTTTTCTGTTTTGCCTTCTGCATTTGTGGACATTTCCATTTTTCCTACTTTGATCAATGCTTATGCTCTTGGCACAGGGACAACGTGAAGAATACATATAATTCATACTTTGACAAGGGTAAGAAACGAGTTGGCTGTTAATGTAATCCCTGGATATACATGAAAATAGCCACACTTGGCATGTCCAGATTTGTGTACTCTTGTTGAATTGTTATCTCCTTGTTGAGTCCTTAAATGTGCTTTCGTTAGTAATTTGGTTTCAGAACGCCAGTGTATGCCATTTCTAGCAAGTTTCACGCCTCACATCATATTGAACCTGTTCCTGCTGCTGAAGATGAGGTAAATCGTGTTCAAAACTATTGGTGCCATACATGCTCGTCTTGTCAGATTGATGCTGAAGCAAACGCTGTTCCAGACTCACTCTGCCCCATAAAAAATTGAACCGGTAGATCAACCGGATAGTTATCACTGTATTTTAAACCCCATTATTTGTTTTAAACATTTTTAACAGCACCTTTATTCAGGAATCCAGCGTGAAGCATTGAAAACTCATCCCGAGGATCTAGTAAATAGAAAACTACATTTCACCGCAATGCTTTGTTTTTTTTTTTTTTTTTTTGTAGGAGATCTCGGGAACTGATCCCTTGATATATCATTTGGGCTACGCCCATGTACATTCTTGGCTGCCAATTCTCTTTCTAAATGAAATTAATTTGAATTCATCGCTAGTCCTGATACCTACCCTAGTGTTAAAGAGTTTTTTTTTATATGCCGATTCTGCATCTTGCAAAACATGCAGCCAGAAGAGCTTATCCCGCATCCAGTGGGTACCATATGTCAAGAAACTTGGAAGCAACCAACACTTCTCCTCCCTTCTCATGATCTCCACCAGCCCTTTTCTTGAATACCAATCTATTTACTGAACCATGATCTCATGTTACAATGATTTGGTGTCATAATGTTTATTTGGAATTTCATCCTGCTACTCTAGTGGATGATGATAAATCTTCTCTCCCCGCCATCATCTGATTCAGTAGTTTTGTACTTTTGCCTACTCTTGATCAATACAAAACAACTCATGAAATTGGAATGAAACCCATGCACAAATATATATTTTTTATCCTTTTTGTGATAGCACTTGCATATTTATGTCTGAAGAAATGATTTATTGTCAAAATCAATAACGAATGATCTCTGCTAGTCATGAAGAATCTGGATGCAATCTGGGAACCATAGCTGATGAAAGCTCAATATGAGAAACACGGACAGCACCAATCAACTGCTCTGGCAATTCTTCTGTTGTATTTGCCTGTAAAAAAGGGGGAAATTAAAAGGAGAATGGCAAAATTTTAATAGATCCACGGTAAATGATTTAGATTTGCCTCCATGCATCGCTATATATACATAAATCTCAAAGCATAAGAGCAGCTTGCATCGTTACCATACCAACAATTACTAAAATGCAGCCAGAGCAATATTCCCTGGTTCTCACACTAATAGCAACTACTTTTAGCCCCACTTGAAATGAGCGATGAAGCATTACAATGAATGTAGAACATGAAAGGATGCACGTGCAATGGCAACAGTACCAAGGGAGCTTAAAAGAGATCCAAAGTACTTTTTTGCATTTCATTTTTTCGTTCAAATATTATTTAAGGACAGCGACTACTCATCATAACTGAGATAAGTAGTTTCCTGTTTCAGTTTTACCTTATCAATCGATCAAATCTCTCTTAAATTTCCTAGTGAAACTTGGCATTCCAATTTTCAAAGTGTTGATGAAACTTTTTTCAAGACTAATGAACAACCAAGATATTTTTTTATTACAATATAGCATACTAATCCTAGTAAGTGATCATAAGGGCTTAGTCCTCTTAAACCTTGTAGCTTGCTCATGAGTATGAATGCATTGTCCCTAATTTCAGTTGGTAGCCTTCCTGCTCATATAAATAACTGAGATGGTTCTATCAAATAGAGCCTCCCGCATGACACACCTGTACTAGGAAAGCCATGTCAACCACCAATGTTGGACATGCGCCCATTACAAGCCACAGAACTCCAGAAGCAACTGCGGAAGAACCAATATCAACATCGACCTACAGATGCATAAAACTAGTTTAGACCATGCTAATGTATTGTTCAAGCAATTCACAGTTACAGATTTGTGTGGCACTTACTTCCAGGTATTTGGGACCACGGATGTAGTTGCACTCAACTGCTTTTCCCAATAAACATGGAGTGCTTCCTACACTTTGGTGCATAATCCATGAACCCTGCATGGTTCAATATAGAAAGCAGCTTAGTCATGCTGAACTCATTGCACATATCCATGAACCCAGCAGGATTCCAAAACACTACCTTGAGAACTGATGGAAGAAGCTTAAACCTACTGTTTCGGAATTCATCATCACCATCAACAAATCGTTGCAAGAGAGATCCAGGTACTAATTCCTTTGTCACAAAGTAAAATACCATGCTGTAGTGTGTTGAACCAGGTACCTGTGATAAATGATATAAAACACAGTTGTTCATTGTTGAAATGGAGCAACTGAAATTCAAACCACCTGGTAGAATAAACTTACTTGCAGATTAAAAACCACAGAGAAAAGCCCTTTCTCAGAAGCAACCTACACAGGCATTTAAAGAAGTGCATAGGCAAGTTAGAGCCATCATACAATTGACAACCATCTACTTCTTAAAAATTATTCAATCAGCATGGACAAGGTTGACCAAGCTATTTCAACTCTTAGGATTAATCAGATACAAATATGGTCAAAAGCAGCTCTGCCCACCAACACCAACTGGATAAAGTACTGAGATTATTTATATTTAATAAGGTCCATTGGCAGACCAAAACAAATTATTTCAGAGAAGTGTGTTTTGAAGTTGTGAAACAAACAGCACCAAAAGAGAAGAGTGGGGGAGCCTGGAAGGTCTTTACTTGTGCTACAGAACCTCGATGCCTGGCAACATGGTCCATTCTTTTCGTGTCCTTGAACCAATCCACAGCAACAAGATCCATCAAATGTTTTCCAGCAGGGACCTTCATATGCGCATTGCATAGAGTGCAATAAGTGTAAGTCAAACAAGGTCATAAGATGATGACTTTCTAACTCCAGATGTACCTACTAAATAAATGAAAAAAATGGTAGGGAACCTTTGATTTGTCATGAAAAAAATGCTTGCTGCGAACTCTGAAGTTGTCTCCAGCAGATATTTGCCAGCAGTCACGGGCATTGTCATGATCATCACGATGTAAGTTACCAGAAAAGCAGGATAAATCAATTTGATCCACTGGTTGTTTCTCCAAGACTGTTTAAACAATTGTTATTTAAATTCCCAAACAGTTCCATAAAAGATTAAACTTATTAAAATGAGCAAAACAAAGACATGTTGAAGCTATCATCCACCTGTTCTCTTTGAATTGTTCTTATGCTGAGTTGGGTTATTCTGAAAATTAGGAAGCAAGAGTAGTGTTTACATTGTTGATGTAGAAATCATACAAGGGCAAGATGTCAGCCATACCTCTTCTTCTTCCTCAGTTATTTGAAATTCTTCATCCTCATCGGAGTATTCATCCATCAGTTCAGAACTTACAATTTTTTGGGGTGAAATATAACCTGAGGTCATAATGGCTATGGCTGGGATTCTTGTATGGGCATCTCTTTCATCTCTTTGGGCACACCATTCACGTAGTCCTGTCAGAAAAGGCAACATAACCATTACTAAACCAGAAAAAATGGAGCATTGAGATTGAAGGAGTGCTTACTCAATGACCAAACAGGAATTAGAAACATCAAGTTACTGTTGAGTTGTGGCTTAAATTGGTGAGTTGGTTTAGGGTAGATTGGTAATTGCATGGAGTTGTGTCCTAAACAAGAATGAAATGTGTTGATATATTTCGTTTAGGAAAAGAGACTTTTCTTGTTGGAGTTGGCCTTGAAGTATGTTTCCTAATGGAAATAAGACTTTATTGCAATTATAAATATCACGAGTTGTGGCAAATATTTGTGCGCCTCTAATATTGATGGTGTGTGGCAGCAACCACAAATCTTAGATGGTAGAATTCTTTGGTGTGGGCCATGGTGGGTTTTGTGAAATGGTTGCCTTTGTGAGGCCTGGTAGTTGTGAAGATTCTAGATGTAACCGGGTTTTCGATAATAAGGTATTTATTTGTGTAGCGTTTGATTAGTGGATGTAATCTCCAATCTTTTATAGTGAAGTTTTGTGGAGTATGCTTTGCCAAATCGTTATATTTCATGTCCCTTCTAACAGTTACATGTTTCATTACTTCTTAGCCTTTGGCATCAACTCTATTTGATCAATAATGAAATAAAAAAAAAAAAACCCAAAGAATTGGTAAATTCGACTAGATATGATATTGATGAGAATGAAAATAATTAAAGGAAACAAACAAAAGGAAAATTAGCACATCCAACCCAACCCCAAACCCAGACTTCCAGATAAGAGGAAGTAGTGCAAAGCATATAAGAATGACAATATATGAAGTTGAGCAATTTTAGCATACAATACTATTGTTTTGCCTTGCTATGGTTAATAAGAGAAGCAGGAAAGAAGTGCTTCTTCCACACTTAGCTCTTAGCTGCTTTTCTATGATAAATTGTTCCATCTTTTTTCCACAACATTTTTATTCTAGAAAATGATAAATCAAAGCAGCTTAACTTTTGAGCACAACAAGGCCAAATAAACCTATCAATTTCTGACAAGAGTGGCCGATTTCAGTTAGTTAATCACAGAAGGAACTCACCAGCGATATTATTTAACATCTCAAGAAGACAATGCTGCTGAAATGATGGAATGTAACCCACACCCCATCCCTTTAGATCAATCTGCATAAGATGCTGCACCTGTGTTCTAGGTCTCCCATTCCGAGGTTTCAAAGGGGAAATATTGAAACCTCCACCTGTAAGTCAGAATGTAGCTAAAAACTATCAGAAACTCCGATGATAGATTCCTAAATACAAACCAAAGGGACGGGAATTTGGGGCTTACTCTCAACATTAGCACGCACATAACCTGATTGTGGAACACAGTTTTCATGCTCTATAGAACGAAATAACACAACTGCACAATAACAAGAAGGTTAAGCTTGTGACAAGTTAGAAGATCAAAATTGATTTGGACAAGCAAAAACATTTACCATAGCTTCCATCATCATTTCGCCGCCAATACCTTACATAGCAAAGGTCACGGGGCCACACAAACCTGCAACCCATTTATATGTAAGTGACAGAAGAAGATAATATGTTATTTCTGAAGGAATGAAAGCAACTTCACTCTTGAAATATGGATATACGCTAGTAATCTTAAAAATCCTGTTCAATGCAGGTTATGTAAAACACATCCTACTTATTCTTTCTTAAGGAAAAATTACTAAACCCTGGCGTATTTATGCCCCTACTTGGAGAGCGACTTAGATTTCCATAACACAATTAATTATTGCGCATACATGGCTTGGGAAAGAAGAAGGGAAAATATTAGGTTATATCACTTAATATGGATTTGCTATGGCTTTATTTTGGAAATTTCATACTAGAAAACAAGACTAACAACACTCCATATGAAATGCATTCATTATTTTAACATAGACAAGGAAGCAATTTATTTGGGGGTGTAGGGGATCATAGTACTTTGGAAACCAGCCCAGCTGAAGACGATGATAGAGTATTGCTGTGTGTCCATCTACCTCTTCAACTAAAGAACCATGCTGGAAAGTGGAATCCCACCTGCAAAAGGCAAGAAAAATATCATTCATGAAATGTCAAAGTACACGAAGAACATAGTGTAAAATCATATATACCAAACAGCAATTCTCTTCAAGTATTTGCAGGAGTTCTTCGTGAATAAGTCAAATTAATAAAACATTAATAATTAAAGTTACAAGTAAATTCCGTATAGGTAGAATTCAACACCATATTATGCACACAGCAATGCATCAATCTACAGGGGGAAACACACAGGTAACAGGGTCTCTAAAACCATCAAATTAAGTTCTGGGGTGAAAAGGGAAAAAAAACCTACTCAAACCGTGTTGCATCCATGCTCATTACAAGTTCAAATATTTCTTCACATGTAGCCTTAACAATACCTACAGCCTTCATTGCTTGACTGCAGCTCCTCAGCTGCATCAAGGAAACAATAAATGGTGGCAGGACCAATTACAGCCTCATACATAGCAAACCAAAGTCTAACACAGAAAGCAAATGAACAAATGATTCCATACAAGGTAATCAGTTTCAGTAAGCTCTTCAAAAATGCGGAGTCCTGTCATATGTACAGCAAATAAAACTTGAGTATAAATTCACCTATACCACTGTAACATAGCCAGCAATCAAAATCCCAGTTCAAGTCTTTAATGTGCTTCTATATATGAACTTTTAAACAATGAAAGAAACCATGAGAAATAGGTCACCATTTTGGCATTTTAGAAGACGCCAATGATTTATAGAGAATGCTTGGTTGTTAGCGGTCTGGTTTGGCAATTCTGAGTCACATTCTGGTGTCCGGTCCTCTACTGAATCAGGAGAAACTGCCAGTTAGGAACCAAATAAGAACTGGAAATAGATTGAATGAATAAGTTGAATTCCATGAAAGGAGTCATGAAAACCATTTCCAATTGTTTTTCTCTGGAACAAATTTGCGTGAGTGTTGTCTTCATCCTCATGTTCACCAAACCTGCAGACAATTCAGAAATCAGGAGAGTGCACACGTTTATTGCCTCCAGACTTTCATAGCAGTTGGAGCAGCTGATAAAACTAGCTCCAATGGCAGTTCAAATTGTTGATGAATCTAACATCAATTGCAGGAATATTGTAGTCGTTGAAAATGTCTGATGTAAAATGTAATGAAATTCTTTTAATAAAGATAGATGAACGTGAACTGCTGCACAATTTATTCCCTTAAAATACAGAATATGTTTGCCAGTATCAACATAGTTTTACCAAAGCAGGCAGAAAATAATGCTATGAAGGCATCTACTTTCTTACAGCTAAACTAGCGGAGAAATAGAACAGGCACTCACTGGCTTCCATTTTCTGATGAACTAGCAGTCACCCCATTATCCATGCCAGATCCATAATTGTATGAGGCATATTTGTCACTAACAGTGTTATTCTGCAACTAAATCATGCAACACGTCTTATATGCATCATCATTCCAGTCAGTGTATAGAAACTGAAAATGTTCAATAAAGAGTCAACGAAACAACTTATTGTTGACCAATGATATTTCATCCATGATTTCATAACACCTATATTTACCGGTGAATCAAACCAAAACTCAGAAGGAGAAAATACGTATCGAATTATAAGGACTGGGAGATAACAAAGTTTACACATTCTGAACTCTGAAGTATAGAGACCTGATCAATTACAGATTCAATTTTTTCCTTCCAGGTCAGTGCTTCCTGGATGTTAAATGCCGCCAACTGAAATAAGAAAACAGCATATGAGGATCAACATTTTCTATAAATAATTCAGATGCCACAACAAATTCAGCAAGCTAAGGAAGTGCAAAAGGTTAAGAATGTTGTATTCAGACAAAGATCTTGTTTTTGCTTATTTCCGAGGCAGATACTAAAGATATTATCTTCATTAAGAATTTTAGAAACTGAGAGCAAAGACTACTCACTGTTATTGCATTATTCCTTTCTTTCTTGTTGTAAACAGATAGGGCATAAATCATCTGCAGAAATGAAAACAATATTCAGGTTATCTTGAAGATTCAATAATTACATTGAAACTCTCCCATCAGCAAAATTACATTACAGCTAATTACGATAGCACCAGCTCCCTAAAGCTGGTTCTCCATGAAAAAGGGACCACTCAAAGAAGAAGAGAGGAAGAAGAGAGCCACCAGAATTACAACAGCAAACTAATTTTCCAACAGTAATTGAAACAAAAACTCAAACAATTACAAACTTCCAAAGATGAGGATTTACTAGGTTAAAAAAAAAATTCCAGAAAAGCATTTGAAATGTTTGTTTAGCATTCAATTCAACACAAAACATATCCACATTCACATGAACAAATACAAAGTTAGTGTAAAGCCTATCTGCTAACAGAGGCTAATCCAATTCATTTGCATACCAAAAGAGTTGGCAAATTTCTGATAAGAAGATGTGTCCTCCTTCAAACATGGCAATCCCACAACTCTTCTATTTATGTTTTGGAATGAAATTGGATTGATGTGCATTAGTGTAATGCACATCAATTTAACTATCTTCACCACTACTGACATCCATCATAACCATGAAGTCACTTAAAAATACATAATTTCCAACCCCATTAAATTTCCTCAACTTCCACTGCTCAAAAAAGAAATTCATCGGCTTTCCAATTCTTTAAAAATGGAACTGATAAAAAAGTATGATGTAATTATTGAAGCTGCTAATGATCCTATATATTAGAAAACTATGCATAGTTATATATTTGAATGGAAAAACTCACATGTCCATGATGAATCTTCAAACCTCTATCCTCTACCCTACAATTGCCATCAATCAAAAGGGTCTTGATTGGAACCTAATTTAAAATAGACAAAGACTTTAACACTCAACATCATACCTGCATTCTCGTTTCCAAATATACAAAAATCCATTTATAAAAGATCTCCGGAAACTCATTCGAAATAAACTTTGGGGATTCTTAAAGAACTAGAGCAAATTTAACCAAAATATATATATATACACAAAACATATCCACATTCACATGAACAAATACAAAGTTAGTGTAAAGCCTATCTGCTAACAGAGGCTAATCCAATTCATTTGCATACCAAAAGAGTTGGCAAATTTCTGATAAGAAGATGTGTCCTCCTTCAAACATGGCAATCCCACAACTCTTCTATTTATGTTTTGGAATGAAATTGGATTGATGTGCATTAGTGTAATGCACATCAATTTAACTATCTTCACCACTACTGACATCCATCATAACCATGAAGTCACTTAAAAATACATAATTTCCAACCCCATTAAATTTCCTCAACTTCCACTGCTCAAAAAAGAAATTCATCGGCTTTCCAATTCTTTAAAAATGGAACTGATAAAAAAGTATGATGTAATTATTGAAGCTGCTAATGATCCTATATATTAGAAAACTATGCATAGTTATATATTTGAATGGAAAAACTCACATGTCCATGATGAATCTTCAAACCTCTATCCTCTACCCTACAATTGCCATCAATCAAAAGGGTCTTGATTGGAACCTAATTTAAAATAGACAAAGACTTTAACACTCAACATCATACCTGCATTCTCGTTTCCAAATATACAAAAATCCATTTATAAAAGATCTCCGGAAACTCATTCGAAATAAACTTTGGGGATTCTTAAAGAACTAGAGCAAATTTAACCAAAATATATATATATACACAAAACATATCCACATTCACATGAACAAATACAAAGTTAGTGTAAAGCCTATCTGCTAACAGAGGCTAATCCAATTCATTTGCATACCAAAAGAGTTGGCAAATTTCTGATAAGAAGATGTGTCCTCCTTCAAACATGGCAATCCCACAACTCTTCTATTTATGTTTTGGAATGAAATTGGATTGATGTGCATTAGTGTAATGCACATCAATTTAACTATCTTCACCACTACTGACATCCATCATAACCATGAAGTCACTTAAAAATACATAATTTCCAACCCCATTAAATTTCCTCAACTTCCACTGCTCAAAAAAGAAATTCATCGGCTTTCCAATTCTTTAAAAATGGAACTGATAAAAAAGTATGATGTAATTATTGAAGCTGCTAATGATCCTATATATTAGAAAACTATGCATAGTTATATATTTGAATGGAAAAACTCACATGTCCATGATGAATCTTCAAACCTCTATCCTCTACCCTACAATTGCCATCAATCAAAAGGGTCTTGATTGGAACCTAATTTAAAATAGACAAAGACTTTAACACTCAACATCATACCTGCATTCTCGTTTCCAAATATACAAAAATCCATTTATAAAAGATCTCCGGAAACTCATTCGAAATAAACTTTGGGGATTCTTAAAGAACTAGAGCAAATTTAACCAAAATATATATATATATATATATATATATATATATATATATATATAGTTACCCCATTATCTTGCGGTCTCCTCTTGTAATAAGAAAGGAAACTGGGCTCCAGGGTGAAGTACCTCATGTGAATATATGAACTCCCGATCTTTCTCCTTCCGTACCTTACCATCCACCCTTGGTAAATCAATTTTGGCCTTCTTGCCCACCCAGTCTCCTCTAAAATAGTAGAATTCTCTAAAAACAACAGAAACAAAGGATGATCTTATTATTACTTGGTTTTTTCATTTTTATTTTGCTCGCATTTTCTACATCATCAATGTATCCAGCTTGTGTATATATCAATGATACGGGGTTGTTCCAAGCATCCTGAAGTAGCCATAAAAGTAGTATATATAGGACAGCATCCCAGTACTTGGTTTGAGAACCTGACCATGAAACACTAGTAGTCTTTTTAAGCAAGTAGTAAGAAAACAACTGGAAACAGTACCATTAATGTCGATGTTGAGCCACTCCAGACGGTTGGTTTTGGCGGCAGATGGTTCTTCTGTTCAAAGAAAAAATTAGCTAGTAGTAATTAAATAGTTGTATGTCATGGGGAGTTGATGATGTAATTATAGAATATTATAGCTTACCATCCCAGTTTCTGCTTGACGAAAGGGAATTGATCTTAAGGGATCTTCTCAATCTGTTAGTCATGATCAGCAGCAGCCTCAGCCTCAGCCCAGGTACCTCCCTGGCAACTTCAAGCCACCAAAATAAACAGTTCACTTGCGGCTTCTCTCCCTTACTCCTTGCTTAAAGAGGCTGACTCCTTTGATGAGTTGACTCACTGTGCGATGTGGACGAGCCTCCGATCTTTGTTTTATCCATCTCAAGATGATACGATATTATATAAATATTATACGAGATCAAAACTACAATAAATATATTTGATAAGATTATAATTATGAAATAATATTAGATAAATAATAAAAATTAAAAATATAATAAAATAAATATTTTATCATAAAAAATATTGATAATTAAAAATTTAAAAATTAAATAAAATAATTTATAATCATCTACAGTATTTTATAAATAAAGATACAATACTTTAACCACATGATTTATTTTTTCTGTTAATAAAAAACAAAACAAATTATAAAATTAATTTTTTTATCAATTTAATATTAAAAAAACTAGCAAATATAATTTTAGAATAAAAAAACCTATGAGAAAAAACATTGTAGAAATCGATAATATTTTGTAAGGAAAACTATAGTATTTTTTTCCAATAAAATAAAATGAAATAAACATTTTAAAAAATATTATAACAATCCAAAATATTTTGTGAGAAAACTACAATGTTTTTTCCTATATGATTTAGCTTTATTATAATTATAATTATTAACCAACTCAATATTCAAAAAAATAAAAAATCAACAAAGATAATTTTGAAAAAAAATTACATGGAAAAACATTATAACAATTTACAGTGTTTTGAAGAAAAAAATTATAAAACTAAATTCTTAATTAGCTTAATATTAAAAAATATTAACACAGATAATTTTAGAAAAAAATAAAAAAAAAAGGAAAAATCATATTGGAAACATTGTAGCAATTCACATTATTTTGTGATAAAAACTATAGTGTTTTTCTATATAATTTAGCCTCTTTTATGATGATTTGTAATTGAAATTCTCAAATAGTTCAATATTAAAAAAGTAAAATTAAAAAAGATAAGTTTAAAAAAATTATAAGAAAAAAACCCATACAGTGAGACACAATATCAATCCATAATATTTTGTGAAAAAAGCTATAGTACTTTTTCCACATGATTAAATTTTATTATAAAGTTAAATTCTTACCAAATCAATATTAAAAAAAATTGATAAAGATAATTTAAAAAAATATTACAAAAAAAACACTAAAGAAACTGAAAAAATCATGTGAAGAAAAACTGTATCATTCCATAATGTTTTATGAGAAAAAACTTGTATTTACTTGTAATTGCAATTCTTAATCAACTTAATATTTAAAAAATAAAATTAACAAAGATAATTGTAGAAAAAAATATAACAAAACATAAAAAAATCATGTGAGAAAAAACATTATAGCAATCAACAGTAATTTACGAGGAAAGTTACAGTGTTTTCCTCATATATTGTAACTGTAAATTTTAACCAATATAATATTAAAAAATGAAATAAAATAAGATAATTTCAGAGAAATTCATAAAAAAAAAAAAACAAAAAACAAAATACGAGGAGAAACATTGTAGTAATTAACAATATTTTAAAGAAAAAAATTATAAAACTAAATTCTCAATCAACTCAATATTAAAAAAATAAAACCAACAAATATAATTTTAAAAAATAAAAAAATAATAAAAAAACTATGAGGAAAAACACCACAGCAATCTACAGTATTTTAAAAAGAAAAAATTACAAAGTAAAATTTTTAACCAACTCAATATTTAAAAAGTAAAATGAATAGAAATAATTTTAGAAAGAAAAGAAAAAAATTGAGAAAAAGCATAGAAAAGTTGAAAAAAAATAATTTTGGAAAAAAAAGAGAGGAAAGTTGGAAATAAAATGAAAAAGTGAAAAAAAAATGAAGAAAAAAAGAGAGACTTGGGATGAAATGCAACAACAAAATTTTTTTTCATCTCACATAACAAATTCTTTTAAGAGATAAGTCACTATTTTCACTAAAAAATCAGGAGAAACATTTTACCAATGTTAGAATAAGTATCGAAACTTGCTTAATATTTGCCCTCATCATGGTTTTAAAATATGGAGATCGGTTATTTATTTATTTTTATAAAGGGTTAACAGTTAAAGATAGACAAATGATAGAATTGATGTGCAATAGAACTTTTGAAGATAAAGATCGTAATGAAGTAATGGAGTACCTAGATTTGCTAGCTGAAAATGCTAAAAATTAGGACATTACATGCACTTATAAGGCATCAAGTAAAATTCAACCTCATATATCTAGTGGAGGAATATATAACCTTAGGGAAGCAACACGACCAAAAGATTGATGTCTTCTTCCAAGTATAAGAGTATCAAAGAAATAAATAATCCAGCAAGACCGAAGTCGAATCACAGAGAGATTAACTATATAATAATAATAAGAAGAAGAAGAAGAAGAAGTTAAATAGGATTTTGAGATGTAAGAGGATCCACTAGTGATATTTTAAATAAGTATAGTATACACTTTTTTTATTATTCAACTGGAAACCACACATAAAAGAGGTTCTAATTGGATAACTTGTCATTAATAACTCATTATAAATCGTTAATATGATTATAATAATTATCTTATTTAAGTAACATCAAACTTTTAAATATTATCAGGAATTCATGATGTTAACTTATATTAACAACAAGTCAAGTTTCTTTCATAGCACAAGTATAGATTATACCATACAGTTGAGTTATGAAAGTGTCAAGTATTTGTTGTACCAAGTGTTATACAACACAAATCTAGATTAACCATTTAGCAAACAAGGTATTAAGAATTAATTAAACAAAAATGATAAGACATATTGATAACAAATTGTTTAAGATATAAGCATTGAAGTCTATATTGAGTTTATATTATAATTGTTCTTACACCATTAGTGTAACATTTTCACTTTGACATAATAAACTTAGCTAAACATAATGAATAAGAGAAATACAAATAAATAAGACAAGAACATAAATAAGATATAAGTTAACTAAGTAAAGGAAAGAGAATTAAAAGGATAAACAAGAGATTAATGAAATCAAAACTTAAACATTACAAAAATATAAAGAAAGAGAGTAAGAACATGATCTCAATCTAAAAATGAAGATTCCTAATAAGCTAAAATTAAAACTATTGATTTGATGATTAATTTAAAACATGTTAGTATCAAACATTAAAGTTCATATTAAGTTTATACTATACTTATTCTTATACCATTAGTGTAACCTTTTCACCTTGACATAATAAACTTAACTAGACATAATGAAAGAAAGAAAAATAGATAAACAAAATAAGAACATAAATAAGATAAAAGTTAACTCAGTAAAGGAAAGGAAATGAAAGGCATAAACTTAATATTAATGAAAACAAAGCATAAACATTACAAAAAATATAAAGAGATAAAGCAAGAGAATGATCTTAATCTTAATCTGGACACCAAGATGCCTAAATACATGGTAAATGCCTCCTTTTATAGGCTAAAATTGGGAACTATTGATTTGATGACAAATTAATGAGTGGGTGACTAACTCTTGACTTGATGACAATCTTTATATTCTCTTATCTGCCCAAAACATAATTGATAACATCAACATTGGAGCCACTTGAAAACATAAAAGTTGTAGGAAATTGTCTCAACTTTCTTCTGTAAACAATTCAGCTCATTTTGATCTCTAGAACTCTAGATATGGCCAAAATATTGAACAGTAGTAGGGTTGGAGGATAGATTCGGGTTTCTTTGTTGTTGCAACAATTTGGACTTAAAAATGACATTTTTAGATCTTGGGTTCCATATAAAATTTGTAGACCTATATCTTACCTTTCCATTTGATTAGTACTTAAAAGTGTATTTTTATCATGGTTTTATATCATCATTTAACACTTGAAGTATCAATAACTCCTTAACTAAAGCATGTTTTATAATAATATATCTAATAATATAAGATACCTTCAATTTATGGTAAATATTTATTTTAAAAGAAAGTCTATCACATAAATGAAAGGATTGATTGATGACTTGAAGAACTTAAATTGCAAGGATAAAGAGATGGTCAAACCTAGAAAAGAGATGTCGGTGCAATCCAAACCGGAATACTGTTCGGTAATTGGGTCATATCTGGAGCTATAGATCTCATATTTAGGTACAATTTATATGGATGGAAAGGTAAGACATAGGCCTACAACTTTCATATGGAGCCCAGGATCTAAAAAGGTCATTTTCAAGTCCAAATTGTAGCAACAACAAAGAAGCCCCAATCTGTCTTCCAGCCCGAGCACTATTTAGTATTTTGGCCATATCTGGAGTTCTAGAAGTCCAAATGAGCTGTATTGTTTACACAAGAAAGCTAAGACAATTACCTACAACTTTCATGTTTTTGACTGGCTCCAATTTTAACATTATCAATAACGTTTTAAGCAGACAAGAGAAGATAAGGATTGCCACCAAGTCAAGAGTTGGCCACCCCACTTATCAATTAGTCATCAAATCAATAGTTCCTAATTTTGACCTATAAAAGGAGGCATTTGCCATGCATTTAGGCATCTTGGTTTCCAGATCAAGATCATGCTCTTCCTTTCTCTCTTTGTATTTTTTGTAGTGTTTATGCTTTGCTTTCATTAATATCAAGTTTATGCCTTTCATTTCCTTTCCTTTACTTAGTTAACTTTTATGTTCTTATTTTGTTTATTTTTTTTCTTTCATTATATCTAGGTAAGTTAATTATGTCAAGGTGAAAAGGTTACACTAATGGTGTAAGAATAAGTATAATGTAAACTTAATATGGACTTTAATGTTTGATACTAACATGTTTTATATTTGTTATCTTGTTCACTCTTTAATACTTTGCTTGTTAAATGACTAATCTTCATTTATGTTGTCTAACACTTGGTACAACAAATGCTTAGCACTTTCATAGTTCATATTGTGTGGTATAACCGACACCTGAGCTATGAAAGGAACTTGATTTGTTGTTAACATAAGTTATAATCATGACTGCTTGACGAGATTTACAAATATTAGCATTAATCGAATAAGATGACTAATGTAATCATGTTAACAATTTATAATCTGATTGGAACCTCCTTTATGTGTGGTTTCCAATTGAATAATAAGAGTTTATGTTATACTTATTTGACATACCGTTAGTAGAATTTTTAATCTTGACATTTGTTATTATCATTGTTTAATCGTTACATTAATATTCCATCTCAATGTTCTTATTTTCTTCTCCTTCTCCTTCATTTTTTTTTATTGTTATTATTACTATTACTATTATTATTAGTATTACTACTACTACTACTACTACTACTAGTATTATTATTATTATTATTATTATTATTATTCTTGTAGTTGTTGCTATTATTATTGTTATTGTTGTTATTACTATTGTTGTTGTTTATAATTTGTACAATTAATCTCCCTGTGGTTCGACCCCGGTCTTACCGGGTTATTTATTACTTCGATACTCCTGAACTTGGGAGAAGACATCAACCTTTTCGTCGTGTCAAGTTTTTGGCACCGTTACCGGGGAGGTAAGTTTTGTATAAATTATAATATTTATTTTATTTTCTCTTTTCACTTTTCTTGTATATAACTTTGTTTCTTTTCTCTTGTTTCTTCTTCTTTTATTTTCTTCTTCCTTTTATTTTATTCCTACACGTGCATGAGAGTGTGGTCACGTACATCAAGTGGTAGACTTTGTAGGATATGCTCATCATTCTCAGAAAATATAGCCGAAGAAGATAATCAATCACTTCAAAATGAGAATAATGAGAATAATCATGCTAGAACACTTCGAGACCACATGAATCCCACAAGAACAAGTGCACCATCATGCATAGTTTTTCCTCCCGATGCATTTTATTTTAATTTTAAACCAGGTATTATTCAACTTTTACCTTTTTTTCATGGCGTAGAATTGGAAAATCCATACTTGCATTTAACGGAATTTGAGGAGGTCTGCAACACATATAATAATTTAAATTATAGCATGAACACTATTAGATTAAAGCTTTTTTCTTTTTCATTAAAAGATAAAGCTAAAACATGGCTATAAAATTTAAGACCAGGATCCATTCGTGCTTGGGATGAAATGCAACAACAATTTTTAAAGAAGTTTTTCTCATCTCATAGAACAAACTCTTTCAAAAGACAAATCACCACTTTCACTCAAAAATCAGGAGAAATATTTTATCAATGTTGGGATAGGTATCGAGACTTGCTTAGTACTTGCCCTCATCATGGTTTTGAAACATGGAGATTGGTTTCACATTTCTATGAAGGGTTAACACCTAAAGATAGGCAAATGGTTGAATTGATGTGCAATGGAACTTTTGAAGATAAAGACCCTAATGAAACAATGGAGTACTTAGACTTGTTAGCTAAAAATGCTCAAAATTGGGACACCGCGGGTACTTATGAGGCACCGAGTAAAACTCAACCTCATACATCTAGTGGAGGTATGTACAATCTTAGGGAAGATCATGACCTTCAAGCCAAGTTTGCATCTTTAGCTAGAAAAGTCGAGGCACTAGAATTGAAAAAGAGTGGTCAATTAAAATCTGTTAAAAACATTGTGTGTCAAATCTGTGAAGCAAATGAACACTCAACCAACGATTGTCCAACCTTGCCTTCTTTTAAGGAATGTCTTCATGAATAAACCCATGCTTTAAACAGTTTCCAAAGGGCCAACCACAACCCATACTCCCAAACATACAACCCTTGTTGGAGAAATCACTCAAATTTCAGTTGGAAGAGTGAGAACAACAATGCACAAACTTCACAACCACCATTTCAAGCACACCATAATTTTCAAAATTCTCATGGATATGCACCTCCTTATGCTCCACCTCCTAGAAGAAATATTGAGGAAACATTGGATGCATTCATTAAAAAGCAAGAGACAATCAATACTAAACTTGCTCAAAACATGATAGATTTTAAAGATACTCTTGCAAATTAACATCTGCTCTCAGTTTCCAAGAGAAAGGTAAGTTTCCATCTCAACCACAACAAAATCCCAAAGGGCAATACAATGCAAATGCAAGTAGTTCCGGAAGCCAACACATGGATCAAGTCAAATCAGTCACTACTCTACGCAGCGGTAAGATTATTGAAAAACCCTCTCTTGAACCTTATGAGAAAGATGATGAGTCAATCTCTGAGGGTAAGGAAGGGGTTGAATCTAAAAATTGCAAAGAAACGACTAATTCACCGCCAGCACTTCCATTTCCTCATGCCATGACTAAACAAAGAAAAGTCAATCACAACTCTGAAATCTTTGAAACTTTCAAACAGGTAAGAATCAATATACCTTTGTTAGATGCTATTAAACAGGTTCCTTAAGAATCAATATACCTTTGCTGGATGCTATTAAACAGGTTCCTTCCTATGCTAAATTTTTGAAAGATCTATGCACTGTGAAAAGGAAACTGAATGTGAAAAAGAAAGCCTTTCTAGCTGAACAAGTGTCATTCTTCAAAACAATAATGGTTTGAAATATAAAGACCTTGGTTGTCCTACAATTTCTTACTTTATTGGAGAACATAAAATTGAAAGAGCCTTGATCTTGGTGCTAGTGTGAATTTACTTCCATATTCAGTTTTTCAGAGTCTCAATCTAGGTGAGTTAAAACCAACTTCTATATCTCTTTTACTTGCTGATAGATCTGTAAAAGTGTCTAGAGGAATAATTGAAGATGTGTTAGTACAAGTCGATAAATTCATTTATCCTGTGGATTTTATTGTCTTGGACACAGAACCTGTTGAAGCATGTAATTCATTTCCTGTTATTTTAGGACGTCCATTTCTTGCAACCTCTAACGCATTGATTAATTGTAGGAATGGATTGATGAAGCTATCATTTGGAAACATGACATTGGAGATGAATATTTTCAACATTTGCAAGCAACCTGTAGATGATAATGATTTACAAGAAGTAGATCATATTGACGAACTAGTTTATGATCAACTTGAATCTACTTTAAGTAAAAATGAATTGGATGAAACTGAAGATTTGCAAATGATTTATTCTGAAAAAAAAATCACGGATGAAACAAGCACCAAAAATGTTAATGTGAATCTTTTGTCAACAGTGACAATAGATTCGACATCTGACATCACACCAATTGATGATTACTTTCCTAAGGAATCCTTACTTTCTCTTAGTTCAATGCCTTGGTATGATAAAAATATCAATTTTCTTACTTTAGGAGATTTGCCAGCTGATTGGAGTACTCAAGACAAAGAAAAGTTTTTGAACGAAGTGAAGAATTTTTATTGTGATGACCCTAACTTATTCAATTATTGTCCTGATCAAATATTTCAAAGATTCATTCCCGACAATAAGGTAAGTAGTATCATTAAACTTTGTCAGTCTGAAGCATGTGGAAGTTATTTCTTGTCAAAAAAGATAACTGAAAAAATCTTACAGAGTGGATTTTACTGGCCCAGCATATTCAAGGAGTCACATGCATTCCGTAAAAATTATGAAAATTATCAAAATGTGGGATTTATTTCAAAACACAGAGAATCTTTAGATAATCCTCTATTGACTCTTAAGTCTCATCATAGTCGCGATAAGCATCGTGAAATTCATGAATTATGAACCATTTTCATAAAGAGCATGCTTGGCATAGTCTTGGAAATGTTGATTAGTACTTAAAAGTGCATTTTTGTCATGGTTTTATATCATCATTTTGCACTTGAAGTATCAATAACTCCTTAACTAAAGCATGTTTTATAATAATATATCTAATAATATAAGATACCTTTAATTTGTGGTAAATATTCATTTTAAATGCAGGCCTATCACATAAATGAAAGGATTGATTGATGAATTTAAGAATTGAAATTGAAAGGACAAAGAGATGGCTAAACTCCAAAAAGAGATGTCGGTGCAATCCATACCGGAACACTGTTCGGTAATTGGGTCATATCTAGAGATATATAACTCAGATTTAGGTCCAATTTATATGGATGGAAAGGTAAGACATAGGCTTACAACTTTTATATGGAGCCTAAGATCTAAAAAGGCCATTTGCAAGTCCAAATTGTAGCAACAACAAAGAAGCCCGAATCTGTCTTCCAGCCCGAGCACTGTTCGGTATTTTGGCCATATCTGGAGTTCTAGAAGTCCAAATGAGTTGAATGTTTTACACAAGAAAGCTGAGACAATTGCCTACAACTTTCATGTTTACAACTGGCTCCAGTTTTGACGTTATCAATGACGTTTTGGGCAGACAAGAGAAGATAAGGATTGTCACCAAGTCAAAAGTTGGCCACCCACTTATCAATTAGTCATCAAATCAATAGTTCCCAATTTTGGCCTATAAAAGGAGGCATTTGCCATGCATTTAGGCATCTTGGTTTCCAGATCAAGATCATGCTCTTCCTTTCTCTCTTTGTATTTTTTGTAATGTTTATGCTTTGTTTTCATTAATATCAAGTTTATGTTTTTCATTTCCTTTCCTTTACTTAGTTAGCTTTTATATTCTTATTTTGTTTATCTATTTTTCTTTCTTTCATTATGTCTAGCTAAGTTAATTATGTCAAGGTGAAAATGTTACACTAATGGTGTAAGAATAAGTATAGTGTAAACTTAATATGGACTTTAATGTTTGATACTAACATGTTTTATATTTGTTATCTTGTTCACTCTTTAATACTTTGCTTGTTAAATGATTAATCTTCATTTATGTTGTATAACACTTGGTACAACAAATGCTTGGCACTTTCATAGCCCATAATGTATGGTATAACCGACACCTAAGCTATGAAAGGAACTTGATTTGTTGTTAACATAAGTTATAATCATGAATGCTTGACGAGATTTACAAGTATTAGCATTAATTGAATAAGATGACTAATGTAATCATGTTAACAATATATAATCTGATTGGAACCTCCTTTGTGTGTGGTTTCCAATTCAATAATAAGAGTTTATACTATACTTGTTTGATATACCATTAGTGGAACCTCTAACCTTGACATTTGTTATTATTATTGTTTAATCCTTACATTAATATTCCTTCTCCAAGTTCTCATCATCTTCTTCTTCTTCTCTTTCTTCATCATTATCATTATTATTATTATTAGTACTATTATTACTATTATTATTATTATTATTATTATTATTATTATTATTATTATTATTATTATTATTAGTACTACTACTACTACTATTACTACTACTACTACTATTATTATTATTATTATTATTATTACTATTGTTGTTGTTGTTATTGTTTTTTTATAATTGTTGTTTATAATTTGTACAATTAACCTCCCTGTGGTTCGACCCCGGTCTTGCCGGGTTATTTATTACTTCGACACTCCTGCACTGGGGGGAAGACATCAATCTTTTTGTCGTGTCAGTATTCTCATCATTTTCAGAAAATATGGCTGAAGAAGATAATCAATCACTTCATAATGAAAATAATGAGAATAACCGTGCTAGAACACTTAGAGACCACATGAATCCCACAAGAACAAGTGCACCATCATGCATAGTTTTTCCTCCTGATGCATCTCATTTTAATTTTAAACCAGGTATTATTCAACTTTTACCTTCTTTTCATGATTTGGAATTGGAAAATCCATACTTGCATTTAAGGGAATTTGAGGAGGTCTGCAACACATATAATAATTTAAATTGTAGCATGAACACCATCAGATTAAAGCTTTTTCCTTTTTCATTAAAAGATAAAGCTAAAACATGGCTACAAAATTTGAGACCAGGATCCATTCGTACTTGGGATGAAATGCAACAACAGTTTTTAAAGAAGTTTTCCCATCTCATAGAACAAACTCTTTCAAGAGACAAATCACCACTTTCACTCAAAAACCAGGAGAAACATTTTACCAATGTTGGGATAGGTATTGAGACTTGCTTAGTACTTGCCCTCATTATGGTTTTGAAACATGGAGATTGGTTTCACATTTCTATGAAGGGTTAACACCTAAAGATAGGCAAATGGTTGAATTGATGTGCAATAAAACTTTTGAAGATAAAGACCCTGATGAAGCAATGGAGTACTTAGACTTGTTAGCTGAAAATGCTCAAAATTAGGACACCGCGGGTACTTATGAGGCACCGAGTAAAACTCAACCTCATACATCTAGTGGAGGTATATACAACCTTAGGGAAGATCATGACCTTCAAGCCAAATTTGCATCTTTAGCTAGAAAAGTCAAGGCACTAGAATTGAAAAAGAGTGGTCAATTAAAATCTGTTGAAAACATTGTGTGTCAAATCTGTGAAACAAATGAACACTCAACCAACGATTGTCCAACCTTGCCTTCTTTTAAGAAATGTCTCCATGAACAAGCCCATGCTTTAAACAGTTTTGAAAGGTCCAATCACAACCCATATTCACAAATATACAATCCTGGTTGGAGAAATCACCTAAATTTCAGTTGGAAGAGTGACAATGCATAAACTTCACCACCACAGTTTCAAGCACACCATAATTTCCAAAATTCTTATGGATATGCACCTTCTTATACTCCACCTCTTAGAAGTAATTTTGAGGAAACTTTGTATGCATTCATTGAAAAGCAAGAGACAATCAATACTCAACTTACTCAAAGCATAACAAATTTTAAAAAAACTCTTGCAAAATTCATATCTGCTCTCAGTTTTCAAGAGCAAGGTAAGTTTCCATCTCAACCACAGCAAAATCTTAAGAGGTAATATGATGCAAATGCAAGTAGTCCTGGAAGTCAACACATGGATCAAGTCAAATCAGTCATCACTCTTTGTAGTGGTAAGGTTATTCACAAACTAATTCTTGAACCTTATGAGAAAGATGATGAGTCAATCTCTAAGGGTAAGGAAGGGGTTGAATCTGAAAATTGCAAAGAAATGACTGATTCTCCACCAGCACTTTCATTTTCTCATGCCATGACCAATTAGGAAGAAATCGAGGATGAAAAAGGTACCGAAAAGGTTGATGCAGATCTTTTATCAGAAGTGACAATAGATTCGACACCCGACATCACACCAATCGATGATTACTTTCCTGATAAATCTTTACTTTCTTTTATTTCAATGCCTTGGTTTGCTAAAAATATCAATTTTCTTACTTCAGGATTTTTCCCAGCTCACTGGAGTATTGAAGACAAAAGAAAATTTTTGAGCAACGAGCAAAATTTTTGTTGGGATGACCCTTACTTATTCAATTATTATCCTGATCAAATATTTCAAAAATGCATTTTCGACAATGAGGTAAGTAATTTCATTAAATTTTGTCACTTTAAGGCATGTGGGGATCATTTCTCTTCAAAAAAGAGGATTGTAGAAATCTTACAAAGTGGATTTTCCTGGCCAACCATATTCAAGGAGTCACATGCATTTTGCAAAAACTATGAAAATTATCAAAAGGTGGGATTTATTTCAAAACACAGAGAGTCTTTAGATAATCTTCTATTGACTCTTAAGTCTCATCATAGTCAAGATAAGCATCGTGCAATTCATAACTTAGGAACCCATTTTTATAAAGAACATGTTTGGCATAATCTTGGGAATCTGACTAAAAAAAGACCATGTTTGCCAGTTTTTAAGAAAACTGGATGGGAACCCTATCCCCGACCCATAAAGGGCGTTTAAGTCGTTCTTGGATATAAAATCAAGGGAAGATGTGAGCCACAATCACAACTGCGATTTGAGTCTTAGCTTGTAAAAATTTGTGTCTTTTCTTTTTATTAATAGCATAATATTTGTGTTTTGTCATTTTTTATTTTTGTTTCAGTGTGTTTCAGGTTTGTTAATGTTCATTATTTCAGGTGATATCTTCTATATTCTATCTTTCTACCTTAGAACATTGAGGACAATGTCTCGTTTTGGTTGGGGGGAGAGGGTAGTAGTTGATAAAAAAAAAATTTCATAAAGCATGTGCATAATTGTTGTTACTAGGATGGCAGAGTCATTAGCTGAAAGCTCATTACATGGGTTAAAGATGCATGATGTTTTTAAATTATATGTATATAGATTTTTTTTTAAAAAAGAAAAAAATAATAATCCCAACCCAAGGAAGTTAACCTTAAACATTAGAACAAAAATTTTGTTTTCTTCCAAGAAAAGCCCCATAATTATGTGTTGACACATTGAGCAAAAAAAAAAGGTTTATTAATATCTTGTTAAGAGGTATTGAGCAGATATATAAATTTCATGAGAGTTTGTTTATCTAGATAGATTAATGGAAGTTAAATGATGAATACCTTGCTTTGTGAAATTTGCAAATTGTTTTAACGCTTTGATTACTAGGGACTAGTAATAAGCTGGTTGGGGGGTGTGATTAGTACTTAAAAGTGCATTTTTGTCATGGTTTTATATCATCATTTTGCACTTGAAGTATCAATAACTCCTTAACTAAAGCATGTTTTATAATAATATATCTAATAATATAAGATACCTTTAATTTGTGGTAAATATTCATTTTAAATGCAGGCCTATCACATAAATGAAAGGATTGATTGATGAATTTAAGAATTGAAAATGAAAGGACAAAGAGATGGCTAAACTCCA
Organism: Populus pruinosa; assembly: GCA_026413675.1. Classification (NCBI taxonomy): domain Eukaryota; kingdom Viridiplantae; phylum Streptophyta; class Magnoliopsida; order Malpighiales; family Salicaceae; genus Populus; species Populus pruinosa. The sequence goes on from CM048599.1 coordinate 20,663,126, forward strand.
AAAAGAGATGTCGGTGCAATCCATACCGGAATACTGTTCGGTAATTGGGTCATATCTGGAGCTATATAACTCAGATTTAGGTTCCATTTATATGGATGGAAAGGTAAGACATAGACCTACAACTTTTATATAGAGCCCAAGATCTAAAAAGGCCATTTGCAAGTCCAAATTGTAGCAACAACAAAGAAGCCCGAATCTGTCTTCCAGCCCGAGCACTGTTCGGTATTTTGGCCATATCTGGAGTTCTAGAAGTCCAAATGAGCTGAATGTTTTACACAAGAAAGCTGAGACAATTGCCTACAACTTTCATGTTTACAACTGGCTCTAGTTTTGACGTTATCAATGACGTTTTGGGCAGACAAGAGAAGATAAGGATTGTCACCAAGTCAAAAGTTGGCCACCCACTTATCAATTAGTCATCAAATCAATAGTTCCCAATTTTGGCCTATAAAAGGAGGCATTTGCCATGCATTTAGGCATCTTGGTTTCCAGATCAAGATCATGCTCTTCCTTTCTCTCTTTGTATTTTTTGTAATGTTTATGCTTTGCTTTCATTAATATCAAGTTTATACTTTTCATTTCCTTTCCTTTACTTAGTTAGCTTTTATGTTCTTATTTTGTTTATCTATTTTTCTTTCTTTCATTATGTCTAGCTAAGTTAATTATGTCAAGGTGAAAAGGTTACACTAATGGTGTAAGAATAAGTATAGTGTAAACTTAATATGGACTTTAATGTTTGATACTAACATGTTTTATATTTGTTATCTTGTTCACTCTTTAATACTTTGCTTGTTAAATGATTAATCTTCATTTATGTTGTATAACACTTGGTACAACAAATGCTTGGCACTTTCATAACCCATAATGTATGGTATAACCGACACCTGAGCTATGAAAGGAACTTGATTTGTTGTTAACATAAGTTATAATCATGAATGCTTGACGAGATTTACAAGTATTAGCATTAATTGAATAAGATGACTAATGTAATCATGTTAACAATATATAATCTGATTGGAACCTCCTTTGTGTGTGGTTTCCAATTCAATAATAAGAGTTTATACTATACTTGTTTGATATACCATTAGTGGAACCTCTAACCTTGACATTTGTTATTATTATTGTTTAATCCTTACATTAATATTCCTTCTACAAGTTCTCATCATCATCTTCTTCTTCTCTTTCTTCATCATTATCATTATTATTATTATTAGTACTATTATTATTATTATTATTATTATTATTATTATTATTATTATTATTATTATTATTATTACTATTACTATTACTATTACTATTATTATTATTATTACTACTACTACTAATACTAATACTACTACTACTACTACTACTACTATTATTATTATAGTTATTGTTATTGCTATTATTGTTGTTTATAATTTGTACAATTAACCTCCCTGTGGTTCGACCCCGGTCTTGCCGGGTTATTTATTACTTCGACACTCCTGCACTTGGGAGAAGACATCAATCTTTTAGTCGTGTCAAATGTGACAAAAAAAGACCATGTTTGCCAGTTTTTTTAAAAAACTAGATGGGAAGTCTATCCCCGACCCATAGAGGGCGTTTAAGTCGTTCTTGGACGTAAAACCAAGGGAAGATGTGAGCCATAATCACAATTGCGATTTGAGCCTTGATTTATGAATCTTTATGTCTTTTGGTTTTATTATTGTGTTTTGTTGTTACTTATATTTGTTTTAGAGTGTTTCAAGTTTGTTAGTGTTTGTTATTTCAGGTGATATCTTATATACTCTATCTTTCTACCTTTAAACATTGAGGACAATGTCTCATTTTGGTTGGGGGGAGAGGGTAGTAGTTGATAAAAAAAATTTGTTTTTCATTTCATAAAGCATGTGCATAATTGTTATTATTAGGATGACAGAGTAAAGGAGCTCTTTTGTTAAAGTGACTCTTGAGACGCATCTTAGTAACCATTCTTAATAAGGTCTATTATAATACTTTTTGAAATATTCAGGTTTACAAACTCTCGCATTGTTATCACTTAATTCTGCTCATATACTTATTTGACATGTATTATTAAACCTTAATTTACACACACACTTTAACATATAATTATGGGTTGCATATTGGATTATTACATTATTTATGTTCTTTTGTTAAAGGTAACAACTAAGGAAAAGGGATTGTATATAATTAAGAAAAAAAAGAAAAAAACAAAAAAAATGATGATAATAAAAATATAGATAAGTTTGGTTTCGTAGCCTCCCTAACCTAAGCAATTAAGCCCGAAGGGGTGTTTTAACACCTAATACCCTAAAGTCAACTGACTTGAGAGCTATTGGCCCAACGCTTGTTACATGGGTTGAGGACAAAAGCTTAAGGGAATCAAACATTGCACTATCTACATATCAGTATCTGCGACCCGAGTTACTAAGCTCGTAGGGGTGTCTTAACACCTAATGCCCTAAGACCAACTAATCTGAGAGTCATTAGCTGAAAGCTCGTTATATGGGTTAAAGATGCATGATGTTTTAAAATTATATGTATATATTTTTTTTAAAAGAAAAGGAAGATAAAAATAATAATCCCAACCCAAGGAAGTTAACCTTAAACATTAGAATTTTTTTTTTGTTTTCTTCCAAGAAAAGCCCCATAATTATGTGTTGATACCTTGAGCACAAAAGAAAGGTTTATTAATATCTTGTTAAGAGGTATTGAGCAGATATATAAATTTAATGAGAGTTTGTTTATCTGGATAGATTAATGGAAGTTAAATGATGAATACCTTGCTTTATGAAATTTGCAAATTTGTTTTCTATTTTAACGTTTTGATTACTAGGGACTAGTAATAAGCTGGTTGGGGGGTGTGATTAGTACTAAAAGTGCATTTTTATCATGGTTTTATATCATCATTTTGCACTTGAAGTATCAATAACTCCTTAACTAAAGCATGTTTTATAATAATATATCTAATAATATAAGATCTAAAAAGGCCACTTTCAAGTCCAAATTGTAGCAACAACAAAGAAGCTCGAATCTGTCTTCCAGCCCGAGCACTATTTAGTATTTTGGCCATATCTGGAGTTCTAAAAGTCCAAATGAGCTGCATTTTTTACAAAAGAAAGTTAAGACAATTACCTACAACTTTCATGTTTTTGACTGACTCCAATTTTGACATTATCAATGACGTTTTGGGCAGACAAAAGAAGATAAGGATTGTCACCAAGTCAAGAGTTGGCCACCCACTTATCAATTAGTCATCAAATCAATAGTTCCCAATTTTGACCTATAAAAGGAGGCATTTGCCATGTATTTAGGCATCTTGGTTTCCAGATCAAGATCATGCTCTTCCTTTCTCTCTTTGTATTTTTTGTAGTGTTTATGCTTTGCTTTCATTAATATCAAGTTTATGCCTTTCATTTCCTTTCCTTTACTTAGTTAGCTTTTATGTTCTTATTTTGTTTATTTTTTTTTCTTTCATTATGTCTAGGTAAGTTAATTATGTCAAGGTGAAAAGGTTACACTAATGGTGTAAGAATAAGTATAATGTAAACTTAATATGGACTTTAATGTTTAATACTAACATGTTTTACATTTGTTATCTTGTTCACTCTTTAATACTTTGCTTGTTAAATAACTAATCTTGATTTATGTTATATAACACTTGGTACTACAAATGATTGACACTTTCATAGTTCATATTGTGTGGTATAACCGACACCTGAGCTATGAAAGGAACTTGATTTGTTGTTAACATAAGTTATAATCATGAATGCTTGACGAGATTTACAAGTATTAACTTTAATCGAATAAGATGACTAATGTAATCATGTTAACAATTTATAATCTGATTGGAACCTCCTTTATGTGTGGTTTCCAATTGAATAATAAGAGTTTATGTTATACTTATTTGACATACCATTAGTAGAATCTTTAACCTTGACGTTTGTTATTATCATTGTTTAATCGTTACATTAATATTCCATCTCAAAGTTCTTATTTTTTTCTTCTTCTCCTTCTTTTTTTTTATTATTATTATTGTTATTATTACTATTACTATTATTATTAGTATTACTACTACTACTACTACTACTACTACTACTACTACTATTATTATTATTATTACTACTACTACTACTACTACTATTATTCTTGTAGTTGTTGCTATTATTATTATTATTGCTATTATTACTATTGTTTTTGTTTATAATTGTTGTTTATAATTTGTACAATTAATCTCCCTGTGGTTCGACCCCGGTCTTACCGGGTTATTTATTACTTCGACTCTTCTGCACCTGGGAGAAGACATCAACCTTGTCGTCGTGTCACCATCCATATAAAGTAGACCTAAATCTGAGATCTAAAGCTCTAGATATGACCCAATTACTGAACAGAGTTCCGGTTTGGATTGCACTAACATTTCTTTTTTAAGTTTGACCATCTATTTATCCTTTCAATTTCAGTTCTTAAATTCATCAATCAATCCTTTTATTTATGTGATAGGCCTGCATTTAAAATAAACATTTACCATAAATTAAAGGTATCTTATATTATTATATATATTATTATAAAACATGCTTTAGTTGCAAAGTTATTGATACTTCAAGTGCAAAATGATGGTATAAAACCTTGATAAAAATACACTTTTAAGTATCAATCAGTTCCATATTGGATTATTACATTATTTATGTTCTTTTGTTAAAAATAACAACTAAGAGAAAGGGATAATATATAATTTAAAAAAAAAGATAATAAATATAATTAATTAAATAAATAAAAATATAGATAACTTTGATTTCATAGTCTTCTTAACCTAAGCAATTAAGTCTAAAAAGATGTTTTAATACCTAATACCCTAAAGTCAACTGATTTAGGAGTTATTGACTTAGTGCTTATTATATGAGTTAAGGAGAAAAGCTTAAGGGAATCAAACATTGCACTATTTATGTATCAGTATCTGCAATTGGAGTTAGTAAGCTCAAAAAGGCATCTCAACACCTAATACCCTAAAACCAATTGGTCTAGGAGTCATTAGCCTAAAGCTTGTTACATATGTTAAAAATGCATTGCATTTTAAGTTGTATGTATATATATAAAAAAAAAAAAAATCTCAATTCAAGGAAGTTAACCTTAAACATTAGAACAAAATTTTGTTTTCTTCCAAATAAAGCTCCATAACTATATGTTGATATATTGAGCATAAAAGGAAGGTTTATTAATATCTTATTTAAGAAGTATAAAGCAAATATATAAATTTATTGAATTTGTTTGTTTGAATAGATTAATGGAAGTTAGATGATGAATACTTTTTTTTTGTGAAACTTATAAATCGTTTTTCTATTTTAACGCTTTGATTACTAGGGACTAGTAATAAGTTGGTTGGGGGTGTGATTAGTACTTTAAAATGCATTTTTTTAATATTTTATATCATCATTTTGCACTTGAAGTATCAATAACTCCTTAGTTAGAACATGTTTTGTAATAAAATATCTATTAATATAATATACTTTTAATTTATGGTAAATGTTCATCTTAAAATGCAGGCCTATCACATAAATTAAGGGATTGATTGATGAGTTCAACTACTGAAATTGAGAAGACAGAGAGAGGGCTAAGCTTAGAAAAGAGATGCACAATCAATCTAAACTGGAACACCATTCAATTATTAGATTATAACTAGAGTTGTAGAATTTGAATTTAGGTTTGCTCTATATAGATAAAAAGTTAAGACATAGGCCTAAACTTTTATGAGGAGTCCAACATTCAAAAATATCATTTTCAAGTTCAAATTATAGCAATAATAAAAAAGTTTGAATCTGTCATACAACCTAGACACTATTTAGTGTTCAACTCATATCTCGAGTTCTAGAAGTCTAAATGCACTAATTTTTTTTGTTGGAAAACTGAGATAATTTCCTAGAACTTTCATGAGAAAAATCTATTTAAATTCTGATGTTAGAAATAATGTTTTATTCAAACAAGAAGATAAAGATTGTCACTAAGTCAAGATGTGGTCACCCACTCAACAATTAGTCAACAAATCAATGATTCTAAATTTTAGCTTATAAAATGAGTTATTTACCATGCATTTAGGCATCTTAGTTTTCAAATCAAGATCATGTTCTTTCTTTTTTATTTTTATATTTTTGTAATGCTTAAGTTTTGCTTTCATTAATATCTTGTTTATGCCTTTCATTTCTTTTCGTCCACTTATATCTTATTTATATTCTTATCTTGTTTATTTATATTTCTCTCTTTCATTATGTTTAGTTACGTTTATGATGTCAAGGTGAAAATGTTTCACTAATGTTGTTAGAATATATATAATATAAACTCAACATGGACTTCAATGCTTATATCCAAGAAAGTTTGTTATTAACATATCTTATCTTTTTATCTTACTAATTCTTAATAATTTACTTGTTAAATAGTTAATCTAGATTTGTATTGTATAATACTTGGTACAAATGCTCGACTGTCACGACCCGAATCCCGGATCCATGACCGGCACATAGGCAAGGTTCCCCTTCAAGGTTCCGTACCTATGCGAACCCAAACTTACATACAAATTTATCCTAACTCAATCAGAGTTCAACGCAGCATTAATAACAAAATCAACTTCATAATATAATTGAATTGTCTTAATACAAGAGTTAATATAATTTTATAGTTTTGGAGCACTAATTAGACATAAAGGAAAATGCACGGATTACAACCAAAAGAGCAGGTTCTGAAGGTCCAACAAAAGTGACCTGCTATCAAGCTATAAGCCTGAAAATGATAAATAATGAGAGTGTGAGTTTAACAACTCAGTGAGTAGATAACGTTCAATATACACACACGAGATAATATAACAATGAGAAATATATACAAGTATGGATTAAGGTTCTTATAAAAAGGTTTCTCAAATAGGCCATAACAAGAATATCATATGATAAAATCGTCAGAAAATCAAAATGCAATGAGCATGAGGCTCCGTACTGTGGGATGATCAGTCCACACAGGTTGGTGACTTCCCCGACCAACTAGGGTTCAGATACGATGTGCACAAAGACTAACACTACCCTGTTAGCATGGGTATTCTGACTGACATACCATAGGGTCATAATCATACTCAAACAGACATATTAATATCTCAAGGCTCAACTCATGACATCAATCAAATGAGGAGCTATCAATTCAGAAGTCAATCCAAAATACATACTGGTTCATATCAAGAATTCGGATTCAACAAATGATCATGCTTATCATAACAAGGATAATAATCATCATATATATTATCAAGAAGCATGATCCAATTCATATTAACAAATCAAATATTTATAATATTTCTCATGCATATGGAAAATTATCCACTCACCTGACTCGAAAGCAAACAGAAATCAAAAGCAAACACCGAAGAAAATCCTACTGACGTCCTGCTGGTAGAATATCAGGATTATCTGAATACAAAGGAGACATATTCAAGAATGACTCAAAAGAATATATAACCTATTTAATACACTTATTTAAGGATATATTCCATAACCCTATATATTTTTGAACTAATTAGTTATATTCCAAAAACCCAAAAATTAACGGTTTTCTCAAAATCTAATCCATAATAAAACAAATAATAAAATTGGTAATACTTCACTAACTAACCCTCAATTATTCATCAAACCCATCTGCAAAAGCTAATATTACAGCTAGGGACTAATCTGTAATTTCTCATATTTTTAAGGATCAAATTGTAACTTTATCCATTTGGAGGACCAAACTAAACTTATCATAAATCCATGAATATACTGAAATTCTGACCATAATCAATCCTCATTTCTGTCCAGATCATCTCATTATACTCCAGGGACCATTCTGGAATTTTATCAAATTTTTAGGGTTAAATGGTAATTTTTGTCAAATTGAAGGACCAAATTGAAAGTGTTAAAATTTCATAACTATACAGGAATTCTGCCCATAATTTATCTTTTATTCTGTTCAGAATCTCGGAATATGCCCCAGGGACCAATCTGTAAATTTTTCAAAGTTTGGGGACTAAACTGTAATTTCCACAAATTGAAGGACCAAAATGAATTTTCGTCATCTTCAACCTCCAACCCAAAATTTCAACAGAAACCCACTGTTCTTTCCTTATTTCTAACATAATTTCACCATTTAAACAAAATCATAACTCAAAATCATCATCTTTCAATTCAATCTCTCAAAATCCACCAAATAATCCATTACCCATAACAATCAACCCATAAAATTCAATTAATTCATCAATCAAACCCAAAACACAAATTTTCAAAACCCTAACATTTATCAAAACCAAAATTAAAACTTAATCAACACATATTTATATATAATCTTACCTTTAAACTTATTTCCTTCAACTCTTTTCTATTTTCTTCTAATTTCCTTCTTTTCTCTTCTTCTTCTTTCTCCCTTCTCTCTCCTGCCGATTTTCTCTCAATTGCAGATCATTTATTTTGTTTTTTTTTTTACTTTCTATTTATATTTATCAAGTTTTGTTGAATTACTACACTACCCCTCATTCATTTATATCTACACTTTAAGCCACCAAGGGCTTTATTGTATTTTCCTACTTATTTATTCAAAACATTACAATCTCCCCACCTTATAAAAGTTTCGTCCTCGAAACTTAATAAGAAAGATTGAATACTTACCGAGATTATCGAAAAGATGAGGATACTCCTCACGCATTTTATCCTCGAGCTCCCATGTCGCTTCCTCACATGAATGACCCTTCCATTGCACTTTCACTGAAGCTATATCCTTTGACCTAAGTTTCCTCACTTGACGGTCGACTATAGCTTCCGGTTGCACCTCATAAACCATATCATCCCTTAATTCAACAAGATGAACTTCTAACACATGCGATGGATCTGTCATATACTTCCTTAACATGGAAACATGAAATACTGGATGGATAGAAGACAAGTTTGGCGGTAATGCTAACCTATAAGCAACTGCCCCAACTCTCTCCAGAATCTCATACGGTCCAATGAATCGAGGACTCAACTTACCTCTCTTCCCAAACCTGAATACTCCCTTTGTCGGTGATACTTTTAAAAACACACAATCACCCACTGAAAACTCTAAGTCACGCCTTCTTCTATCTGCATAACTCTTTTGTCTGCTCTGAGCTGTTTGAAGCTTATTTCTAATTACCTCTATTTTCTCTGAGGTAATCTGAATCAACTCTGGTCCCATTAGCCTCTTCTCACCAATCTCAAACCAACAAACCGGTGATCTACACTTCCGACCATACAAAGCCTCATAAGGTGCCATCTCTATGCTAGCCTGATAACTGTTGTTGTAAGCAAATTCCACTAATGGTAGGAACTTACTCCAACCAACTCCAAAATCCATAACACAAGCCCTTAGCATATCCTCCAAGATCTGAATAGTCCTCTTAGACTGACCATCTGTCTGTGGGTGAAAAGTTGTACTCAACTGCACTTTAGTACCCATAGCTTCTTGGAATTTCACCCAAAACCGCGATGTAAACTGTGGACCTCTATCTGACACTATCGAGATTGGCACTCCATGCAACCGTACAATCTCACTAATAAACAATTCCGCCAACTTTGCATATCCATAAGTAATCTTAACTGGCAGAAAATGGGCTGATTTTGTCAACCTATCAACAATCACCCATATCGAATCATAACCCTCCTGACTCCTAGGCAATCCTGTCACAAAGTCCATTGTGATCCTTTCCCATTTCCATTCTGGAATCAATAATGGTTGCAACAATCCAGGAGGTTTCTGGTGTTCACCCTTTACCCTCTGACAGGTCAAACACCTAGAAACAAAGTCTGCTACATCAGCCTTCATCCTATTCCACCAATAACATACCTTAAGGTCTTTATACATTTTGGTGGAACCTGGATGCATTGTGTAAACTGTCTGATGTGCTTCTACCATCAATTCTCTCCTCATATCATCTACATCAGGTACACAAAGCCTATCTCTATATCTCCATACATCATCATCACCTATCACAAAACCTGCAGCCTTACCCTGCTCAACCTCATTTCTGATCCTGAGTAGTGACTCAGCATTCTTCTGAGCTGCTTTTATCTTATCAAACAAATCTGACTTAACCTGAAAATGAGCAATCATTGCTCCAACTTCACTAAGATCAAATCTGACTCCTTCATCCACTAACTCATGCAGCTCCTTAATCAGAGGTCTTCGTATCTCCTGAATATGAGCTAAGCTCCCTGATGATTTTCTACTCAAAGCATCGGCAACTACATTTGCCTTACCCGGGTGGTAATGTATGGTACAATCATAATCCTTTAGCAGTTCCATCCATCTCCTCTGCCTCATGTTTAGATCTCTCTGCTGAAAGATATATTTCAAACTCTTGTGATCTGTAAAAATCTCACAAGTTTCACCATACAAGTAGTGCCTCCAAATCTTCAAAGCAAAAATGACAGCCGCCATCTCTAAATCATGTGTAGGATAGTTCTGTTCATGCTTCTTCAGCTGTCGTGAAGCATAGGCAATAACCTTGCCATGCTGCATTAGAACACATCCTAACCCCACTCTCGAAGCATCACAATACACTATGTAACCACCAAAACTTGATGGTACTGCTAGAATAGGTGCTGTAGTCAATCTTTCTTTCAACTCTAAAAAACTTTTCTCACAAGCTTCAGACCACTGAAACTTAACATTCTTCTGCGTTAACTTAGTCAATGGTGCAGAAATCCGAGAAAAGTTCTCCACAAACCTCCGATAATAGCCGGCCAAACCTAAGAAACTTCTAATCTCTGTTCCTGAAGTAGGCCTAAGCCACTACTTAACTGCTTCAATCTTTTGAGGATCAACCTCAATCCCATTCCTTGACACTACATGCCAAGGAAATGATACACTATCCAACCAAAACTCACTCTTTGAGAACTTGCCATACAACTGATGATCTCGCAGAGTTTGAAGCACCATTCTCAAGTGCTGCTCATGCTCCTCTTTAGACCTCGAATACACCAAAATATCATCAATAAAAACTATCACAAATTGATCAATAAACTGACCAAACACTCTATTCATCAAATCCATAAAAGCTGCTGGTGCATTCGTCAACCCAAAAGACATCACTAAAAACTCATAATGACCATACCGAGTTCTAAAAGCTGTCTTTGAAATGTCTGTCTCCCTAATTCTCAACTGATGATATCCAGATCGAAGATCGATCTTAGAAAAGAATTGAGCTCCCTGCAACTGATCAAATAAATCATCAATACGAGGGAGTGGGTATCTATTTCAAACTGTCACCCGATTCAGTTGTCTATAATCTATACATAACCTCAATGACCCATCTTTCTTCTTCACAAACAACACGGGGGCTCCCCAAGGGGAGACACTTGGTCGGATGAACTTTTTATCCAACAAATCCTGCAATTGCTCCTTCAGCTCCCTCAATTCTGCTGGTGCCATTCTATATGGTGCCATTGATATTGGTTCAATACCCGGAACCAAATCAATACAAAACTCAATCTCTCTATATGGAGGCAATCCAGGTAAGTCATCGGGAAAGACATCGATAAACTCCCTGACTATAGGGACTTGGTCTAACTGAGGGACTTCTTTCTCTACATCCACTATATATGCTAAGTAACACTGTACCCCTTTTCGAGCCATTTTCCTCGAGATAGCCGACAGCATAATTGATGGAGACCCAATCTTATCTCTTTGAGATATCAACTCAACTTCTTTATCTAGATCAAACAGTATTTTCTTATCCCAACAATTTACTAAAGCCCTATGCTTTGCCAACCAATCCATTCCTAAAATTACATCAAAATCAACCATATCTAAGACATTTAAGTCTCCCATAAAGATCTTATCTCCAATCTCTATTTCACAATTCAGATACACATACTTCACCAATATTAATTCATCTAAGGGAGTGGAGACTGAAATTGGGGATTTTAACAAGGTTGGTTGTTTATCTAACCTCATAGCAAAATATAGAGACACAAATGAATGGGTTGCACCCGTATCAAACAACACCTTTGCTTCAAAAGAGCAAACAAGAAGAATACCTGAAACAACTGTATTGGATGCCTGAGCATCCTGCTGAGTCAAGGCAAAAACTCTAGCATGCCCCTGACCTTGCTGTATCTGACCTCTATCACCTGCACCCCGGCCTCTCTGACCACGGCCACCAAAACCTCTACCCCCATGAGCCACAGACTGGCTCATCGATGGTGCCTGAATAGGATGCTGGACTGAAGCAGATAATCCTGAAGTTGATAACTGTCTCCTCGGGCACTCTCTGATCCTATGACCTATCTGGCCACAATTAAAACAAGCCCCAGTCCTTCTGTAACACTCTGCACTAGTATGACCTCCTCCACAGTGCTGACATGAAGAACTATCTCCAGGTGAAACAAATGAACTACGAGGTGCTGTCTGAACTAAACTCTGAGTACTACTACTGCCACTCTGACCACCCAAGCCACTACCTGACGGTTTCTGTCTAAACCTCCTCTGAACCCATGAGCCCTGACGGCCACTTCGTCCCCTAGACGGACCTGCACTCAATCCGTGTTGCCTAAAAGATTGACCCTCTTCTCTAGGCCTCTTAGACTGGCCTGCAGTCATATCCTCTAATTCTCGCGCCTCTATCAACCTGGCGTTATCTACAGCTGATGAGTAGGATGGAAACACATGTGACACCATCATCATATACATAGAGGATTTAAGTCCTCTAATGAACCTCTTCACCCTCCACTCCTCAGTAGGTAGAAGATGTTCTGCATACCTAGACAGTTGAGTGAACTTCAGATCATACTCATCCACTATCATGCTCCCCTGAGATAGCCTCTCAAACTCATAAAGTCGAGCATCCCTGACACTCTGAGGAAGAAACCTGTCTAAAAACATGAAGCTAAACTCCTTCCATGTCCACTGAGCATCTACTGGTCTTGCTCTTTTCCTAGACTCAAACCAAGAGATTGCCACATCTCCTTCCAACCTGAACGATGCCAAACTCACAGCTCGGTGGTCTGTACATCCCAAAGCTTCACATCGTCGCCAAATATCATCTAAGAACCTCTGAGGATCCTCTGAACTGTCCATCCCAGTAAAAATAGGAGGTGCCAACTTCATGAAGTCATTCAACGGCACATTAACTCCCTGAACAGTGTGGGATGTCGAGGTTACATCTCTATCCCTTCTTCTATCTCTCTCCATAGAAAACTCTATCCAGGTCCGCACAACCTGACTAAGTTGCTGAACCTCTGTAACAGGCTCAGGGTCAGCAATCCCCACACCTGTTTCATCAACCATATCTTCCTCTTCTATCTCCTGAGGCTCTTCCTCCACTGGTGGAGGTACCTCCTCAACATGCTGAGGCAAAGGTGCACCGCGCCTCTTTCTCTGCCTTGCAGTTCTCAACCTCACAATTGGAACATCATCCTGATCATCATCTACTCTAATAGTATCAGCTATTTGTCTTTTCCTCAGCATTTCCTAAAATAAAAGTTAGAACACTTAATTCATGCTAGAACAATAACATGATAATTATCAATAAATTATAGGAAAGCATATCAGTCATAAGGAAGAAGACATGCTTGATGACAATTCAAAATTTCAAAACCAACAAACAAGACAATACGGATCCTAATGCTCCACTTATTATGAAATTAATTATACTATTGTTTCTTCTTTAACCTAAAGCTCTGATACCAAGTTTGTCACGACCCGAATCCCGGATCCATGACCGGCACATAGGCAAGGTTCCCCTTCAAGGTTCCGTACCTATGCGAACCCAAACTTACATACAAATTTATCCTAACTCAATCAGAGTTCAACGCAGCATTAATAACAAAATCAACTTCATAATATAATTGAATTGTCTTAATACAAGAGTTAATATAATTTTATAGTTTTGGAGCACTAATTAGACATAAAGGAAAATGCACGGATTACAACCAAAAGAGCAGGTTCTGAAGGTCCAACAAAAGTGACCTGCTATCAAGCTATAAGCCTGAAAATGATAAATAATGAGAGTGTGAGTTTAACAACTCAGTGAGTAGATAACGTTCAATATACACACACGAGATAATATAACAATGAGAAATATATACAAGTATGGATTAAGGTTCTTATAAAAAGGTTTCTCAAATAGGCCATAACAAGAATATCATATGATAAAATCGTCAGAAAATCAAAATGCAATGAGCATGAGGCTCCGTACTGTGGGATGATCAGTCCACACAGGTTGGTGACTTCCCCGACCAACTAGGGTTCAGATACGATGTGCACAAAGACTAACACTACCCTGTTAGCATGGGTATTCTGACTGACATACCATAGGGTCATAATCATACTCAAACAGACATATTAATATCTCAAGGCTCAACTCATGACATCAATCAAATGAGGAGCTATCAATTCAGAAGTCAATCCAAAATACATACTGGTTCATATCAAGAATTCGGATTCAACAAATGATCATGCTTATCATAACAAGGATAATAATCATCATATATATTATCAAGAAGCATGATCCAATTCATATTAACAAATCAAATATTTATAATATTTCTCATGCATATGGAAAATTATCCACTCACCTGACTCGAAAGCAAACAGAAATCAAAAGCAAACACCGAAGAAAATCCTACTGACGTCCTGCTGGTAGAATATCAGGATTATCTGAATACAAAGGAGACATATTCAAGAATGACTCAAAAGAATATATAACCTATTTAATACACTTATTTAAGGATATATTCCATAACCCTATATATTTTTGAACTAATTAGTTATATTCCAAAAACCCAAAAATTAACGGTTTTCTCAAAATCTAATCCATAATAAAACAAATAATAAAATTGGTAATACTTCACTAACTAACCCTCAATTATTCATCAAACCCATCTGCAAAAGCTAATATTACAGCTAGGGACTAATCTGTAATTTCTCATATTTTTAAGGATCAAATTGTAACTTTATCCATTTGGAGGACCAAACTAAACTTATCATAAATCCATGAATATACTGAAATTCTGACCATAATCAATCCTCATTTCTGTCCAGATCATCTCATTATACTCCAGGGACCATTCTGGAATTTTATCAAATTTTTAGGGTTAAATGGTAATTTTTGTCAAATTGAAGGACCAAATTGAAAGTGTTAAAATTTCATAACTATACAGGAATTCTGCCCATAATTTATCTTTTATTCTGTTCAGAATCTCGGAATATGCCCCAGGGACCAATCTGTAAATTTTTCAAAGTTTGGGGACTAAACTGTAATTTCCACAAATTGAAGGACCAAAATGAATTTTCGTCATCTTCAACCTCCAACCCAAAATTTCAACAGAAACCCACTGTTCTTTCCTTATTTCTAACATAATTTCACCATTTAAACAAAATCATAACTCAAAATCATCATCTTTCAATTCAATCTCTCAAAATCCACCAAATAATCCATTACCCATAACAATCAACCCATAAAATTCAATTAATTCATCAATCAAACCCAAAACACAAATTTTCAAAACCCTAACATTTATCAAAACCAAAATTAAAACTTAATCAACACATATTTATATATAATCTTACCTTTAAACTTATTTCCTTCAACTCTTTTCTATTTTCTTCTAATTTCCTTCTTTTCTCTTCTTCTTCTTTCTCCCTTCTCTCTCCTGCCGATTTTCTCTCAATTGCAGATCATTTATTTTGTTTTTTTTTTTACTTTCTATTTATATTTATCAAGTTTTGTTGAATTACTACACTACCCCTCATTCATTTATATCTACACTTTAAGCCACCAAGGGCTTTATTGTATTTTCCTACTTATTTATTCAAAACATTACATCGACACTTTCATAACCAACTGTATGGTATAACCTACACATGTGCTATGGAAGGAACTTAATTTGTTATTAACATAAGTTAACATCATGAATTCTTGACAATATTTAAAAGTTTGGTCTTATTTAATTAAGATAATTAATATGATCATGTTAAAATTTTATAATAAACTATTAAGGATAAATCATCCAATTGGAACCTCTTTTGTGTGCAGTTTTCAGTTAAATAATAAAAAGAATTTATACTATACTTATTTGAAATACCATTAGTATATCCTCTAACCTTGATAATTGTTCTTATCATTGTTTAATATTCACATTAATCTTACATCTCAAAGTCTTCTTTAACTTATTATTATTATTATTATTATATAGTTAATTTTCTTGTGGTTCGACCCTAATCTTGCCGGGTTATTTATTACTTTGACACTCCTACACTTGAAAGAAAACATTAATCTTTTGATCGTGTCATGTATTATACTCACTGAGAATAAAAGACATAACTTTTTTATTTATAGGAAAACCTAAAAAATATACCAAATAAATTTTTAGATCAAAATAAAAATTATCTTGAATTTAAAATTCATCATGTCTTTCATTTATGTTTGCTTGTCATCCTTTATATTTTAATTTTATATGTTTATCATAATTTCAAATTAATTAGATTATAGAATAATTCAATTCAAAGGACAAAAAACTTTAAAAACAAAAAAGAGACCATACATACATATCTCTAGTAAAGCACCATTAAAAAACTCATTTATTTTAATATATTAGATAATGTGAGCTATGTATAGAATTTCTTATTTTGTTGTCTTCTTCAAGTATAAATAATTCTTATTGAAAAATTATGAATTAAAATTAAATTGAGCTTATTAAACTTAATTTATTTAGCTTAATATATCTTAGATAGATTTGATTATCCAAACTCAAATCTTTAAAGTGATGATTTTTCTTACATTTTATGACTTTAAATATTGTTTAATCTTCTTAGAATGCTTATTTTTCTTTTAATATTTTTTTATTTTTTAAAATTTATTTTTCATATTAATATATTAAAATCATTTGAAAACACTTAAAAAATATTAATTTAAAATAAAAATAATTTTTTTTAATTATTTCAAAATTATTTTAAAAACATAAAATCAATGAAAAATATAATTTTTTTTAGATTAATATGGGTGCCCGTATTAGTTTACACGCATCTCGATTAATTTTATAGATTTTAAAATAAAAAATCATATAAATATTAAATAATTTTAAATTTTATTAAATTTGAATTAGTAGTTTTTTAAAAATAAATACAAATCGTAACTAGTTTACCAAGAATAATTTTTAAATTTGTTGGTGAATGAAAATATAAATGAACAATGCCAAGTAGGTATTAATAAATTTGTAGTTGAATCGGCAGCCGGAGTCTCCCTCCTCGATTCGGGTCCTTTTACTGTAACGAAAAAACAGGCAACAAAAACAATTCAGAGATTAAATATTATAATTACAATTACAAAGCGTCGTCTTTGATTCATCAAAAACAGACAACCAGAAAGGCCCACATGGACTAGCACTTGTGGTAAGAACTTGACTTAAGACAGGAGCAGCGCTTGCCTTAAACACGAGGAGGTCCTGCGTTTAGTCTTATAATTTGATATCTTTGATTCCATAGAAAACAAGACCAGCCGATAATAGCCTCTTACTAAGGAAGGGCTGGCATAAATAGGAAAGCTTGCTCTAAGACAAATTTGAACTTTTTATTGTGTCAAAATATTTTGAAATGTTGGGTCAAATTAATTCTTTTATATTATTATTAAATTAAATATTACTAGCTGAACAGATTAAAAATAAATAAATTAATAAATAAGTTAACCCTAATAAAAAAAAAAGTTGGAACTCGAGTGAATTCATTAGATTAAAAGATAAATTAAAAAAAAAACTAAAAAATTAAAAAAACCAAAAAACTCAAAGGATCTATTACACCAATACCAAACTGATGCTAATTTTATGGCTGTTCTGTGACATGAAAAACTCAGCTGGTTTGGGGTTTTTTCTCAGTGTTTTCCAGGTGATCACTACTGCAATCTCGTACTAGCATATGAGTTTTTTCAATGCCTACAGCCTTACTCTCCATCTTGAAATGGATACTTGTCTGAGCGAGACTTTGATCCTGGTTCTTCAGACTTGCTTTTTTCTGTGCTTTATTTGTTTCTGACCTTCTTTAATGCGCATAGCCCATCAATTTCCTGCAATTTTCATGCATTGCAAAGTTGTTTGTTTTGTCTTTCAATGCGCGCAAACATTGCAAACTTTATGAGCTCGAACTCACTATTCTTTACTCTTTGTGACACTTTTGATTTTGTTGGGTCTTTGATCCTCCCCATTTTGAAGCTCTTTCATGATTGTCCCCAGCAATTTTCAGCTACCATTTGAAAGTTCCTTCATCCTATCAAATAATGATGGCTTTTAAGGCTTTTACCACACTTCTAATTGGGATCTTTCCTATTCCAACTGTTCACGATCTCTTTTTACCCATGCATTTCATTTTTTTAATGCTAAAGCCTGTTTAAATTTAGACTTCTTGCACTTTTCGCAGCTTCACATACTTCTTTTCTTTTCTTATACAGGACGAATTACTACCAGGCTTTAGCAGCTGACCACCCATTTTGTCAAGGGTTCATGCTTGTACCATCTCAGATTCCAGCTCATCATCCCACTCGCATTCTGCTTTGTTTTTGTTCTGTACATGCTTATTTGTACCTTTTTCAGTGCCTCCCGCTGATCCAAATGAGGCATCGCCTGTGTGCTGCTGAAAAAACTCCTCTGTCATTTTGTTGGTCTGCTGGACTTGGCTTCTTTAACTCATTTCATTTTTCAATCAACGGTCGCTATGTTTTGGCTCATGCATTACATTCTTTTTGTATAGACATAATTAGCTGTTATGAGATTATGTCTACACAAATAGCGCAGACCGTAACTTGGTATGGACAGGTAAACTACAGTGACTAAAAATATAAATTAGACTCCCAGATTGCAGGAGAAGTTTTGTCTGGCTTTCTGCCATCAATGCCCAGGAAAGCTCCTAAATCTGGAAGGATTTTTTAAATCCTGCAAATAAGAAAGGAGAAGAAAAGTCTCGAGTTCTTGCTCTTCAATAACCTTTGATCACAATCAAAACACAATTTTTATTATGCAACTTTTACTCTTTTCAAAACAATACAAGTAACCGTATGACCAAAACCCCAAGCACAAAATATTGTAAGGCAAAACATGAAAGCCAGACCGAATACACGCCTGTATTATCTCACACAAATAATAATACAAAAAAACTAGAAATTTTCAGATTCAGGCATCAGGATTTGCCAAGAAGTAAGCTTCAACGACCTTGAACAAGGCCTCTGTCTTCTTGCCATAAACGTCCTTGATTTTATCTTTGTTGATCTCACCATCACCTTTGATGTGATATGTGCTGGTTCTCTTGCAGATGGATCCTCCTTCAGGAGTAGGCACAAACTTGTTCTCGTAAATAACTTTCTCAACTTCGGCGAACTTCCACACATCAGCTTCAATCACGCTGAAGCTATAGGTGAAGTTCTCTTCGTCGATTGATTCAATCTTTTGCTTCACATAATTGAGCCCTTTTCCTGCAAATGAAAACTTAGATTGTTACTTGTTTGATCAAGATATGCATGTTCTGTGATCAACAAACTTAGATTGTTACTTGAAGCAATAGGTGAAGTTCAATCTTTTTATATTAAACGAATTTCAAGTGTAAAAACCAGGTAGAGATTAACACACACACTTGCCTTCAACAAAAGTAATCTTCCTGACAGTTCCTGGTCCTCCATTTCCTTCAATTATCACAGAGCTCTTAATATATTCTGGTAGAATTTTAGGCATAAGAGCGTCGGTGTCAAGGCAATATGCCTTGAAAAGCTTGGCTGGAGACACAGCAACGAGGAATTCATTTTCCAAAGTGATGATACCCATTATAATAAATAGATAGAATAATCAGAGAAGATCGACAAGGAGTAGAATATTTGGAGTTAAGGATGGTTTTGCGGTACATGTATGAGATAAGTAGAGGTGGTATTTATAAGATGAAAGTGAAGGTTATCTCAGTGTGAATTTTGGTAAATGGTCAAAATACGTTAACGAAAGTTCTTCATGAATTTGGCTCTCGGTGTCTTTGTCGAAGAAGAAAAATCAACGTATTCTTTTTTAATGGTATTTTCTCTCAAAGTCAAGGAAAGTGACTCTAAAATCTGAAGATAATTCTCATTTCCTTCTAGATGATATATTTATAAGCCGCCCCCGTCCATTTTTCAAGAGAGGATTAGGGCTTGGGTTTGAATTGTCTATTTTCCCTTCACTACATCCTCTAACTGAAGCCATCTCTCGTGAAGGAAAGTATTATTGCTTTCAAAATGAGTTCTTTTAGGGTCATTAAAGCTTTGCATGGTTGTTATTTACAGAGTTTTATAGGATTAATGAAGATGTCTAGACATCAATATTAATAATAATAATAAAAATATTACTTTAAAACAATTAACGAATATCCCATAGCACAAGTTCATAGAGTCAAAAGTCAGACGCAGAGATCTTGATTGGTAGGCATTTAAAATACATGGAGAGATTGTTGAGCTTTTCAGACTATCCACCATATCGAAACGTGTTATGAGCCTGGATGCCATGAAAACAGTGTGTAAACTTGAGTTCCAATATGAATCTAACAATGTTATGGGAAATTCCAAAATTCCAAAATTAATTCTTTTTGTGTTCCCAAACTCCAGTGCCGGAACCATCCCAGAAATAGGAAGAGACGAAGTTCTCATCAACTAGGCAAATAAAGCTTAGAGCATCAAACCAAAGCATCGACCCACATGCTAGTTTTCCTGAGTTCTGACAATCTGCTAAACAAGCTACTGATAGTCAGGAATTCTCTTGTTTGTTTCCTTTCCCAAACCTTCACATGTATAACCTACTAACCTTTGATTATGCATGTTTCCAGGTAAAACTCAGGAAACAATATTCACAGTGTGTGAGAGCTTTCTTTCCTCTTGTAATTGCAGGAAACGATATTCACATATTTGATGCAGCAAGGCAAAAATTGCGCCTTTTGTCTTTGTTTCAACAATAGTTGCATACCATCAAAACCCTACAATCAAATATGTGGTGTCATACAGGGCCCAGCATCACAAGGTGTGATTTGATAAGCTCACCATATCTGCTCAAGTTGGTCCTGATTCCCTTAAGCATGCATGTGGCAGAACATTTTGGTTGGTTTCAACAATATTCCTTGATTATTTATCGTTTCCCTATGCTCTTGGCAATGCTTATGCTCTTGGCACAGGGACGACGTGAAGAATACATATAAGTCATACTTTGACAAGGGTAAGAAAGGAGTTGGCTGTTGATGTAATCCCTTGATTTACATGAAAATAGCCACACTTGGCATGTCTATGTGTACTCTTCTTGAATTGTTATCTCCTTGTTGAGTCCTTAAATGTGCTTTCGTTAGTAATTTGGTTTCAGAACTCCAGTGTATACCATTTCTAGCAAGTTTCACGCCTCACATCATATTGAACTTGTTCCTGCTGCTGAAGACGAGGTAGATTGTGTTTAGAACTATTGAAGCTGAAGCAAATGCTGTTCCAGACTTGCCCCTTAAAAAATTTGAACCGGTAGATCAATCAGATAGTTATCACTGTATTAAACCCCATTGGCATCTTTTTTCAGGAATCCAGCATGAAGCATTGAAAACTCATCCTGAGGATCTAGTAAATTGAGAAACTATATTTCACAGCAACGCCTTGTTATTAATTTTTTTTTTTGTAGGAGATCTCTGAAACTGATCCCTTGATCATTCGGGCTACACCCATGTACATTCTTGGCTACCAATTCTCTTCTCAAATTGCAGAACGTCCTCTCCTGGTGTAGAAACTTCAGACAATTTGCTACTCCAATGCAGATACTAAAATCTTGATTCTCAATCAAGCACAATCTGATCCTGCAAACTGGCTAGTTCATGCTTAATCTCTGTTTTGTCAAAGGGTTGCCTTATGACTAGTCAAGTTAATCACCATTAAAAGTAAGATTATTGAATAGACCTTTTGACTAAAAAAACCTACTAATGCTCGACCGAAAGATGAATATTTCCATAAATTCATGAATGAGAAAATGCGTGCATAATTGTTTTCTTTTTCTTACTCTCAAAGAGCAAGGACTTCTTTTTCCGCCGATCAGAAGTCCATTTCAAGAATAAGCTTCCTGTACCAAAACATGCAGCCAGAAGAGCTTCTCTCGCATCCAGTGGGTACCATATGTCAAGAAACTTGAAAGCACCACTTCTCCCTTTTCATGACCTCCACCAGCCTTTTTCTTGAATACCACTCAATTTATTGAACCATAATCTCATGTTACAATGATTTGATGTCATAATGTTATCTTGGAATTTCATCCTTCTACGCTGGTGGATGATAAATCTTCCCCCCCTGCCATCATCTTATTCAGTAGTTTTGTACTTTTGCCTACTCTTGATCAATACAAAACAACTCATGAAATTGGAATGAAACACATGCATGCGCGCCACACACACACACACACACACATATATCCTTTTTGTGATAAAACACTTACATATTTAAGTCAGAAGAAATGATTTATTGTCAAAAATAGTGAATGATCTCTGCTAGTCATGAAGAATCTGGATGCAATCTGGGAACCATAGCTGATGAAAGCTCTGTCGGTGGGAGAAACCACTTGTGGTGGCTTTGAAACACTCAGAGGGGATAAAACACACTCTTTTATTTCAAGAACAAAGCTTACAATAACATAAACAAAAGCTTACAACAACCCCTCTCTCTTTCTCTTTCTCTCTAGTGTTTCTCTCAATCTCTTCACACATAATTGCATAAGCTTAGCTATCTATTTATACACGAAATCAAAACAATAAAATTCAACCTTCAAGTGTGAAGGCGGTTTTTGGCCGACGGTGTGAAAGCGGCCGGCGGCCGGTGGCTGGCGGCTGGCGGCTGGCGGCTGGCGGCTGGTCGGTTGGTGGCTGGGCGGTGACAGCTGGTGGCTGCCTTCCTTGACCTTCTGGATTGAGTTTACTTCAACAAATCTCCCCCTTAAACTCAATCGAGGGATGTCATGCCAAGCATGAACTTCATTCTGATAAATGTTTCTTCCTTCAATGGCTTTGTATTTTTGCACTTTTTCTTTTGCATTCTTCTTTGTCTTATAGACCCATTTGACACCTATTGCTTTCTTGTTTTCTGGTAGATAAGTCAGCTTCCAGGTATCATTCTTCTCAATGGCATGTATTGCTTCATCCATTGCTTTTATCCACTTCTCTTCTGTGATAGCTTCATTGAAGCTAAGTGGGTCACTATCTGCAAAGAAACAAAATAGAGTTGTATCTTCCATTACTTGAGTGGCGTCATACAGCTCTTCTAGATTTCTCATCCTTCTTGGTCCTTCTGATGAGGATGCTGATGATGGTTCTGATGATGATGGTGTTGATGATGATTCAGGTGTGTTTCTCCTGTTGAATACAGGAAATCTGTGTACCGGACTTTGTGGCTCATCTTCTGGTACTATCGGACCTTCTGCAAGTACTGTTGGTACTTCTTCATCTTCAAGGATCAAATCAGTGCTGATCCATTTAACTGTTTCTTGGTCATCATTCCATTGCCAAGTTTTATCTTCTTCAAAGATAACATCTCTACTCATAATTACCTTCTTGGTGATGGGATTATACAGCTTGTATCCCATCCTTCTCTCACCATATCCGACAAAGATGCATTTCTCACTTTTATCATCGAGTTTGGTCCTTCTTGCATCTGGGATCTTTGCATATGCCACACAACCAAAGACTCGAAGATGAGTAACACTTGGTTTGTGACCACTCCATGCTTCTTGTGGAGTGATAGCTTGCAAACTTCTGGTTGGGCAGCGGTTCAGCAAATATACTGCACATGATACAGCTTCAGCCCAGTATTGCTTGGGCAGCTTCTTTGCTTTGAGTAGACTTCTTGCCATATCAAGAATTGTTCGATTCTTCCTCTCAGCTACACCATTCAGCTGTGGTGTATAAGCTGGTGTTGTCTGATGTCTGATGCCTTGTTGTGTACAAAAGGCTTCAAAGTCATTTGCTGTATATTCTCCACCTTGATCAGATCTCACAGTTCTAATCTTATAGCCACTTTGCTTCTCAACAATTGCTTTAAAATCTTTAAAACAATTGAACACTTCTGACTTCCTCTTCAGAAAATATACCCAAGTTTTTCTGCTAAAATCATCAATGAAAGTGAGGAAGTACCTATTTTGTCCAGTCGACATAGGCTTTATAGGACCACACACATCTGTGTGTACTAACTCCAGTGGCTTGTTTGCTTTCCAGTTGACTTCTTTGGCAAAACTAGATCTGTGATGTTTGCTGAGGACACAACTCTCACAAACTTCTTCTGGATGATCAATGTGGGGCATACCTTTGACCATCTTCTTGCTTGCTAGCATCTTCAGACTTGTAAAATTCAGATGTCCAAGCCTCAGATGCCAAAGCCATTCTTCATTGTTGGTGATGGCACTCAAACACTTTGTTGCATCATATTGGATGTTTAAAGGAAACATCCTATTCTTGGACATTTTCACATAGGCAATTAATCTCCTATTGTAGTCTGTAATTGTCAGATGACAATTCTTCATGTAAAGTGTATAGCCTCTCTCCAAAAGTTGACCTATGCTCACCAAGTTCTGCTTTATGGCTGGGACATAGTAGACATCGGCGATGTAGCTATGATCGCCATTCTTCAACTTGATTGGGATGTTGCCTTTACCTTTGAATGGAACTTTTGACGTATCTCCAAAGGTGATAAAACCTTGTATGGTCTCATCTAGATCACCAAATAAATCTCGTTGGCCACACATGTGATTGCTGGCTCCAGAATCAAGATACCAAATATTCTCTTGATTCTTGTCAAGTCCTTGTTGGACAAATAATGCAGCTGCTCCTCTATTGTTGACATCCTCTTCTGCATAGTTGACTCGCTCACGTATCTCCAGTGGAGCTTTCTTTTGACATTCAGTGCTATAGTGGCCAAATTGATTGCAATTATAACACTGAATATTCCTCTTGTCACGGTTATTGTAACCGCCTCCTCTTCCTCTAGGAGTGAATGCTTGTTGTCCTCGACCTCCTCTGGTGGTGTTTCTACCACCTCTTCCTCTAAAACCTGTATTCCAAGAACCTCTGCCTTGAAATCGTTGAAATCCTCCTCGTGTTTGTTGACTTCTTCCTCGAGTGGTGTATCCACTTGTTGAAGTCTCCCCTTGCTCATATCTGTCTTTGAGAGACAACTTTGCTTGTAAG
The DNA here is from genome assembly GCA_026413675.1 of Populus pruinosa. NCBI lineage: Eukaryota > Viridiplantae > Streptophyta > Magnoliopsida > Malpighiales > Salicaceae > Populus > Populus pruinosa. The sequence goes on from CM048599.1 coordinate 20,688,314, forward strand.
GCATGCTCAATTGTCTTATCTCCATTTCTTTTTACAATCTTCTGCTCATGAGCTTGTAAAGAACTCATAAGTTCATCCACTGTTAACTTATCCATCTCTTTGGACTCTTCAATAGCGACAACAACAAAATCAAATTTTGGATCTAGGGATCTCAAAATTTTCTCAGTAATTCGAGCATCTGAAAGGGCTTCTCCGTTTCTTCTCATCTGATTGACTATCACCATAATTCTTGTGTGATAATCAGAAATGGATTCTGAGGACTTCATTTGTAATAATTCAAATTCACCTCGCAAAGATTGGAGACGAATCTTCTTTATTCTGTCAGCACCTTTATATTTTTGTTGGAGAGCCTCCCATATTTCTTTTGATGTTTCTGCGGAAGCAATGATTTCAAATGTCGCTTCATCAAGACCTTGATAAATGATGGTCTTTGCTTTGTTGTCTTTTTTTTCTATTGGCTTTGAGGACTTGCTTTTGTACCTCTGGTAAAGCATCTTCTGATTCTTTCGACTCTGGTTCATCATAACCATATTGCACAATGTCTATACACTCTTGTGAACCAAGGAATGCCTTCAATCTGATGCACCAACTATCATAGTTGTCTTTGGTTAGCTTCGGGATGAGTGTTTGTGCACTTTCTGTAGTCATTTTGCTCTTTAAATGACTATATCACCTTTTTGGGAGTTGAATTTGGCAAAACCGACACCGTAGATGGATCCGGAATGGTCCAAATAGTAGGGAACCGGTCTGACTTTGTAGAAAACGGGTCAAAAATGGGACGAACCGGTCCAAAAACCACTTCGGGTGGTTTGCTGGGTTGAACCGGGAATATTCCAAGGAATATTCTTTTTGACTTTGACTTTAGAATATGGCTCGGAGCTTGGCTTGGCTTCGGAATATGGCTCGGAGCTCGGCTCGGCTTCGGAATATGGCTCGTGGCTCGGCTCGCGGCTCGGCTTGAGGCTTGGCTCGGCGCGGCTCAAATATGGCGCGCGTGTGGCTCACTCGTCTTCTTCCTCGGGGCGCGTGGGCTACAGTGATGAAATTTCAGACGGAGAGTGTGGTCCACCCCGTGCTCCGATTGATCTGATTTTTGCACCGTTGAGTTCGTATTGATGAGCTCTACACTTTGGAATGATCAAAACTTGTTTTTGACAACTTTGAAAATTCGGATATTTCCCAAAAATACCTCTGTTTTCTGACGAACGGGGCTCTGATACCAATTGTTGGTGGGAGAAACCACTTGTGGTGGCTTTGAAACACTCAGAGGGGATAAAACACACTCTTTTATTTCAAGAACAAAGCTTACAATAACATAAACAAAAGCTTACAACAACCCCTCTCTCTTTCTCTTTCTCTCTAGTGTTTCTCTCAATCTCTTCACACATAATTGCATAAGCTTAGCTATCTATTTATACACGAAATCAAAACAATAAAATTCAACCTTCAAGTGTGAAGGCGGTTTTTGGCCGACGGTGTGAAAGCGGCCGGCGGCCGGTGGCTGGCGGCTGGCGGCTGGCGGCTGGCGGCTGGTCGGTTGGTGGCTGGGCGGTGACAGCTGGTGGCTGCCTTCCTTGACCTTCTGGATTGAGTTTACTTCAACAAGCTCAATGTGAGAGACACGGACAGCACCAATCAACTGCTCTGGCAATTCTTCTGTAGTATTTGCCTGTAAAAAAGGGGGAAATTAAAAGGAGAATGGTAAAATTTTAACAGATCCACGGTAAATGGTTTAGTATTGCCTCTCCATGCATCACTATATATACATAAATCTCAAAGCATAAGAGCAGCTTGCATCGTTACCATACCAGCAATTACCAAAATGCAGCCAGAACAATATTCCCTGGCTCTCACACTAATAGCAACTACTTTTAGCCCCGCTTGAAATGAGCGATGAAGCATTACAATGAATGTAGAACACGGAAGGATGCACATGCAATGGCAACATTACCAAGGGAGCTTGAAAGAGACATCCAAAGTGTGTTTTTTCATTTCATTTTTTCGTTGAAATATTATTTAAGGACAGTGACTATGCATCATAACTGAGTTAAGTTGTTTCCTGTTTCAGTTTTACCTTATCAATCGATCAAATCTCTCTTAAAGTAAAAACTTCTAAACCAAATTTCCTAGCAAAACTTGGTTTTCATATTTTCAAAGAGTTTTAGACTAATGAACAACCAAGAGAATTTTTTTTATTACAACATAGCATACTAATCCTAGAAAGTGATCATAAAGGCTTAGTCCGCTTAAACATTGTAGCTTGCTCATGAGTATGAATGCATTGTAGCTTGCTCATGAGTATGAATGCATTGTCCGTAATTTCAGTTGGTAGCCTTCCTGGTCATATAAATAACTAAGATGGTTTTATGAAATAGAGCCTCCCGCATGACACACCTGTACTAGGAAAGCCATGTCAACCACCAATGTTGGACTTGTGCCCATTACAAGCCACAGAACTCCAGAAGCAACAGCAGAAGAACCAATATCAACATCGACCTACAGATGCATAAAACTAGTTTAGACCATGCTAATGTGTTGTTCAAGCAATTCCGTGGTTACAGATTTGTGTGGCACTTACTTCCAGGTGCTTGGGACCACGGATGTAGTTGCACTCAACTGCTTTTCCCAATAAACATGGAGTGCTTCCTACGCTTTGGCGCATAATCCATGAACCCTGCATGGTTTAATATAGAAAGCAACTTAGTCATGCTGAACTCGTTGCACATATCCATGAACCCTGCATTGAGATTGAAGGAGTGCTTACTCAATGACCAAACAGGAATTATAAACATCAAGTTACTGTTGAGTTGTGGCTTAAATTGGTGAGTTGGTTTAGGTTAGATTGGTAAATGCATGGAGTTGTGTCCTAAACAAGAATGAAATGTGTTGATATATTTTGTTTACGAAAAGAGACTTTTCTTGTTGGAGCTGGACTTGAAGTATGTTTCCTAATGAAAATTAGACTTTATTGCAAGTATAAATATCATGTGTTGTGGCTAATTTTTGCGCACCACTAATATTGGTGGTGTGTAATGGCAACCACAAATCTTAGATAGTATAATTCAATTCTTCGGTGTATGCCATTGTGGGTTTTGTGAAATGGTTGCCTTTGCGAGGCCTAGTAGCTGTGTAGTGAAGATTCTAGATGTAACCGGGTTTTCAATAATAAGGTATTTGTGTAGTGTTTGATTAGTGGATGTAATCTCCAATTTTTTATAGTGAAGTTTTATGGAGTAGGCTTTGCCAAACCGTTATATTTCATGCCTTTTTTGACAATTACATGTTTCATTACTTCTTAGCCTTTGGCATCAACTCTATTTGAACAATAATGAAATTCTAAAAAAAAAAAAACAAAATGGTAAATTCCACAAGGTGTGATATTGATGAGAATGGAAATAATTGAAGGAAACAAACAAATGGAAAATTAGCACCTACAACCCAGACTTCCAGATGACAGGAAGCAGTGCAAAGCATATAAGAATGACAATTTATAATGTTGAGAAATTTTAGCATACAGTACTATTGTTTTTCCTTGCTATGGTTAATAAGAGAAGCAGGGAAAGAAGTGCTTCTTCCACACTTAGCTTTTAGCTGCTTTTCTATGATAAATTGTTCAATGTTTTTTCCACAACACTTTTATTCTAGAAAATGATAGATCAAAGCAGCTTAACTTTTAAGCACAACAAGGCCAAATAAACCTATCAATTTCTGGCAACAGTGGCAGATTTCAGTGAGTAAATCACAGAAGGAACTCACCAGCGATATTATTTAACATCTCAAGACGACAATGCTGCTGAAATGATGGAAGGTAACCCACACCCCATCCCTTCAGATCAATCTGCATATGATGCTGCACCTGTGTTCTAGGTCTCCCATTACGAGGTTTCAAAGGGGAAATATTGAAACCTCCACCTGTAAGTCAGAACGTAGCTAAGAACTGTCAGAAACTCTGATAATAGATTCATATACACAAACCAAAGGGACGGGGGAATTTGGGACTTACTCTCAACATGAGCACGCACATAACCTGATTGTGAAACACAGTTTTTATGCTCTATAGAACGAAATAACACATCTGCACAATAACAAGAAGGTTAAGCTTGTGACAAGTTAGAAGATCAAAATTGATTTGAACAAGCATAAACATTTACCATAGCTTCCATCATCATTTCACCACCAATACCTTACATAGCAAAGGTCACGGGACCACACAAACCTGTAGCCCATTTATATGTAAGTGACAGAAGAAGATAATAGGTGATTTCTGAAGGAACGAAAGGAACCTCACTCTTGAAACATGGATATACACAATAGTTATCTTAAAAATACTGTTCAATGTAGCTTATGTAAAACACATCCTACTTATTCTTTCTCAAGGAAAAAAGGCTGAACCTTGACGGATTTATGCTCCTACTTGGAGAGCAACTTAGATTTTCATAACACAATTAATTATTGCGCATACATGGCTTGGAAATGAAGAAGGGAAAATATTAGGATATATAGCTTAATATGGATTTTCTATGGCTTTATTTTGGAAATTTCATACTAGAAAACACGACCAACAACACTCCATATGAAATGCATTCATTATTTTGACACAGGCAAGGAAGCAATTTATGTGGGGGTCTAGGGGATGATAGTACTTTGGAAACCAGTCCAGCTGAAGACGATGATAGAGTATTGCTGTGTGTCCATCTACCTCTTCAACTAAAGAACCATGCTGGAAAGTGGAATCCCACCTGCAAAAGGCAAGAAAAATATCATTCATGAATTGTCAAAGTGCATGAAGAACATAGTGTAAAATCATATATACCAAACAGCAATTCGCTTCAAGTATTTGCAGGAGTTCTTCATGAATAAGTCAAGTTAATAAAACATTAAGAATTAAAGATACAAGTAAATTGCCTATAGGTAGAATTTAACACCATATTATGCACACAGCAGTGCATCAATCTACAGGGGGAAGCACACATTTAACAGGGTCTCTCAACCATCATATTAAGTTCTGGGGTGAAAAAGGAAAAACAAAAAAAAACCTACTCAAACCGTGTTGCATCCATGCTGATTACAAGTTGAAACATTTCTTCACATGTAGCCTTAACAATCCCTACAGCCTTCATTGCTTGACTGCAGCTCCTCAGCTGCATCAAGGAAACAATAAATGGTGGCAAGACCAATTACAGCCTCATACATGGCAAACCAAAGTCTAACACAGAAAGCAAATGAACAAATGATTCCATACAAGGTAATCAGTTTTAGTAAGCTCTTCAAAAATGCGGAGTCCCATCGTATGTACAGCAAATAAAACTTATAAATTCATCTATACCACCATAACGTAGCCAGCAATCAAAGTCCCAGTTCAAGTCTTTAATGTGCTTCTATATTTGAACTTTTAAACGATGAAAGAAAGCTATGAGAAATAGGTCACCATTTTGGCATTTTAGAAGACGCCAATGATTTATAGGGAATGCTTGGTTGTTAGCAGTCTGGTTTGGCAATTCTGAGTCACATTCTGGTGTCCGGTCCTCTACTGAATCAGGAGAAAATGCCAGTTAGGAACTAAAGGAGAACTGGAAAAAGATTGAATGAATAAGTTGAATTCCATGAAAGGAGTCATGAAAACCATTTCCAATTGTTTTTCTCCGGAACAAATTTGTATGAGTGTCGTCTTCACCCTCATGTTCACCAAACCAGCAGACAATTCAGAAATCACATGCATATTGCCTCCAAACGTTCATAGCAGTTGGAGCAGCTGATAAAACTAGCTACTATAGCAGTTCAAATTGTTGATGAATCTATTGGTCTTGCCACCATTTAATAGATATTTAAAAATATTGTTCGGTTATTTTTTTTATTTTTTTTTAATTTTTAAATAATATATTTTTTATTTTTTTAAAATAATTTTTTATATTAATGAGTTAAAATAATTTAAAAATATTAAAAAAATATAAAATTTTTCAAAAATATTTTTAAAATACAAAAATAAACTTGTTGAATTGTTTTAATAGGTTGTTGTTAAAAATATTTTTTTTTAAAAAATATTATTTTAATTTATTTTCTACTTAATAATATTTTAAAAATTAGTTATTATTATATTTTTAAACACTTTATTATTATACCAACTCGTTATTATAAATTAACTAGATTTATCTTAAACTAGAATCATTTTATATTTTTTTAGTAAAATCATATATTTTTAATTAAAAGATATATATTGAAATTTACATCATTATATTTTATTAAAATTTAATTTAGATCATGAATTGATTTTTTTGATTATTCAAATTTAAAAGGATTAATTTCCGACAACCTCATCTAAGTCAAGCTCTAATTTCCCATAAAATATGGAGGAAGGACCTACTAGAAAGACCATCTTGAAAATTTAATGTTACATTTTATATTTTATTGTTTATAATAGTTTACATGCACAAAAAATAACTTATTAAATATTATAATTTTATTATTAAATAAAAAAATAATGATAATAAAACCCTAAAAAAAACCATTCATAGCCAACTCCAACATCACTACTCTTCTTTCGCCATACGGAAGCTAAGAGCCAACCAAGGAAAACACCTAAAACCCTGCATCCAATACCCAAACCCACATAAAGCCAGCATATGATGATGGCTACTCGGATGGCTAAAAGTACTAGTCTTGGGCTTTGCAAGCTTGTGAAAATAACTTAGAATTAAAATTGTTAAACACATTTTTATAACACGATATGAAATATATAATATAAAATTGAATTGTAAATTCGAATTATAAAATAATATATTTTTTATTTTTTAAAATTTATTTTTAATATTAATACATTAAAAATTAATTAAAACTTAAAAAAATAATTAAAGATCAATAAATCCAAAGTGTTTTTCTTCTATATTTTCTTAATTGACATTTTTTATTCACAAAGTAATGTAAATCACTGAGACTAGGCAAAATCTCAATCTCATAAGTCATAACACAACAATAAAGAAAACATAAATAATAAAACCTTATTTTTCACAATTCATAGCTAGCATAACCATCTCAGCCACAGTCAACAACCATTACCTTTTCTTTCACAACCAACATCACCACTTTTGAATTTATCAACTAAATAAAACAACTTTAAATGTTTAGCAGCAATTGGCAAACAAGTCTAGTATTTCTTCTCTACAGTATTGTCAAATGCTCATCATTGCCACAAGAGATACTTCAGCTACTTACCGTTTGATCAAGAAATTTGTAGCATCATCACCGAAAATCAATTGCCCTTGATGTACTCTCTCATCTTCTCTCCTCCGACTCCACTCACCACCCTCTACTGTATCTTCTCACTTTCCCTGTAAGTAATAACTCAAGACCCATTAGATCTACTTGATAGAGACTTGATGTTGAAGGTTTTGAACAACCTCGATGCACACAGCATGGAACGATGTGTCATCTTCTCTTGTAGCTGGAACCGTGTTGCTTCTAGTAATCTTCTCTAGAACTCTAAGCCTAGGTGTTTTTCTTCTGTTTGAGATGAACATAGAGATCAATAGAGAGTTGAAGAATTGGTCAACTAACAAATAGATAGAGAATTGAAGAGTTTATCAAACTCGTAAACTCAGTTCGAGTTAACCAAGTTGACAAGTTTGACCGAGTTCGATTGAGTTTACTGATTTTTGAGTTTCTAACCCAATTGTACATGGTATATACAAGTTAACTTGTAAAATTCAACAATTTTACAAGTTAACTCGCGAGTTTGACAACCTTGTTTAGAATTGGTTTTAAGGGAGATGACTTAGGGGATATTTGTATTTTCGCGTCAATAGGAGACAATTTTGTGACTGGACTTTGACTGACAATTGATAAAGGAGTTATGGTTTGATATGGCTTAAAATCCAAAGGCCCAAAATATTTTGACAAAATAAACACTTTTAGGATGTCATTTTCACAACCATTACATTTATAATCAAATTCCCTTACAACTAAGTCAATTTTTTTCTTTATAATGGTAAGTTAAATAGGCAAACTAATTGACATTAAAAAAAGAGGTAAGTTTATGTGTGAATTGTAAATTTTGAAGATTTTAATTGTAGTCTTTTTGTTATTTTACAAGTTGGAAGAAGATGTATATTTTAATATGATTAGTACTTAAAAGTGTATTTTTATCAAGGTTAAGGTTTTATATCATCATTTTGCACTCGAAGTATCAATAATTTCTTAACTAAAACATGTTTTATAATAATATATCTAATAATATAAGATATCTTTGATTTATGGTAAACGTTCATTTTAAATGTAGGCTATCACATAAATAAAAAGATTGATCAATGAGTTTAAGAACTGAACTTGAAAGGATAAAGAGATGACCAAACTTAGAAAATAGATACTGGTGTAGTCCAAATCAAAACACTATTTGGTAATTGGATCATATTTGAAGCTGTAGATCTTAGATTTATGTTTACTTTATATGGATGAAAAGTTAAGACATAGGCCTATAACTTTCATGGAAGCCTAAGATTTAAAAATGTTATTTTCAAGTTTAAATTGTATCAACAATAAAGAAGTTCGAATATGTCCTGCAGCCCGAACAATGTTCAGTATTTGGCCCATATCTAGAGTTTTAGAAGTCCAAATAATCTCAATTGTTTTTTCTAGAAAGCTAACACAATTTTCTAGAACTTTCATGCTTTCAAGTGGTTCCAATTCTAACGTTATCAATGATATTTTTGGCAGACAAGAGAAGATAAGGATTGTTACCAAGTCAAGAGTTAGCCACCCACTCATCAATTAGTTATTAAATCAATAGTTTCCAATTTTAGCATATAAAAAGAGGTATTTGACATGTATTTAGACATCTTGGTTTCCAGATGAAGATCATGCTTTTGCTTTCTCTCTTTGTAGTTTTGTAATGTTTAAGTTTTATTTTCATTAATATCTTGTTTATGCCTTTCATTTCTTTTTTTTGTACTTAGTTAATTTTTATCTTATTTATATTTTTATCTTGTTTATTTATGTTTCTCTCTATCATTATGTTTAGCTAAGTTTATTATGTCAAAGTAAAAAGCTTATAGTAATGGTGTAAGAATAAGTATAATATAAACTTAACATGGACTTTAATATTTGATACTAACATGTTTTGTATTTGTTATCTTGTTCACTTTTTAATACTTTGCTTGTTAAATGACTAATCTAGATTTATATTTATAATACTTGGTACAACAAATGATTGGCACTTTCATAGCACAAATCGTATGATATAACCGACACATATGCTATAAAAAGAACTTGATTTGTTGTTAACATAAGTTATAATCATGAATGCTTGACAACATTTACAAGTATTAACATTATTCGAATAAAATAACTAATGTAATCATATTAACAATTTATAATCTGATTGGAACCTTCTTTATATATGATTTCCATTTGAGTAATAAGAGTTTATACTATATTTGTTTGAAATACCATTAGTGGATCCTCTAACCTTGACATTTGTTGTTATCATTGTTTAATCCTTACGTTAATCTTCCATCTTAAAGTTCTCATTAACTTTTTCTTCTTCGTTTTCTTTTTTATTATTACTATTACTATTGTTATTGTTGTTGTTATTGTTGTTGTATTATTGTTATTTATAATTTATACAATTAACCTCCCCGTGGTTTGACCCTAATCTTGCTAGGTTATTTATTACTTCAATACTCCTGCACTTGGGAGAAGATATCAATCTTTTAATCCTATCATAATATGTAAGACATATTTGAAAAAAAAAAGTTCATAAAAACCATAGTTTCTATGCTAATTAATTGACCGGTTCAAACAACTAGATCAACTAGTCAACCATTTAGCGAAAGGATTGATAGTTAGGCTACTACCTTTCTTATCCTCAAAATCTAGATCTAACAAAAAAAAAAATTCATGAGATTTATTATTTACTTAATCTGACATTTAATTTAGTGAATGATTTTAGAGAGTTAAAAAATTTATAATTTTAACAAAATTTGAGCAGAGTTTTTCCTATATAAAAACTGTACCAAAATTTTATCCTACTTAAAAAAATATACAAAACCACAATAACTAAACTCAATAAATTCTCACCATATTTAACAAACTCTCACATTTCATAATCACAAGTAGCCCTAGGAATGTAAAAACAAAAACATATATAACATGAAAAATGAATATAAAATACTTCAATAATACAGTATTCAAGTAATTAAAATCTCATTATATATAAATATAATTAATTTATCTACATCTACATCATCTATTAGATGATTCAAGCTCATTAGTAGCACGAATGAATCCAGCTTTTGCACCTGCCTGAGTAGCCTAGTCCTCTACCACGACATCATCAAGAGATTAACATCTTTCTAAAGATTTCAAATCCATTGTGGCAAACATTGAACCACTAGGACACATAAGTGTAACTTTCATTTTCTTCATCAATATTACAAAGCACTAATGCGATCTCTCGATCCTCTTATAACATGAAGTTAACCTAATATTAATAAAACATTAATGTTAAATAAAATATCAATACATAAAACCTAAATTTTAACATACTTACAATATTCTGAATCTATTGGGCATATTGCTCCTACTACATGTACCTAGTATAAGAATCTACTCAGGATTCAGAGTAATGACCTGACATGTGAAACCCATATACCAAATCAAATACTCTTTATCTATAATCATAAGTTGCATATCTGTAAATATATCATTTCTTCGTGCATCCTATTATGGTACATAAGCTCCATGGTGGCTTAACCAATCATAATCATCATTTTTACCCCAACGAGTTATGGCATTCAAAGTATCACTCATATCAATGTCAATTGGAATGTGCTATTTATAGATGAACTAGTGCATTACTTGATTTGGGCAATGTAGTTCAACCATCTCAAAAAATATTAGAGAGGCCACTAATATTTATATATTCATCTTGCTGGTGCAAATAGCTGGAACAATCATCAATCTTTCCTTCTTATGAAGCGTCCATATGACCTTTATAATAGAAGTTTTTTAAATACCAAATAGATACAATTTGGTGGAGTCATGTTTTTTATTTAAAAAATGACTAAAATACCTGGATAACATGCTATTTATCTAGCTCCCTTTAATAAAATATCAATACATGTGTTAAATTATTTTCAAATACTCTACCAGCACACCACCACCTAATATTACAAATATGTCAATTTAATTGTATATTTAAAGTTTACAATTAAACAATATAAATTTGCATCAATATTGCTAAATAACTTTATAATACGTGCATCCTAGTGGAAGTTGTATTGTAACCCTCATAGTTTGGATAACCATATGCGACAATTTAGGTATTTGCAATTCACCAACGTAAATCACCCAAGACCATAACTATTATTATATAAAAACAAGTTGATTATTTATTATTAACATAAATATTTTAAATTAAATTGTTATAATCCAATTTTTCAATTCATACATGAAAAAATAACAAATATCCCCTAATTTGTTTACTTTCTTTATGCATGCAAGATATAGATGTTTGTACAAGCATACCAAAATAGCAGTTCCCAGCCATATATGGGGATGGTGTTAAAACCATCCAGGAGCTCTATGTGAGGTTTATGAATAAAAAAACAAGTTATGCAATGACATGTAAGTTTTGTGGATGCGTTTATTGATGAAATTATAGTTAGATTCAAATCAGGTTGTCCGTATAGTGACATGTCAAAAACACCGATAGAATTACTGATGGAGTGACAGACAGAATAATTCCGTCAATAATTTCATTGGTAATAGTTAATATATGACCTGATCATCGACCCTCCCCTCCCTTACTTCTTATTTTTCTCCCCTCTACATCTCAAACCCTCAACATTAATAACCAACAAGAAGCTCCCTCCCCCAAAACACCCCCCTCATCTCAATAAAATCTTTTCTAGTTTCAACATCTATGTTCTAATTTATGCAGATTTTTCATTTTAGTAAGTAAATCTCTATTTTTTTTAATTTTAACATAATTTTAAAATGTTAATTTTATTTTTAAATTTGGTACTTTTTTGTTTTAAATTTTATAAAATTATATTTATTTGTAAATTATTGAAACTTATATCCATTTACTAACTTAGGTGTGTTGTGATGAAATAAATAATGGCCTGTTTAACAAGTCCACTTTAATTTTTGTAAATTAATGCATATAAATTTGTATGTACGAACGCAGATAATTGATAATGAATATTTAAGAGAATTTTGAAAGTGAGTTGGATAATCTTGAGCTAAACCAATATTTTTGCAAATTTATTTACTTAATGTAATTAATTAATATATGTTGTCATCATTGTTATATAGAGGTTCAATAGAAGTCATGGATGATTATTCATGGATTTATCGAAATTCATGATTAGTATTTAAAAGTATATTTTTATTAAGGTTTTACACTATCATTTTACACTTAAAGTATCAATAACTCTTTAACTAAAACATGTTTTATAATAACATATCTAATAATATAAGACATTTTTAATTTGTGGTAAATTTTCATCTTAAATGCAGGCCTATCATATAAATAAAAGAATTAATTGATGAGTTTAAGTACTGAAATTGAAAGGACAAAGAGATGACCAAGCTTAGAAAAAAGATGCTGATGCAGTCCAACCTGTAACACTGTTTGATAATTGGGTCATATCTAGAGCTATAGATCTTGGATTTAGGTTTACTTTATATGAATGGAAAGGTAAGACATAGGCATACAACTTTCATAGAAGTCTAAGATTTAAAAAGACCGTTTTCAAGTCTGAATTATAGCAATAATGAAAAAGTTCAAATCTGTCATGCAACCCAGACATTATTTAGTGTTCAACCCATATCTTGAGTTCTAGAAGTCCAAATGACCTTAATTTTTTTCGTAGAAAACTAAAACAATTTTCTAAAACTTTCATGTGAAGGTTTGGTTCAAATTCTAACGTTATCAATGACATTTTATTCAGACAAGAAGATAAGGATTTTCACCAAGTCAAGATGTGGCCACTCATTCATCACTTAGTCATCAAATCAATAGTTCCCAATTTTGGCCTATAAAAAAGGCATTTGTCATGCATTTACGCATCTTGGTTTCCAGATCAAGATCATGCTCTTGCCTTTTCTCTTTGTATTTTTGTAACGCTTAATTTTTCCTTTCATTAATATCTTGTTTATGCTTTTCATTTCCTTTCCTTTGTTTAGTTAAGTTTTAGCTTGTTTATGTTCTTATTTTGTTTATTTATGTTTCTCTCTTTTATTATGTATAGCTAAGTTTATTATATCAATGTGAAAATGTTACATTAATGGTGTAATAATAAGTATAATGTAAACTCAACATAGACCTTAATGTTTGATACTAACATGTTTTGTATTTGTTACCTTGTTCACTTTTAATACTTTACTTATTAAATGGTTAATCTAGATTTATATTGTATAACATTTGGTACAATAAATACTTAGTACTTTCATAGCCTAACTAACATGAATAAAAGATTGATGTCTTCTCCCAAGTGTGGAGTGTCGAAGTAATAAATAACCCAGCAAGACCGAGGTCGAACCATAAAGAGGTTAATTATATAAATGATAAATGATAATACAACAACAACAACAATAATAATGCTTGACCTCTTTTTATGATCGGCTTGTTTTAACTCGCAAGTGCACGAGTGTGCGATGTAGCAATTAACTCGGTAAGATCGATGTCATATCCACAGAGAGCTAGATCTGGAAATTAAGCTAGGTAACAAAAAAAAATCAAGAGAAATTAAATTAACAATAACTTAGTTGAAAATAATTGATGGATTTGTTTTCAAAGATGAAAAAGTGTAAATAGATTTTAAATGACAAGAAAAAGTAAGTCTTGGTCCAAATCAATTTTAATGGTGATGTATTAGTGATTTTTTCAACATATATAAGATAACTCAACCTAATATCAACGATGGTGATATTAGATCGGAAGATATTACAATGAAGTTTAGAAAGATAAAGATTGATTATTGCTTAAGAATGAACAAGTACTTTCATATTAAGTAAGACATTGAATCAAGCAATCTCTATACCAAAACTAAAGTTTGTGCATAAAAATTTAAGATTATAACATTACCTAAATGATTTCTAAAATTTCTTTGCAATAATAAATCATTCATGAAGAAAATAAGAAGATAAACATTAAGATTCATTCATATCCTAAAGAACTCACCTCAATTACCATTATCCTTGATTTGGATCCAAGAAAGAGTTTAGCCAACCATGATTATATATAAGAACACTTTAATAAACATGAAATAACTTGAATCAAACTGAAATAATAAGTTTTACAAACTAAAGAACCGAAATCTATAAAGAAAAACACAACACAATTTCAGAACAAATTCGGACACAAATCTGACTCTAACATTAGACAGCAATTTGACCCTCTTAGAGATGTTTTTTTTTTAGATGTCTATTAGAGACAAATTTATAGGAAATTCTGTCACGTTTCCAAATCATTAAAGAATAGTTCATTTGGACACCTGAGTAAAAAGTTATGGGCAAAACACCAAAAGGTGTTCTGAAAAATCAAATCAGGACAGCTTTGCAACCACTTTGGTGCACGTTTTTCTTCCTCATTTATGAGTTGTCTCCTTCTTTTTTTTTTACCCAAAATAATGTAAAAATAACCCTCCAGCTTTCCATCCATGTGTTTGCCTTCTTGGATCAATGAATTACCCAAAATAAATCAATTGTTATTTGTTGTGTGGACATGTAAGATCATGGATTGTGTTTGGGCTGATTTGAAGGTTAATTTGGGGTTGATTTAGGGCTGATTTTGAGTTGATTTTGGGCGAAATTTAAACATCAAATAAGTATACAAATGTACTTATTATTTGGGCTAAGATAGACATTGAAACCATGAGTGTTTAATGGTTGAAGTTTGCACACAACATAAGACAAGTTTGGGCTTGAAATAGATCATATGATATTCTTTTCTAGAATTGGAATAAAATTGATTTTTGGGACAATTTTGGAGCACTTATTTGAACCAAGATTTGCTTCAATCTACAACTAAATGTCTCTTCAATTCTTTGTTCTGAATTCCAACGTTGAATTTTTTGAATTAATTCATTTAAGCTCCAAAAACCTATCGAAACATTAAAACAAACTTTATTACTAAAAAGCACATCAATTATTATAAAAACAACCAAATGCAAACAATAAATATATATGTAAAATAATAGACTTAATGACACTTTTGATGCACAATCAAATAACAACAACAATAATAACAATAATAATAGTAGTAGTAGTAGTAGTAGTAGTAATAATAGTAAAGAAAAAGAAGGAGAAGAAGAAGAAGAAGATGAGAACTTTGAGATGAAATATTAATGTAAGGATTAAACAATGATAATAACAAATGTCAAGGTTAGAGGTTCCACTAATGGTATGTTGACACGACGAAAATATTGATCTCTTTTCCCAAGTGCAGGAGTGTCAAAGTAATAAATAACCCAGCAAGACCGGGGTTGAACCATAGGGAGGTTAATTGTACAAATTATAAATGACAATAATACAACAATAATAATAATAACAACAATAACAACAATAATAATAGTAATAATACAACAACAACAACAACAACAACAACAACAACAATAATAATAATAATAATAATAATAATAATAATAATAATAATAGTAGTAGTAGTAGTAGTAATAGTAATACTAATAATAATAGTAGTAGTAATAATAATAATAATAAAGAAAAAGAAAGAGAAGAAGATGAGAACTTTGAGATGGAATATTAATATAATGATTGAACAAATGATAATAACAAATGTCAAGGTAAGAGGATCCACTAATGGTATGTCAAACAAGTATAGTATAAACTCTTATTATTCAATTGGAAACCACACATAAAGGAGGTCCCAATCAGATTATAGATTGTTAACATGATTACATTAGTCATTTTATTCTATTAATGCTAATACTTGTAAATCTCGTCAAGTATTCATGATTATAACTTATGTTAACAACAAATCAAGTTCTTTTCATAGCTCAGGTGTCGGTTATACCATACAGTATGGGCCATGAAAGGGCCAACCATTTGTTGTACAAGTGTTATACAACATAAATCAAGATTAGTCATTTAACAAACAAAGTATTAAAGAGTGAACAAGATAACAAATATAAAACATGTTAGTATCAAACATTAAAGTCCATATTAAGTTTACACTATACTTATTCTGACACCATTAGTGTAACCTTTTCACCTTGACATAATAAACTTAGCTAGACATAATGAAAGAAAGAAAAATAAATAAACAAAATAACAACATAAATAAGATAAAAGTTGACTAAGTAAATGAAAGGAAATGAAAGGCATAAACTTGATATTAATGAAAGCAAAGCATAAACATTACAAAAAATACAAAGAGAGAAAGCAAGAGCATGATCTTGATCTGGAAACCAAGATGCCTAAATGCATGGCAAATGCCTCCTTTTATAGGCCAAAAATGAAAACTATTGATTTGATGACTAATTGATGAGTAGGTGACCAACTTTTGACTTGGTGACAATCCTTATCTTGTCTTATCTACCCAAAACTTCATTGATAACGTCAAAATTGGAGCCGCTTGAATATGAAAGTTGTAGAAAATTATCTCAGCTTTCTTGTGTAAAACATTCAACTCATTTGGACTTTTAAAACTCCAAATATGGGCTAAATATTGAACAGTGCTTGGGCTGGAAGACAGATTGAAGCTTCTTTGTTGTTGCTACAATTTGGACTTGAAAATGGCCTTTTTAGATAATGGGCTCCATATGAAAGTTGTAAGTCTATGTCTTACCTTTCCATCCATATAAATTGGATCTAAATCTGAGATCTACAACTCCAGATATGGCCCAATTACCGAACAGTGTTCCGGTATGGACTACATCGACATCTCTTTTCTAAGTTTGGTCATCTCTTTGTCCTTTCAATTTCAGTTCTTAAATTCATCAATCAATCCTTTCATTTATGTGATAAGCTTGCATTTAAAACAAACATTTACTATAAATTAAAGGTATCTTATATTATTAGATATATTATTATAAAACATGCTTTAGTTAAGGAATTATTAATACTTCAAGTGCAAAATGATGATATAAAACCTTGATAAAAATGCACTTTTAAGTACTAATCACACCTTCCAACCAGCTGATTACTAGTCTCTAGTAATCAAAGCGTTAAAATAGAAAAACAATTTGCAAATTCCACAAAGCAAGGTATTCATCATTCAACTTCCATTTCTATCCAAATAAACAAACTCTCATTAAATTTATATACCTACTCAATACATCTTAATAAGATATTCATAAGCCTTTCTTTTGTGCTCAATGTATCAACACATAATTATGGGGCTTTTCTTAGAAGAAAACAAATTTTTTGTTCTAATGTTTAAGGTTAACTTCCTTGGGTTGGGATTATTATTTTTGTCTTTTTTTTTTAATATATATACATATAATTTAAAACACCATGCATCTTTAATCCATGTAATGAGCTTTCAGCTAATGACTCCCAAACCAGTTGGTCTTAGGGCATTAGGTGTTAAGACACCCCTACGAGCTTAGTAACTCGGGTTGCAGATACTGATATGTAGATAGTGCAATGTTTGATTCCCTTAAGCTTTTCTCCCCAACCCATGTAACAAGCGCTGGGCCAATAGCTCCCAAGTCAGTTTACTTTAGGGTATTAGGTGTTAAAACACCCCTTCGAGCTTAATGACTTAGGTTAGGGAGGCTACGAAACCAAATTTATATATATTTTTATTATTATCATTTTTTTCTTTTTTCTTTTTTTAATTATATACTATCTGTTTTCCTGAGTTGTTACCTTTAACAAAAGAACATAAATAATGTAATAATCCAATATGCAACCCACAATCATATGTTAAAGTGTGTGTGTGTAAATTAAGGTTTAAGAATACGTGTTAAATAAGTATATGAGTAGAATTAAGTGATAACAATGCGAGAGTTTGTAAATCTGAATATTTCAAGAAGTATTATGATAGACCTTGTTATGAAAGATTACTAAGATGCATCTTAAGAGTCATAAAAAGTTCTCCTTACTCTGCCATCATAGTAACAACAATTTTGCACATGCTTTATGAAATAGAAAACACAGTTTTTTTTTAACTACTACCCTCTCCCCTCAACTAAAATGAGACATTGTCCTTAATGTTTAAAGGTAGAAAGATAGAGTATAGAAGATATCACCTGAAATAACGAACATTGACAAACCTGAAACACACTGAAACAAATATAAGAAACAACAAAAGACAATAATAAAACCAAAAGACACAAAGATTCACAAATGAAGGCTCAAATCCAATCTAAGCTTTTTACGGCTTTCCTTAGTTGACCAATTTATGCGACTCATGGAAGGATCAATTATAGGAATGAAAGATTGTAGCTGAATCAACTGTTCAGTAGTAGTAACAGAGATTATGATTCGTCGTGCAGAAGATGTTAGAAATTCTTGTTCCACAACATGATTAAGAAAAGACAACAACTTATAATAATAACCATTAACATTTAACAAACCTATAGATTTATGGTAAATGAGCAGTTAAGCCCAAGAGAAAATATGAAAGATTTCTTCCAATGTGCCTAGACCACCTGGAAAAGAAATGAAAGCATCAACATGGTTAAACATTGCATTCATTCAAGCCGATATTGTGGAGACTTAAAGTTCCTCTCCAATTGTTTTTCCATGATGTTCCCTTGTGCTAAAGCTTCGGGGACGACCCCCAAAACTTGACTACCTCTTAAAAATACAGCTTTTGACACACCTCCCATTAACCCAAGACTACCTCCCTTGACACGACTAAAAGATTGATGTCTTCTCCCAAGTGCAGGAGTGTTGAATTAATAAATAACCCAGCAAGATCGGGGTCGAACCATAGGGAGGTTAATTGTACAAATTATAAATAACAATAATACAACAATAACAACAACAACAACAACAATAATAATAGTAATAACAATAATGATAATAACAATAATACAACAATAACAATAACAATAATAACAACAACAACAACAACAACAACAACAATAATAGTAAAAACAATAATGATAATAACAATAATAACAACAACAACAGTAATAGTAGTAGTAGTAATACTACTACTACTACTATTACTAATATTAATAATAATAATAATAATAATAATAATAATAATAATAATAATAATAATAATAATAAAGAAGAAGAAGATGAGAACTTTGAGATGAAATATTAATGTAACGACTAAACAATGATAATAACAAATGTCAAGGTTAAAGGATCCACTAATGGTATGTCAAACAAGTATAGTATAAACTCTTATTATTCAATTGGAAACCACACACAAAGGAGGTTCCAATCTGATTATAGATTGTTAACATGATTACATTAGTCATCTTATTCGATTAATACTAATACTTGTAAATTTCATCAAGCATTTATGATTATAACTTATGTTAACAACAAATCAAGTTCCTTTCATAGCTCAGGTGTCGGTTATACCATACAATATGGGCTATGAAAGTGCCAAGCATTTGTTGTACCAAGTGTTATACAACATAAATCAAGATTAGTCATTTAACAAGCAAAGTATTAAAGAGTGAATAAGATAAAGTCCATATTAAGTTTACACTATACTTATTCTGACACCATTAGTGTAACCTTTTCACCTTGAAATAATAAACTTAGCTAGACATAATGAAAGAAAAAAATAAATAAACAAAATAAGAACATAAATAAGATAAGAGTTAACTAAGTAAATGAAAAGAAATGAAAGGCATAAACTTGATATTAATGAAAGCAAAGCATAAACATTACAAAAAATACAAAGAGAGAAAGGAAGAGCATGATCTTGATCTGGACACCAAGATGCCTAACTGTATGGCAAATGTCTCCTTTTATAGGCCAAAATTGAGAACTATTGATTTGATGACTAATTGATAACTAGGTGGCTAACTCTTGACTTGGTGACAATCCTTATCTTCTCTTGTCTGCCCAAAACGTCATTGATAACGTCAAAATTGGAGCCACTCGAAAATATGAAAGTTATAAGCAATTGTCTTAGCTTTCCTATGTAACAACAATGTTGCATATGCTTTATGAAATGGAAAACATTTTCTTTTTGTATCAACTTCTACCCTCTCCCCCCAACCAAAACGAGACATTGTCCTCAATGTTCTAAGGTAGAAAGATAGAGCATAGAAGATATCACCTGAAATAACGAACACTAACAAACTTGAAACACACTGAAACAAATATAAAAAACAACAAAACACAATAATAAAACTAAAAGACACAAATATTCATAAATGAAGGCTCAAATCCAATCTAAGCTTTTTATAACTTTCCTTAGATGACCAATTTATGCGACTCATAGAAGGATCAATCACAGGATTGAAAGATTGTAGGTGGTCAATCAATTGTTCAACATTAGCAGCAGAGATTATGATTTGTCATGCAAAACATATTAGAAATTCCTATTCCATAGCATGATCAAGAAAAGACAACAACTTATCATAATAACCATTAACATTTAACAAACCTATGGGTTTATGGTGAATGTGCAGTTGAGCCCAAGAGAAAATATGAAAGATCTCTTCCAATGTGCCTAGACCACCTGGTAAAGAAATGAAGGCATTAACATGGTTAAACATTGCATTCATTCGAGCTGACATTGTGGAGACCTGAAGTTCCTCTCCAATTGTTTTTCCAATAATATCCCCTTGTGCTAAAGCTTCGGGGACGACCCCCAAAACTTGACTACCTTCTAAAAATGCAGCTATTGACACACCTCCCATTAACCCAAGACTGCCTTCCCTATACACTAAATGAATCTTTCTTTTAGCTAGCACCTAACTAAGATGATTTGTTGATTCTAAAAACTCCTTTTCTTTGCCAGGACTAGATCCACCAAAAACACAAATATTTCTTATTTGATGACCTGAGGAACTTGCCATTTCTACACACTTCTATATTTATTGAATGTATGGGTTGAGTAGAAATGAAAGGAAGGAAGAGAGGATTTTATAGATGAGAAATTAGAAAGACAATCATACAACCTATATGTAGGCTAGCTAGAGTCTCTCTCTCTCTCTCTCTCTCTTTCTATTTATTTACTTTTGAAAAAGCATGTGTTTGTACAGGTAATTGTGATTTTGGCTAACATCTTCCCTTGGTTTTACGTCCAAGAACGGCTTAAACGCCCTCTGTGGGTCAGGGATAGGCTTCCCATCCAGTTTTCTTAAAAACTGGCAAACAGAGTCTTTTGTAGTCAGATTCCCAAGACTAAGTCGATCATGTTCTTTATGAAATAGTGGCCATAAATCATGAATTGCACCATGCACATCTCCACTAGGATCCGTCTCAAGAGTCAATAAAATATTATCTAAAGACTTCTTACTCAGGCCATCCTTAATGAATTGTATTTTATCTTCACGGTTTATAGATACTAATCCTAAAGAATGACATTGTGTATTACAAGTCCATCTAGCACATCGAAGACAGACTTTTAGTCATTTTGCACGATGTTTCTTTGCAAAAGTGTTTTTACCTATTCTAGGCATGTGTGAAATGGAGTTAGAGGACTCACCTGATAATCAAACCTTTGCTTCAATCAACCAGCGAATATCTTCATTAACAATCTCAATCTTGCACATCTAGCACAGTACATTTTCGTAATCAAATTCTAAGGCAGAGTGGGAAAATAGTTTTTTAATTTTTCTAGATTAGTGTCCATTTTCAAATGAGAATTGGAAGAGAGATTCAAAGAATTACACAAATATATACATAAATATCAGTTATTATGGGAAACTGAAAGAACCGACTTAAGTCACGGAGTACCGTTGTCCGCCATTTAACAGGGGTGAGAGAAACTAGCAAAAATCACTCAAAAAGAAACACAAAAACAATGTGAGAAAAACAAAATAATCAACCTTTATCTATAAGATCATTCCAACCAGTTGATTTATTTTCATTAGGAAAATTCTCAAAGTAAGCTTTCAAAGGATGTCCATTTTCCTTAAAATCATTGTCATTCATTGAATTCTCAATATCACAGGCCCCATAAGGATTGCTCCATCTTGGTCTTAGCTCTCTAGGGAATGCATAGAGTTGAGAATTATAAAACAAAACTTTTTGACCAGTATCAATCTTTTGATAATTTTCACAAGTTTTGCAAAATGCATGCGTGTCCTTGAACTTGGTGGGCCAATAAAATCCATTTTGAAAGATTTTTGCAGTTGTCTTTTTTGACGAGAAATAACTTCCACATGCTTCAAAATGATAAAGTTTAATGACACTACTTACCTCATTGTCGGGAATGAATCTTTGAAATATTTGATCAGGACAATATTTGAATAAGTTAGGGTCATCACAATAAAGCTCTTCACTTCGTTCAAATACTTTTATTTGTCTTGGGTACTCTAGTTAATTGGCAAATCTCTTAAAGTAAAAAAATTGATATTTTTATCATACCAAGGCATTGGACTAATAGAAAGTAAGGATTCGTTAGGAAAGTAATCATCGATTGGTGTGATGTCAGATGTCGAATTTGTTGTCACTATTGACAAAAGATTCACATCAACATTTTCAGTGCTTGTTTCATCCGTGATTTCTTCCTTAGAGTAAATCATTTGCAAATCTTCAGATTCATCTAACTCATTTTTACTTAAAGTAGATTCAAGTTGATCATAAACTAATTCGTCAATATGATCTACTTCTTGTAAATCATTATCATGTCCAGGTTACTTGCAAATGTTAAAAATATTCATCTCCAATGTCATGTTTTCAAATGATAGCTTCATCAGTCCATTCCTACAATTAATGAATGCATTAGAAGTTGCAAGAAACGGACATCCTAAAATAACAGGAAATGAATTGCATGCTTCAACAGGTTGTGTGTCCAAGACAATAAAATCCACATGATAAATGAATTTATCGACTTGTACTAACGCATCTTCAATTATTCCTCTAGGCACTTTTACAGATCTATTGCCAAGTAAAAGAGATATAGAAGTTGGTTTTAACTCACCTAGATTGAGACTCTGAAAAACTGAATATGGAAGTAAATTCACACTAGCACCAAGATCAAGTAAGGCTCTTTCAATTTTATGTTCTCCAATAAAGCAAGAAATTGTAGGACAACCAGGGTCTTTATATTTCAAAGAATTATTGTTCTGAAGAATGACACTTATTCTGATAAAAAGGCTTTCTTTTTTACATTCAGTTTCCTCTTCACAGTGCATAGATTTTTTAAAAATTTAGCATAGTAAGGAACTTGTTTAATAGCATCCAGCAAAGGTATATTGATCTTTACCTGTATGAAAATTTCAAAAATTTTAGAGTTGTGATTGACTTTCCTTTGTTTGGTCATGACATGAGGAAATAGAAGTGCTGGTGGTGAATCAATCGTTTATTTGCAATTTTCAAATTCAACTCCTTCCTTACCCTTAGAGATTGACTCAGCATCTTTCTCATAAGGTTCAAGAGTGAGTTTTTTAATAACCTTACCACTGCGCAGAGTAGTGACTGACTTGACTTGATCTATGTATTGGCTTTCGGAACTACTTGCATTTGCATTGTATTGCCCTAACACGACCAAAAGATTGATGTCTTCTCCCAAGTGTAGGAGTGTCGAAGTAATAAATAACCCGGCAAGACCGGGGTCGAACCATAGGGAGGTTAATTGTAAAAATTATAAATAACAATAATACAACAACAACAATAATAACAATAACAATAATAATAATAATAATAATAATAATAATAATAATAATAATAATAATAATAATAATAATACTAGTAGTAGTAGTAGTACTAATAATAATAATGAAGGCATAACCTTGATATTAATGAAAGCAAATCATAAACCTTACAAAAAATACAAAGAGAGAAAGCAAGAGCATGATCTTGATCTGGAAACCAAGATGCCTAAATGCATGGCAAATGCCTCCTTTTATAGGCCAAAATTGGGAACTATTGATTTGATGACTAATTGATAAGTGGGTGGCCAACTTTTGACTTGGTGACAATCCTTATCTTCTCTTGTCTGCCCAAAACGTCATTGATAACGTCAAAATTGGAACCACTTGCAAACATGAAAGTTGTAGGCAATTGTCTCAGCTATCTTGTTTCAAATATTCAGCTTATTTGGACTTCTAGAACTCTAGATATGGCCAAAATACTGAGCAGTGCTTGGGCTGGAGGATAGATTTGGGCTTCTTTTTTGTTGCTATAATTTGAAATTGTAAATGGCCTTTCTAGATCTTGGGCTCCATATGAAAGTTGTAGGCCTTTGTCTTACCTTTCCAGCCATATAAATTGGACCTAAATCTGAGATCTGTAGCTCCAGATATGACCCAATTACTGAACAGTGTTCCGGTTTCGATTGCACCGACATCTCTTTTCTAAGTTTGACCATCTCTTTGCCCTTGCAATTTAAGTTCTTAAAGTCATCAATCAATCCTTTCATTTATGTGATAGGCCTGCATTTAAAATGAACATTTACCACAAATTAAAGGTATCTTATATTATTAGATACATTATTATAAAACATGTTTTAGTTAAGGAGTTATTGATATTTCAAGTGCAAAATGATGATATAAAACCTTGATAAAAATGCACTTTTAAGTACTAATCACACCCCCCGACCAGCTTATTACTAGTCCCTAGTAATCAAAGCGTTAAAATAGAATTTTTTTTTGCAAATTTCATAAAGCAAGTTATTCATCATTTAACTTTCATTAATCTATCCAGATAAACAAACTCTCATTAAATTTATATATCTGCTCAATACCTCTTAACAAGATATTAATAAACCTTTCTTTTTTGGTCAATGTATCAACACATAATTATGGGCCTTTTCTTGAAAGAAAACAAAATTTTTATTCTAATATTTAAGGTTAACTTCCTTGGGTTGAGATTATTATTTTTATCTTCTTTTTTTTTTAAATATATATACATATAATTTAAAAACATCATGCATCATTTACCCGTGTAACGAGCTTTCAGCTAATAATTCCCAAACCAGTTGGTTTTAGGGCATTAGGTGTTAAGACACCCTTACGAGCTTAGTAACTCGGGTCGCATATACTGATATATAGATAGTGCAATGTTTGATTCCCTTAAGCTTTTCTCCTCAACCCATGTAACAAGCGTTGAGCTAATAGTTCTCAAGTTAGTTGACTTTAGGGTATTAGGTGTTAAAACACTCCTTCGGGCGTAATTACTTAGGTTAAGGAGGCTACGAAACCAAACTTATCTACATTTTTATTATTATCATTTTTTTCTTTTTTTTTCTTTTTTTCTTTTTAATTATATACAATCCCTTTCCCTTTGTTGTTACCTTTAACAAAAGAACATAAATAATGTAATAATCCAATATGCAACCCACAATCATATGTTAAAGTAGGTGTGTGTGTAAAGTAAGGTTTAATAGTACATGTTAAATAAGTATATGAGCAGAATTAAGTGATAACAATGCGAGAGTTTGTAAACCTGAATATTTCAAGAAGTATTATAATAGACGCATTTAAGAATGGTTACTAAGATGCGTCTCAAGAGTCACTTTAACCAAAGAGCTCCTTTACTCTGCCATCCTAGTAACAACAATTATGCACATCTTCAGGAATTCCATGATTCATTAAAAATCTCAATCTTGCACATCTAGCACGGTAAATTTTTGTAATTGTATTCTGAGGCAAAGCAGGATAATACTTTTTCAATTTTTCAAGATTAGTGTCCATTTTCAAATGAGAACTGGAAGAAAGATTCAAAAAATTGCACAAATATATACACAGATATCAGTTATTATGGAAAACTAAAAGAACCGACTTAAGTCATGGAGTACCGTTATCCGTCATTTGACCGGGGTGAGAGAAACTAGCAAAAATCACTCAAAAAATAAAAAAAAATCAATCTTTATATAAAGGATCACCCAATTCAATAGAGTCATGTTCAACTGAAAAATTATCAAAGTAAACTTTCAGATGATGTCCATTTACCTTGAAAACATTGCCATTCTTTTGATTCTCGATGTCGTAGGCCCCATATGGATAAACATGTTTCACAATAAAAGGACCGCTCCATTTTGATCTTAATTTTCTAGGAAATAAATGCAGTCGAGAATTATAAAGTAAGACTTTTTGACCAATATTAAATGTTTTTCTCATTATTTTCTTGTCATGAAACTCTTTAATTCTTCCTTTATGAATTCTTGAATTTTCATATGCATCATTTCTTATTTCCTCAAGCTTAGTTATTTCTAATTTTTGCAGTTGACAAGCATCATCCAGATTTGAATTGAAAGCTTTAATAGCCCAATAAGCTTTATGTTCAAGTTCCATAGGCAAGTGACAAGGTTTTCCATAGACTAGTCTATAAGGTGACCTACCTAATGATGTTTTATAAGCAGTTCGATAAGCCCAAAGTACATCATTAAGTCTTAAAGACCAATCTTTCCTATTAGGGTTCACTGTTTTCTCCAAAATATGTTTGATCTCCCTATTAGCAAGCTCTACTTGTCCACTTGTTTGAGGATGATAAGGGGTGGTAACTTTGTATGTGATTCCATATCTTTTCATTAAATACTCAAATGGCTTGTTGTAGAAATATGTTCCACCATCACTTATTATGGCTCGAAGGACTCCAAATCGACTCAAAATATTTTCTTTCAAAACCTTTATCACTATTTTGTGATCATTGTTTCGACTTGGAATTGCCTCTATCCATTTTGAAACATAATCTACTACGACTAATATGTATAAGAAATCAAATGATGGAGGGAATGGACCCATGAAATCTATACCCCAACAGTCAAAGATCTCAATGACAATAATAGGATTTAAAGGCATCATGTGATGTTTTGAAATAGATCCCAACTTTTGACAATTTTCACAAGACTTGCAGAATGTATGTGAATCTTTGAACATGGTGGGCTAGTAAAACCCACTTTGTAAGATTTTAACAGTTGTCTTTCTTGACGCGAAATGGCCCCCACATGCCTCAAAATGACAAAATTTAATGACATTACTTACCTCATTGTCAGGAATGCATCTTCGAAATATTTGATCAGGACAATATTTGAATAAATAAGGATCATCCCAATAAAAGTTCTTCACTTCGTTCAAGAACTTTCTTTTATCTTGGGTACTCCAATGAGCTAACAATTGTCTTGAAATAAGAAAATTGACAATATTAGCAAACCAAGGCATTGTAGAGACAGAAAGTAAAGATTCATCGGGAAAGTAGTCATTAATTGGTGTGATGTCAATTTTCGAATCTGTTGTCAATTTTGACAAGTGATCTGCGACAACATTTTCGCTGCCTTTCTTATCTTTGATTGTGATATCAAATTCTTGAAGTAATAAAATTCACCGCACCAATCTAGCCTTAGAATTTTTCTTAGAAAGAAGATATTTCAATGCTGCATGATCACTAAAAACAACAACAGGTGAGCTAACAAGATAAGATCTGAATTTTTCACATGCAAATACTACTACAAGTAATTTTTTTTTCAGTGGTGGTATAATTCATTTGAGCACTATTTAAAGTATTACTTGCATAGTAAATTACATAAGGTTTCTTATGTTTTCTTTGTCCCAAAACAACACCTACGACATAATCACTAGCATCACACATTATTTCAAAAGGTAATGACCAATCGGGAGGTTGAATGATTGGAGCACAAGTAAGCAAGTTTTTAAGTTTAACAAAGGCTTCTTCATAATGTTCAGTCCATTCAAAAATAGTATCCTTTGTTATAAGGTTACTTAAAGGCTTAGATATTACACTAAAATCTTTGATGAACCTTCTATAAAAACCAGTATGTCCTAGGAATGATCTAACATCTTTAAGAGATTTTGGTGTTGGTAAGTTTGCAATTAACTCGATTTTAGATTTGTCAACCTCAATTTCTTTTGATGAAACAATATGACTAAGTATAATGTTGTTTGTTACCATAAAGTGACATTTTTTCCAATTCAGCACAAGATTCTTCTCTTCACATCTAGTCAAAACCTTTCCTAAGTTAGTTAAACAATCATCAAATGAATCGCCAAAAACAGAAAAATCATCCATGAAAATCTCAAGAAAATGTTCAACCATATCACTAAATATACTAAGCATGCATCTTTGAAATGTGGCTGGTGCATTACATAATCCAAAAGCTATCCTTCGATATGCAAAAGTACCAAATAGACATGTGAAAGTAATCTTTTCTTGATCTTTCAATGCAATTTCAATTTGGTTGTAACCCGAATAGCCATCTAGGAAACAATAAAATTCATGACCTACAACTCTTTCTAGGATTTGATCCATGAAAGGTAAAGGAAAATGATCTTTTCTAGTCATTGAATTAAGTTTCTTATAGTCAATGCACATGCGCCAACTAGTAACAGTTCTAGCGGGAATTAACTCATTATTCTCATTTGTTATCACAGTGACTCCAGACTTCTTGGGTACAACTTGGGTAGGACTTACCCATTTGCTGTTAGAAATAGGATAAATGATTTCATTATCTAGAAGCTTAATGACTTCATTTTTCACTACTTCTTTCATATTAGGATTTAGCCTTCGTTGCATTTCTCTAGAGGGTTTAACATTTTCCTCTAAATAAATTCTATGTGTACAAATCAAAGGACTAATTCCTTTTATATCAGCTATGGTCCATCCTAATGTATTTTTGTGTATTTTTAGAGTTTGTAATAACTTACCTTCTTGATGTGTATTAAGTTTGGAAGAGATTATTATCAAAAAAGTTTCATTTTCTTCTAAAAATTAGTATTTGAGATTGGATGACTTCAAATCAGGTTTTGGTAGTTGAACACTTGAAGGTATGGACTTAATGGATCATGGTGGCAATTCCTCAATTTGTGGCCTCCAATTACTTGTCTTTGACTCTTCCTGAAAATAAATCATTTGCAAATCATCAGATTCATCAATCCCAATTTCATTGGAAGTGGTTGGAAATTAATCATGAATTAATTTTTCAGTAAAGTCCACTTCCTATAAATTATTATTATCTCTACGTTGCTTGCAAATGTTGAAAATATTCATCTCCAATGTCATGTTTCCAAATGATAGCTTCATCAGTCCATTCCTACAATTAATCAATGCATTAGAAGTTGCAAGAAATGGACATCCTAAAATAACAGGAAATGAATTACATACTTTAACAGGTTGTGCGTCCAAGACAATAAAATCCACAAGATAAATGAATTTATTGACTTGTACTAACACATCTTCAATTATTCCTTTAGGCACTTTTATAGATCTATCGGCAAGTAAAAGAGTTGTAGAAGTTGGTTTTAACTCACCTAAATCGAGACTCTGAAAAACTGAATATGGAAGTAAATTCACACTAGCACCGAGATCAAGTAAGGCTCTTTCAATTTTATGCTCTCCAATAAAGCAAGAAATTGTAGGACAACCAGGGTCTTTATATTTCAAAGTATTAATGTTCTAAAGAATAGCATTTACTTATTCGGCTAGAAAGACTTTCTTTTTCATATCCAATTTTTTCTTCACAGTGCATAGATCTTTCAAAAATTTAGCATAGGAAGGAACCTATTTAATAGCATCCAACAAAGGTATATTGATTCTTACCTGTTTGAAAGTTTCAAAAATTTCAGAGTTGTGATTGATTTTCCTTTATTTGGTCATGACTTGAGGAAATGGAAGTACTGGTGGGGAATCGGTCGTTTCTTTGTAATTTTCAGATTCAACTCCTTCCTTATCCTTAGAGATTGACTCATCATCTTTCTCATAAGGTTCAAGAGAGGGTTTTTCAATAACCTTACCACTGTGAAGAGTAGTGACTGATTTGACTTGATCCATGTGTTGACTTTCAGAACTACTTGCATTTGCATTGTATTGCCCCTTGGAATTTTGTTGTGGTTGAGATGGAAACTTACCTTTCTCTTGAAAATTGAGAGAAGATGTTAATTTTGCAAGAGTATCTTTAAAATCTGTCATGTTTTGAGCAAGTTGAGTATTGATTGTCCCTTGTTTTTCAATGAATGCATGCAATGTTTCCTCAAGATTGGAAATTATGGTGTGCTTGAAATGGTGGTTGTGAAGTTTATGCATTGTTGTTCTCACTCTTCCAACTAAAATTTGGGTGATTTCTCCAACCAGGGTTGTATGTTTAGGAGTATGGGTTTTGATTAGGTCTTCAAAAACCATTTAAAGCATGAGCTTGTTTTTGGAGACATTCTTTAAAAGAAGGTAAGGTTGGACAGTCATTGGTTGAGTGTTTATTTGTTTCACATATTTGACACACAATGTTTTCGATAGATTTTAATTGACCACTGTTTTTCAATTCTAGTACCTCGACTTTTCTAGTTAAAGATGCAAACTTAACTTAGAGTTTATGATCTTCTCTAAGGTTGTATATATCTTCACTAGATGTATAAGGTTGAGTTTTACTTGATACCTCATAAGTACCCACGGTGTCCTAATTTTGAGCATTTTTAGCTACTAAGTCTAAGTACTCCATTGCTTCATTAGGGTCTTTATCTTCAAAAGTTCCATTGCACATCAATTCAACCATTTGCCTATTTCTAGGTGTTAACCCTTCATAAAAATATGAAACCAATCTCTATATTTCAAAACCATGATGAGGGCAAGTATTAAGCAAGTCTCGATACCTATCCCAACACTAGTAAAATATTTCTCCTAGTTTTTGAGTGAACATGGTGATTTATTTTTTGAAAGCGTTTGTTCTATGTGATGGGAAAAACTTCTTTAAAAGCTGTTGTTGCATTTCATCCCAAGCAGGAATGTATCCAAGTCTTGTAACTATGTTTTAGCTTTATCTTTTAATGAAAAAGGAAAAAGCTTTAATTTGATGGTGTTTATGCTATAATTTAGGTCATTATTAATGTTATAGACCTCCTCAAATTCTCTTAAATACAAGTATGAATTTTTCAAATCTAAGCCATGAAAAGAAGGTAAAAGTTAAATAATGTCTAGCTTAAAATTAAAATGAGATGTATCAGGAGGGAAAAATAGTATGATGGTGCACTTGTTCTTGTAGGATTCATGTCGTCTCTAAGTGTTCTAGCATGATTATTCTCATTATTCTCATTATAAAGTGATTGATTATCTTCTCCAGTCATATTTTTTGAAAATGATGAGGATACCGTACGAAATCAACTATTTAATGTATGTGACCACACTCTTACGCACGTGTAGGAATAAAATAAAAAGAAAAAGAAAATAAAAGAAAAGAAATAAAATTATATACAACAAAAGTGAAAAGATAAAATAAAATAAATACTATAATTTGTACAAGAACTTACCTCCGTGGCAATGGCGCCAAAAACTTGACACGACTAAAAAGTTGATATCTTCTCCTAAGTACAGGAGTGTCGAAGTAATAAATAACTTGACAACACTAAAGTCAAACCATAGGGAGGTTAATTGTATAAATTATAGATAAAAATAATAACAATAATAAAAGTAATAACAACAACAACAACAACAATACTACTACTACAACTATTACTAGTAGTAGTAGTAAAGAAGAAAAAGAAGAAGAAGTTGATGAAAACTTTGAGATGGAAGATTAATGTAAGAATTAAACAATGATAACAATAAATGTCAAGGTTAGAATATTTACTAATGGTATGTCAAACAAGTATAATATAAACTTTTATTATTCAATTGTAAACCACACACAAATGAGGTTCCAATCAGATTATAAATTGTTAACATGATTACATTAGTTATCTTAGTAAAATAATGCTAATACTTGTAAATATTATCAAGCATTCATGATTATTGATTAGTACTTAAAAGTGCATTCTCATTAAGGATTTATGTCATCATATTGCACCTAAAGTATCATTAAATTCCCTAACAAAAGCATGTTTTATATTAGCAAGTCTAAAATATAATATACCTTTAATTCATGGTAAATGTTCATCCTAAATGCAGGTCTATCACATAAATGCAGGTCTATCACATAAATAAAAATTTTGTTTTCTTCCAAGAAAAGCCCCATAATTATGTGTTGATACATTGAGCACAAAAGAAAGGTTTATTAATATCTTGTTAAGAGGTATTGAGCAGATATATAAATTTCATGAGAGTTTATCTGGATAGATTAATGGAAGTTAAATGATGAATACCTTGCTTTGTGGAATTTGCAAATTTTTTTAACGCTTTGATTACTAGGTACTAGTAATAAGCTGGTTGGGGGGTGTGATTAGTACTTAAAAGTGCATTTTTGTCATGGTTTTATATCATCATTTTGCACTTGAAGTATCAATAACTCCTTAACTAAAGCATGTTTTATAATAATATATCTAATAATATAAGATACCTTTAATTTGTGGTAAATGTTCATTTTAAATGTAGGCCTATCACATAAATGAAAGGATTGATTGATGACTTGAAGAACTTAAATTGCAAGGATAAAGAGATGGTCAAACTTAGAGAAGAGATATCGGTGCAATCCAAACCGGAACACTGTTCGGTAATTGGGTCATATCTGGAGCTACAGATCTCAGATTTAGGTCCAATTTATATGGATGGAAAGGTAAGACATAGGCCTATAACTTTCATATGGAGCCCAAGATCTAAAAAGGCTATTATCAAGTCCAAATTGTAGCAACAACAAAGAAGCCCGAATCTGTCTTCCAGCCTGAGCATTGTTCGGTATTTTGGCCATATATGGAGTTCTAGAAGTCCAAATAAGCTGAATGTTTTACACAAGAAAGCTGAGATAATTTCCTACAACTTTCATGTTTACAACTGGCTCTAATTTGGACTTTATCAATGACGTTTTGGGCAGACAAGAGAAGATAAGGATTGTCACCAAGTCAAAAGTTGGCCATCCACTTATCAATTAGTCATCAAATCAATAGTTCCCAATTTTGGCCTATAAAAGGAGGCATTTGCCATGCATTTAGGCATCTTGGTGTTCAGATCAAGATCATTCTCTTCCTTTCTGTCTTTGTATTTTTTGTAATGTTTATGCTTTGCTTTCATTAATATTAAGTTTATGCTTTTCATTTCCTTTCCTTTACTTAGTTAGCTTTTATGTTCTTATTTTGTTTATCTATTTTTCTTTCTTTCATTATGTCTAGCTAAGTTAATTATGTCAAGGTGAAAAGGTTACACTAATGGTGTGAGAATAAGTATAATGTAAACTTAATATGGACTTTAATGTTTGATACTAACATGTTTTATATTTGTTATCTTGTTCACTCTTTAATATTTTGCTTGTTAAATGACTAATCTTGATTTATGTTGTATAACACTTGGTACAACAAATGCTTGGCACTTTCATAGCCCATAATGTATGGTATAACCGACACCTGAGCTATGAAAGGAACTTGATTTGTTGTTAACATAAGTTATAATCATGAATGCTTGACGAGATTTACAAGTATTAACATTAATTGAATAAGATGACTAATGTAATCATGTTAACAATATATAATCTGATTGGAACCTCCTTTGTGTGTGGTTTCCAATTCAATAATAAGAGTTTATACTATACTTGTTTGATATACCATTAGTGGAACCTCTAACCTTGACATTTGTTATTATTATTGCTTAATCCTTACATTAATATTTCATCTCTATGTTCTCATCATCATCATCATCTTCTTCTTCTCTTTCTTTATTATTATTATTATTATTATTATTATTATTATTATTATTATTACTATTGTTGTTGTTGTTATTGTTGTTTTATAATTGTTGTTTATAATTTGTACAATTAACCTCCCTGTGGTTCGACCCCGGTCTTGCCGGGTTATTTATTACTTCGACACTCCTGCACTTGGGAGAAGACATCAACCTTTTAGTCGTGTCATGGAACACATTTCTGTAACAAGCCATTTGAGTCTTTAATGAAGAAATATGGAATCACACACAAAGTTGCCACCCCTTATCACCCCCAGACAAATGGACAAGTAGAACTTGCTAATAGGGAGATCAAACAAATCTTGGAAAAAACAGTGAACCCTAATCGAAAGGACTGGTCTTTAAGACTTAATGATGCACTTTGGGCCTATCGAACTGCTTTTAAAACATCATTAGGTATGTCACCTTATAGGTTGGTTTATGGAAAACCTTGTCATTTGTCTGTGGAACTTGAATACAAAGCTTATTGGGCTATTAAAGCTTTCAATTCAAACCTGGATAATGCTAGTCAACTACGTAAGTTACAAATAAATGAGCTTGAAGAAATAAGAAATGATGCATATGAGAATTCAAAAATTCATAAAGCAAGAATCAAAGACTTTCATGATAAAAGAATCTTGAGAAAAACATTTGATGTTGGTCAAAAAGTTTTGCTTTATAATTCTCGACTCCATTTATTTCCTGGAAAGCTAAGATCAAGATGGAGCAGTCCATTTGTTATGAAACATGTATATCCTTATGGGGCCTTTGATATTGAGAATCCAAAGAATGGTAATGTTTTCAAGGTCAATGGACATCGTTTGAAAGCTTACTTTGATAATTTTCCTAGTGAAAATGAATCCATTGGTTTGAATGATCTTGTATATAAAGGTTGATTATTTTATTTTATTTTCATATTTTTGTTTCTTTTTTGTGTGACTTTTGTTTTGCTAGTCTTTCTCCAACCCCGGTCAAATGGCGGATAACGGTACTCCGTGACTCTTAAGTCGGTTCTTTCAGTTTCCCATGATAATTGATATCTCCGTATATATTTGTTCAATTCCTTGTTCCTTCTCTTTTCTTTGCATCTCTTTTGCACTTCTCTTTAAAAACAAAACAAAAAATGGACACCACTCTTGAAAAATTGAAAAAGTTTTTTCCTGCTCTGCCTCAGAATGCGATTACAAAAATTTACCATGCTAGGTGTGAAAGATTGAGGTTGTTAATGAACCATGGAATTCCTGAAGATATTCGCTGGATAATTGAAGCAAAGATCTGATTATCAAGTGAGTCTTCCAACTCTTTTATTTCATACATGCGTGGGACAGGTAAAAGCACTTTTGCAAAGAAACGTCGTGCAAAATGACTAAAAGTCTGTCACCGATGTGCCAGATGGACTTGTAATACAAAATCTCGTTCTTTAGGAATGGTATCTATAAACCGTGAAGATAAAATACAATTCATTAAGGATGGCTTGAGTAAGGAGTCTTTAGATAATCTTCTATTAACTCTTGAGACGCATCCTAGTGGAGATGTGCATCGTGCAATTCATGATTTATGACCTCATTTTCATAAAGAACATGATTGACTTAGTCTTGGGAATCTAACTAAAAAAGACCCTGTTTGCCAGTTTTTAAGAAAACTGGATGGGAAGCCTATCCCCGACCCATAGAGGGCGTTTAAGCTGTTCTTGGACGTAAAACCAAGGGAAAGCTGTGAGCCACAATCACAACTGCTTGTACATACATATTTGTTTTTATATATATATATATATATAATAAAATAATAATAATAATAAATAAATAAATAAATAAGAAAGAGAGAGAGAGTGAGACTTCAGCTAGTCTACATATAAGTGGTATGCTTTGCATTTTCAATTTCTCATCTATAAAATCTTCTCTTCCTTCCCATCATTTCTACTCAACCCATTCATTCAGCATATATAGAAGTGTGTAGAAATGGCGAGTTCCTCTGTTTCTAAAATAAAAACTATTTGTGTTTTTGGTAGATTTAGTCCTGGAAAGAAAAAGAGTTTTTAGAATCAGCAAATCATCTTGGTCGGGTACTAGCTGAGAGAAAGATTCATTTAGTGTATGGGGGAGGCAGTCTTGGGTTAATGGGGGGTGTTTCAATAGCTGCATTTGTAGGAGGTAGTCAAGTTTTGGGGGTTGTCCCCAAAGCTTTAGCCAAAGGGGACATCATTGGAAAAACAATTGGAGAGGAATTATAGGTCTCTACAATGTCTGATAGAATGAATACAATGTTTAACCATGCCGATGCCTTCATTGCCTTACCAGGTGGTCTGGGTACATTGGAAGAGATCTTTCATATTTCCTCTTGGGCCCAACTAAACATTCACCATAAACCTATAGGTTTGTTAAATGTTAATGGTTTTTATGATAATTTGTTATCTTTTCTTGATCAAGCTGTGGAACAGGAATTTTTAACATCTTCGGCACGACAAAGCATAATCTCTGCTGCTACTGCTGAACAATTGATTGACCAACTACAATCTTTCATCCCTATAATTGATCCCTCCATGAGTCAACTCAATTGGTCAAACATGAAACGCCATAAAAAGCTTAAATTAGATTTGAGCCTTAGTTTGTGAAAAATTGTGTCTTTTGGTTTTATTAATAGCATAATATTTGTGTTTTGTTGTTTCTTATATTTGTTTTAGTGTGTTTCAGGTTTGTTAATAGTCGTTGTTTCAAGTGATATCTTCTACACTCTATCTTTTTGCTTAGAACATTGAGGACAATGTCTCGTTTTGGTTGGGGGGAGAGGGTAGTAGTTGATATTAAAAAAAAAAAATTGTTATTAAGTAACTTTATTTTCTATTATTTAAACCATTTGCAAAACTATTGTTACTAAAATGGTAGAGTAACGGAGGAACTTTAGTGACTCTTGAGACGCATTTTAGTAAACATTCTTAACAAGGTCTATTATAATACTTATTGAAATATTCAGGTTTACAAACTCTTGGATTGTTATCTCTAGATTCTGTTTATATGCTCATCTAACAAGTATTTATAAACCTTCATTTTCACACACACACTCGAACATATGATTGTGGGTTGCACATTGGATTATTACATTATTTGTGTTCTTTTGTTAAAGGTAACAACTAAGGGAAAGGGATAGTATATAATTTTCAAAAAAAAGAAGAAGAAAAACAATAAAAAAAGAAAAAAAAAACAAAGTAGATAAGTTTGCTTTTGTAGCCTCCTTGACTTAAGCAAATAAGCCCGAAGGGGTGTTTGAACACCTAATACCCTAAAGTCAACTAACTTGAGAGTTATTGACCTAGTGCTTGTTACATGGGTTGAGGAGAAAGCTTAAGGGAATCAAACACTACACTATCTACATATCAATATTTGCAACCCGAGTTACTAAGCTCGTAGGGGTGTCTCAACACCTGATGCCCTAAGACCAACTGGTCTGGGAGTCATTAGCCGAAAGCTCGTTACATGGGTTCAGGATACATTGTGCTATAAATTCTTGCTTAAAAAAAAATAAATAATAATAACCCCAACCCAAGGAAGTTAACCTTAAACATTAGAACAAAATGTTTTCTTCCATGAAAAGCTCTATGGCTATGTTTTGATTTATTGAGCACCGAAAGAAGGTTTACGAATATCTTGTTTAAGAGGTATTAAGCAGATATATAAATTTAATGAGAGTTTGTTTATCTGGATAGATTAATAGAAGTTAAATGATGAATGCCTTATTTTGTAGTATTTGCAAATTAGTTTTATATTTTAATGCTTTGATTACTAGGGACTAGTAATAAGCTGGTTGGGGGGTGTGATTAGTACTTAAAAGTGCATTCTCATTAAGGATTTATGTCATCATATTGCACCTAAAGTATCATTAAATTCCCTAATAAAATCATGTTTTATATTAGCAAGTCTAAAATATAATATACCTTTAATTCATGGTAAATGTTCATCCTAAATACAGGTCTATCACATAAATAAAAGGATTGATTGATGAGTTTAAGGATTGAAATTGAAAGGATAAAAAGAAGGCCAAACTTAGCAAAGTGTTGCTGGTGCATTCCAAACTCGAACACCATTCGGTAATTTGATCATATCTGGAGCTGTAGATATCAGATTTAGGTCCATTTTATATTAATAGAAAGGTAAGACATAGACCTACAACTTTCATATGGACTCAAAGACTCAATTTTTCTATTTTCAAGCTCAAATCTTAGCAACAACGAAGACGTCGGAAGCTGTCCTGCAGCTTAAGCACTATTCGGTTTTTGGCTCATATCTTGAGTTCTAGAACTCCAAATGAGCTCTGGTTTTTTTTTATGGAAAGCTGAGACAATTGCCCACAGCTTCCACAATTCAGTTGGCTATAATTCTAATATGACCAATGACGTTTTGGCCAGCCAACAATATAAAAAATCAGCCCACAATATCAAAAAACCAGCAGTCATTAATGTCAAAAACCAGCCACGAAATCAATGGATGCCCACCAATTCTTCAATCAATCAATAGTTCTAAAACTTAGCCTATAAAAGGAGGCATTGCCCATGTATTTAGTCATATATTAATTTTCAGATCAAAGTTATCTTCTTGTTTTCTCTCTACATCTTTGTAATGTTCAAGTTTTCTTTTATGCTATAGTAATCTCTTGTTTATGTTCTTTCATTTCCTTTCCTATACTTAGTTAGCTTATATTATGTTTATGTTCTTATATTGTTTATTTATGTTTTTTCTCCTTCTTAATGTTTAGCTAAGTTAATTATGTCAAGGTGAAAAGGTTTCTCTAATGGTGTTAGAATAGGTATAATATAAACTCAACATGAGCTTTAAATGTTTATATCCAAGAAAGATTGTTATTAAGATGTTTTATCTTTTTATCTTACTAATTCTTAATACCTTGCTTATTAAATGTTTAATTTAGATTTGTGTTGTATAATATTTGGTACATCAAATGCTTGATCTTTCATAGTTTGCGGCCGAAATCGTTATTATGATAGAAACTTGATTTGTTGTTAACATAAACTAGCAACATGAATGCTTGATGATATTTATAAGTATGGTATTACTTATATAAGATAATTAATATGATCATGTTAGTAATTTATAATGAGCTAATAACGAGAAATCATCCGATTAGAACCTCCTTTGTGTGTGGTTTCTAGTTGAGTAATAAAAAGAGTTTATATTATATTTATTTGAAATACCATTAGTGAATCCTATAACCTTGACATATGTTTTGTTATTGTTTAATCTTTACATCA
This sequence comes from Populus pruinosa, assembly GCA_026413675.1. Classification (NCBI taxonomy): domain Eukaryota; kingdom Viridiplantae; phylum Streptophyta; class Magnoliopsida; order Malpighiales; family Salicaceae; genus Populus; species Populus pruinosa. The sequence continues at coordinate 20,727,207 of CM048599.1, forward strand.
ATATCACATCCCAAAAATTTCTTCAACTCCTTTTCTGTTATTATTCTCTTCAACTCTTTTTTTCTTTATTTGTAATTTATATAATTCACCTCCCTGTGGTTCGACCCTGGTCTTGCCGGGTTATTTTACTTTGACACTCCTGCACTTGGGATAAGACATCAACTCTTTGATCGTGTCAATTATAACTTATGTTAACAATAAAACAAGTTCCTTTCATAGCTCAAGTATTGGTTATACCATATAGTATGGGCTATGAAAGTGTCAAGCATTTGTTATACCAAGTGTTATACAACATAAATCTAGATTAGTCATTTAAAACGCAAAGTATTAAAGAGTGAATAAGATAACAAATACAAAACAAAATAAACTTAACTATACTTATTCATTAAAGTCCATGTTTGATAACTTAACTATACAACATAAACCTAGATTAGTCATTAAAGTCCATGTTAAGTTTATACTATACTTATTCTTACACCATTAACATAACCTTTTCACCTTGACATAATAAACTTAACTAAACATAATGAAAGAAAAAAAATAAACAAAATAAAAACATAAATAAGATAAAAGTTAACTAAGTAAAGGAAAGGAATTGAAAGGCATAAACAAGATATTAATAAAAATAAAAATTAAACATTACAAAAATACAAAGAAAGAAAGTAAGAGCATGATTTGATTTGGAGACCGAAATATGTAAATGTATGGCAAATGCCTTCTTTTATAGGTTAAAATTGAGAACTATTGGTTTGATGACTAATTGATAAGTGGGTGATCAACTCTTGACTTGGTGACAATTCTTAGCTTTTCTTGTTTGCCTAAAACATCATTGATAACTTCAGAATTGGAATCACTTGAAAACATGAAATTTTTAGGAAATTGTCTCAAATTTCAAAAAATAGAGGTCATTTAGACTTCTAGAACTCTAGATATGGGACAAACATTGAATAGTGTGCGGGTTGTAGGATAGATTCAGACTTCTTTGTTGTTGTTACAATTTGGACATGAAAATGACCTTTTGAAATCTTAGTCTTCATATGAAAGTTGTAGGCCTATGTCTTACCTTTCTATCCATATAAAGTAGACCTAAATTCAAGATCTACAACTCCAGATATGACTTAATTACCAAACAATGTTCTAGTTTGGACTACACCAACATTTCTTTTCTAAGTTTGGCCATCTCTTTGTCCTTTCAATTTCAGTTCTTAAATTCATCAATCAATCCTTTCATTTATGTGGTATGCCTACATTTAAAATGAACATTTACCATAAATTAAATGTATCTTATATTATTAGATATGTTATTATAAAACATGCTTTAGTTAAGGAGTTATTGATACTTCAAGTGCAAAATGATGATACAAAACCTTGATAAAAATACACTTTTAAGTACTAATCATCAACCGTATGGTATAACCAAGACTTGTGCTATGAAAGAAACTTGATTTATTGTTAACATAAGTTATAACCATGAATACATGATAACATTTACAAGTATTGATATTATTCAAATAAGATAACTAATGTACTCATGTTAACAATTTATAATCTGATTGGAACCTCCTTTGTGTATGGTTTTCATTTGAGTAATAAGAGTTTATACTATACTTGTTTAAAATACTATTAGTGGATCCTCTAACCTTAGTATTTGTTATTATCATTGCTTTATCCTCACATTGATCTTCCATCTCAAAGTTCTCAACTAATATTTTTACTACTACTACTACTACTACTACTATTATTATTATTCTTGTTGTATTACTGTTATTTATAATTTATACAATTAACCTCCTTGTGGTTTGACCTCAAACTTGCCAGGTTATTTATTACTTCGACACTCTTGCACTAGGGAGAAGACATCAATCTTTTTGTCGTGTCAAGGTTTTGACACCGTTGCAAGAGAGGTAAATTCTTGTATAAATTATAGTATTTATTTTATTTTCTCTTTTCACTTTTCATATATGTAACCTTGTTTCTTTTCTTTTGTTTCTTCTTTTGTTTTCTTCTTCCTTTTATTATATTCCTACACATGCATGAGAGTGTGGTCACATACATTAAGTGGTAAACTTTGTAGGATATCCTTATCATTTTCAGAAAATATAGCTAAAGAAGATAACCAGCTGCTTTATAATGAGAATAACCATATTAAAATACTTAGAGACCATATGAATTCCACAAGAACAAGTGCACCGTCATGTATAGTTTTTCCGCTTGATGCATCTCATTTTAATTTAAAGCTAGACATTATTCAACTTTTACCTTCTTTTCAAGGCTTAGATTTAGAAAATTCATACTTGCATTTAAAGGAATTTGAGGAGGTCTGTAACACCTATAATGACTCAAATTATAACATGAACACAATCAAATTAAAATTTTTTTTCTTTTTCATTAAAATATAAAGTTAAAACATGGCTATAAAATTTGAAAATTGGATCCATTCATGCTTGGGATCAAATGTAACAATAGTTTTTAAAGAAGTTTTTCTCTTCTCATAGAACAAACTCTTTCAAAAGATAAATCACCACTTTCACTTAAAAACTAGGAGAAACATTTTACCAAGTTGGGATAGATATCGAGACTTGCTTAATACTTACTCTCATCATGGTTTTGAAACATGGAGATTGGTTTCATGTTTTTATGAAGGGTTAACACCTACAGATAGGTAAATGGTTAAATTGATGTGCAATGAAACTTTTGAAGATAAAGACCTTGATGAATCAATGAAGTATTTAAACTTATTAGTTGAAAATGCTTAAAATTAAGACACCGTAGGTATTTATAAAGCATTGAGTAAAACTCAATCTCATACATCTATTGGAGGTATGTACAACTTTATGAAAGATCATGACCTCTAAGCTAAATTTGGATATTTAGCTAGAAAGGTCGAGGCACTAGAATTAAAAAAGATTGGTAAATTAAAATCTATTCAAGATATTTTGTGTCAAATCTATGAAATAAATAAACACTCAACCAATCACTATCCAACTTTGCCTTCTTTTAGGGAATACCTCTATAAACAATCCTACATTCTAAATAGTTTCCAAAGGCCCAGTCATAACCCATACTCGCGAACATACAACCCTAGTTGCAGAAATCATCCAAATTTCAGTTAGAAGAGTGATAACAAGAATGCACAAACTTCATAACCACCATTTCAAGCACACCATAATTTCTAAAATTCTCATGGATATGCACTTACTTATGCTCCACTTCCTAGAAGAAATCTTAGGGAAACATTGCATGCATTCATTGAAAAGTAAGAGACAATCAGTACTCAACTTGCTCAAAACATGACAAATTTTAAAGATACTCTTGCAAAATTAACATTTGCTCTTAGTTTCCAAGAGAAAGGTAAATTTTCATCTTGGCCACAATAAAATCCAAGGGGCAATACAATGCAAATACAAGTAGTTCCGAAAGTTAACACATGGATTAAGTCAAATCAGTCACTACTCTTCATAGTGGTAAGGTTATAAAAAAACCTGCTCTTGAACTTTGTTAGAAAGATGATGAGTCAATCTATAAGGGTAAGGAAGGGTTGAATATGAAAATTCCAAAGAAAAGATTGATTCCCCGCCAGCACTTCCATTTCCTCATACCATGACCAAACAAAAAAAAGTCAATCACAACTCTAAAATCTTTGGAACTTTCAAATAGATAAGGATCAATATACCTTTATCAGATGCTATTAAATAGGTTCCTTCTTTTGTTAAATTTTTGAAAGATCTGTGCATTGTGAAGAGAAAACTGAATGTGAAAAAAAAAGCTTTTTTAACCGAACAAGTAAGTGTCGTTATTCAGAACAATAATGCTTTGAAATATAAAGAGCCTAGTTGTCATATAATTTATTGCTCTATTGAATAACATAAAATTAAAAGAGCCTTACTTGATCTTGGAGCTAGTGTGAATTTACTTCCATATTTAGTTTTTCAAAGTCTCAATCCACGTGAGGTTAAACCAACTTATGTAACTCTCTTACTTGCTCATAGATCTGTAAAAGTGTCTAGAGGAATAGTTGAAGATGTGTTAGTGCAAGTTCATAATTTCATTTAACTTGTGGATTTTATTGTCTTGGACACATAATCGATTGAAGTATATAATTCATTTCATGTTATTTTAGAACATTTGTTTCTTACAACTTTTATTACATTGATTAATTATAGGAATGGACTGATGAAGCTATCTTTTGAAAACATGACATTGGAGATAAATATTTTTAACATTTCCAAGCAATTTGGAGATGATAATAATTTACAAGAAGTGGATTTTACTAAAAAATTAGTTTATGATCAATTTCAAACCACTTCAAGTGAAATTGAGATTGATGAATTTGATGATTTGTAAATGGTTTATTTTTAAGAAGAATCAAAGGTAAATAATTGGAGCTAAAAAATTAAGAAATTTCCACCACAATCAATTAAGTCCATACCTTTAAGTGTTCAACCATCCAAACCTGATTTAAAGCTCTTACCATTCAATCTCAAATACTTATTTTTAGGAGAAAATAAAACTTTTTCGGTAATAATCTCCTCCATACTTAATGCACATCAAGAAGGTAACTTATTGCAAACTCTAAAAATACACAAAAATATATTAGGATGGACCATAACTAACATAAAAGGAATTAGTCCTTTGATTTGCACACACATAATTTATTTGGAGGAAAATGCTAAACCCTTTGGAGAAATGCAATGAAGGCTCAATCCTATTATGAAAGAAATAGTGAAAAATAAAGTCATTAAACTTCTAGATAATGGAATCATTTATCCTATTTTTGATAGCAAATGGGTAAGTCTTACCCAAGAAGTTTAGAGTTATTGTGATAACAAATGAGAAAAATGAGTTAATTCTAACTAGGACTATTACTAGTTGGTGCATGTGCATTAACTATAGGAAACTTAATTCAATGACTAGAAAAGATCATTTTTCTTTATCTTTCATGGTCCAAATCCTAGAAAGAGTTGCAAGTCATGAATTTTATTATTTCCTAGATGGCTATTCATGTTACAACCAAATTAAAATTGCATTGGAAGACCAAGAGAAGACTACTTTCACATGTCCATTTGGTACTTTTACATATCGAAGGATGCCTTTTCGATTATGTAATGCACCAGCCACGTTTCAAAGATGTATGCTTAGTATTTTTAGTGATATGGTTGAATATTTTGTTGAGATTTTTATGGATGATTTTTTTGTTTTTTTGCTATTCATTTGATGATTGTTTAACTAACTTAGAAAAGATTTTGAGCAGGTGAAGAGAAGAATCTTGAATTGAATTGGGAAAAATATCAATTTATGGTAACAAATGGCATTGTACTTGGTCATATTGTTTCATAAAAAGAAATTAGATTGACAAATCTAAAATCGAGTTAATTGCTAACTTGCCAACACCAAAATCTATTAAAGATGTTGGATCATTCTTTGGACATGCTGGTTTTTATAGAAGGTTTATCAAAGCTTTTAGTATAATATCTAAGCCCTTAAATAACCTTCTAACAAAGGATAATATTTTTGAATGAATTGAACATTGTGAAGAAGTCTTTGTTAAACTTAAAAACTTGCTTACTTCTGCTCCTATCATTCAACCTCCTAATACCTTTTGAAATAATGTGTGATGCTAGTGATTACGTTATGGGTGCTGTTTTAGGACAAAGAAAAGTTAAGAAACCTTATGTGATTTACTGTGCAAGTAATACTTTAAATAATGCTTAAATGAATTACACCACCACTGAAAAAGAATTACTTGCAGTAGTATTTGAATATGAAAAATTCAGGTATTATCTTGTTGGCTCAGCTGTTGTTATTTTTAATGATCATGCAATATTAAAATATCTTCTTTTTAAGAAAGACTCTATGGCTAGATTGGTGCGGTAGATTTTATTACAAGAATTTGATATCACAATCAAAGATAAGAAAGACACCAAAAATATTGTAGCAGATCATTCATCAAGATTGACAACAGATTCGGAAACCGATATTACACCAATCGATGAGTACTTTTTCGATGAATCTTTACTTTCTGCCTTTACAATGCCTTGGTTTGCTAATATTGTTAATTCTCTTGTTTAAGGACAATTGCTAGCTCATTGGAGTACCTAAGATAAAAGAAAGTTCTTGAACAAAGTGAAGAACTTTTATTGGGATAAACCTTATTTATTCAAATATTGGTAAAGGTTTGATTATCAGGTGAGTCCTCTAATTTCTTTATTTCACACATACCTGGAACTGGTAAAAGCACTTTTGCAAATAAATATCAACCAAAATGACTGAAAGTCTGTCACAGATATGCTAGATGGACTTGTAATGCAACATGTGTTTCTTTAGAAATGGTATCTGTAAACCGTGAAGATAAAATACAATTCATTAAAGATGGCTTAAGTAGGGGGTCTTTAGATAATCTTTTATTAACTCTTGAGATGCATCCTAGTGGAGATGTGCATCATGCAATTCATGATTTATAGACACAATTCCATAAAGAACGTGATCGACTTAGTCTTGGGAATTTGACTAAAAAAAACCTTGTTTGTCAATTTTTAAGAAAATTGGGTGAGAAGTCTATCCCTGACCCATCAAGGGTGTTTAAGTTGTTTTTAGACGTAAAACTAAGGGAAGGTATGAGCTACAATCACAACTACCTGTACATACACATGCTTTTTAAATAAATAAATAAAGAGAGAGAGAGTATGAGACTCCAGCTAGCATATATATAGGTGATATGATTGCATTTTCAAGTTCTCATCTATAAAATCTTCTCTTCCTTCCCTACATTTCTACTTAACCCATACATTCAACAAATATAGAAGTGTGTAGAAATGATAGGTTCCTCAAGTCATCACATAAGAAACATTTGTGTTTTCATATTAGCACTTGGGCCCAACTTCACATTCATCATAAATCCACAAGTCTGTTAAATGTTAATAGTTTTTATAATAAATTGTTATCTTTTCTTGATCATGTTGTGGAATAGAAATTCCTAACATTTTCAGCATGGAAAATCATAATCTCTGCTGCTACTGTTGAACAATTAATTGACCAACTACAATCTTTCACTCCTGTAATGGATCCTTCCATAAGTTACGTAAATTGGTTAATGAAAAGAAGCCATAAAAAGCTTAGATTGGATTTGAGTCTTCGTTTGTGAATCCTTGTGTCTTTTGGTTTTCTTTATAGTATATTATTTTATATTTTGTTGTTTCTTATATTTGTTTAAGTGTGTTTCAGGTTTGTCAGTGTTCGGTGTTTTAGATGATATTTTTTATACTCTATCTTTCTGCTTGAGGACAATGTCTCGTTTTGGGGGGGACAGGGTAGTAGTTGATATTAAAAGAAAATTATCTAACTATGTTTTCTATTTTATAAATCATTTGCAAACTGTTTTTATTAAGATGGCTGAGTAAGAAAGAGTTTTATTAACTCTTAAGATGTATCTTGGTTAGCATTTTTCAATGGTTATTTGTAATATTCATAACAAGGTCTATCAAAATACTTCTTGAAATATTTAGGTTTACAAACTCTCGTATTGTCATCACTTAATTCTACTCATATACTCATTTAAGAAGTATTCTTAAACCTTCACTTTCACACACATTTTAACATATGATTATGGGTTGCACATTGGATTATTACATTATTTATGTTCTTTTGTTAAAGGTAACAATTAAGAAAAATAGATAGTATATAAATTGTAAAAAAATGATAATAAAAAGGTAAATAAGTTTGGTTTCGTAACCTTCCTAACTTAAGCAAGTAAGCCGAAAGGGGTGTTTTAACACCTAATATCCTAAAGTCAACTGACTTGGGAGCTATTGGCTTAACACTTATTACATGGGTTAAGAAGAAAAGCTTAAGGGAATCAAACATTGCACTATCTATGTAGGAGTATCTGCAAACCAAGTTGTTAAGCTCGAAGAGGTGTCTTAATACCTAATGCCCTAAGACCAACTAGTTTAGGAGTCATTAGCCAAAAGCTCGTTATATGAATTAAAGATGTATTATGTTTTAAGTTACATGTATATATTTAAAAAAATAAAAAAAAAGAAGGAAAAAAAAATCTCAACCTAAGGAAGTTAATCTTAAATATTAGAATTTTTTTTTTTGCTTTTTTCGAGTAAAGCTCTATAACTATGCGTTGGTTTATTGAGCAAAAGAGAAATGTTTATTAATATCTTGTTTAAGAGGTATTGAGTAGATATATAAATTTAATAAGAGTTTGTTTATCTGTGTAGATTAATGGAAGTTGAATTATAAATACCTTACTTTGTGGAATTTGCAAATTGTTTTTCTATTTTAACATTTTGATTATTAGGGACTAATAATATGCTGGTTGGTGGGTATGATTAGTACTTAAAAGTGTATTTTTGTCAAGGTTTTATATTATCATTTTGCACTTGAAGTGTCAATAACTCATTAACTAAACCATGTTTTATAATAACATATCTAATAATATAAGATATCTTTCATTTATAGTAAATGTTCATATTAAATGTAGGCTTATCATATAAATGAAAGGATTGATTTATGAGTTTAAGAACTGAAATTGAAAAGACAAAGAGATGACCAAACTTAGAAAATAGATGTTAGTGTAGTCCAAACTAGAACACTATTCGGTAATTGGAACATATGTGGAGCTATAGATCTTCGATTTATATCTACTTTATATGAATGAAAAGGTAAGACATAGGTCTACAACTTTCATGAGAGCCCAAGTTTAAAAAGGTCATTTTCAAGTCCAAATGGTAGCAACAACAAAGAAGTTTGAATTTGTCCTACAACCACGTACTATTCAGTATTTGACCCATATCTGGAGTTCTAGAAGTCCAAATAACCTTAATTGTTTTTCCTAGATAGCTGAGATAATTTCCTATAACTTTCATGTTTTCAAATGGTTCCAATTCTAACGTTATCAATGATGTTTTGGGCAGATAAGAGAAGATAAGGATTATCACCAAGTCAAAAGTTGGCCACCCACTCATCAATTAGTCATCAAATCAATTGTTCCTAATTTTGGCCTATAAAAAGAGGCATTTTCCATACATTTAGGCATCTTGGTTTCTAGATCAAGATCATGCTCATGCTTTCTCTCTTTGTATTGTTTATGTTTTGCTTTTATTAATATCAAGTTTATGCCTTTCAATTCCTTTCCTTTACTTAGTTAACTTTTATTTTATTTATATTCTTATCTTGTTTATTTATATTTCTCTTCTTCATTATGTTTAGCTAATGACACGACTAAAAGGTTGATGTCTTCTCCCAAGTGCAGGAGTGTCGAAGTAATAAATAACCCGGCAAGACCGGGGTCGAACCACAGGGAGGTTAATTGTACAAATTATAAACAAAAATTATAAAACAACAATAATAACAACAACAATAGTAATAATAATAATAATAATAATAATAATAATAATAATAATAATAATAATAAAGAAAGAGAAGAAGAAGAAGATGATGATGATGAGAACTTAGAGATGAAATATTAATGTAAGGATTAAACAATAATAATAACAAATGTCAAGGTTAGAGGTTCCACTAATGGTATATCAACCAAGTATAGTATAAACTCTTATTATTGAATTGGAAATCACACACAAAGGAGGTTCCAATCAGATTATATATTGTTAACATGATTACATTAGTCATCTTATTCAATTAATGCTAATACTTGTAAATCTCATCAAGCATTCATGATTATAACTTATGTTAACAACAAATCAAGTTCCTTTCATAGCTCAGGTGTCGGTTATACCATACATTATGGGCTATGAAAGTGCCAAGCATTTGTTGTACCAAGTGTTATACAACATAAATCAAGATTAGTCATTTAACAAGCAAAGTATTAAAGAGTGAACAAGATAACAAATATAAAACATGTTAGTATCAAACATTAAAGTCCATATTAAGTTTACATTATACTTATTCTTACACCATTAGTGTAACCTTTTCACCTTGACATAACTAACTTAGCTAGACATAATGAAAGAAAGCAAAATAGATAAACAAAATAAGAACATAAAAGTTAACTAAGTAAAGGAAAGGAAATGAAAGGCATAAACTTAATATTAATGAAAGCAAAGCATAAGCATTACAAAAAATACAAAGAGAGAAAGGAAGAGCATGATCTTGATCTGGAAACCAAGATGCCTAAATGCATGGCAAATGCCTCCTTTTATAGGCCAAAATTGGGAACTATTGATTTGATGACTAATTGATAAGTGGGTGGCCAACTTTTGACTTGGTGGCAATCCTTATCTTCTCTTGTCTGCCCAAAACATCACTGATAACATCAAAACTGGAGTCAGGTGCAAACATGAAAGTTGTAGGCAATTGTCTCCGCTTTCTTGTGTAAAAACTTTAGCTCATTTGGACTTCTAGAACTCCAGATATGGCCAAAATACCGAACAGTGCTCGGGCTGGAAGACAGATTCGGGCTTCTTTGTTGTTGCTACAATTTGGACTTACAAATGGCCTTTTTAGATCTTGGACTCATATGAAAGTTGTAGGCCTATGTCTTACCTTTCCATCCATATAAAGTGGACCTAAATCTGAGATCTGTAGCTCCAGATATGACCCAATTACCAAACAGTGTTCCGGTTTGGATTGCACCAACATCTCTTTTCTAAGTTTAACCATCTCTTTGCCTTTGCAATTTAAGTTCTTAAAGTCATCAATCAATATTTTCATTTATGTGATAGGCCTGCATTTAAAATGAACATTTACCATAAATTAAAGGTATCTTATATTATTAGATATATTATTATAAAACATGATTTAGTTAAGGAGTTATTGATACTTCAAGTGCAAAATGATGATATAAAACCATGATAAAAATGCACTTTTAAGTACTAATCACACCCCTCAACCAGCTTATTACTAGTCCCTAGTAATCAAAGCGTTAAAACAATTTGCAAATTTCACAAAGCAAGGTATTCATCATTTAACTTCCATTAATCTATCCAGATAAACAAACTCTCATTAAATTTATATATCTGCTCAATACCTCTTAACAAGATATTAATAAACCTTTCTTTTATGCTCAATGTATCAACACATAATTATGGGGCTTTTCTTGGAATAAAACAAAATTTTTGTTCTAATATTTAAGGTTAACTTCCTTGGGTTGGGATTATTATTTTTGTCTTTTTTTTCTTTTTCTTTTTCTTTTTTTTTTAAAAAAATCTATATACATATAATTTAAAAACATTATGCATCTTTAACCCATGTAACGAGCTTTCAGCTAATGACTCCCAGACCAATTGGTCTTAGGGCATTAGGTGTTAAGACACCCCTACGAGCTTAGTAACTCGGGTCGCAGATACTGATATGTAGATAGTGCAATGTTTGATTCCCTTAAGCTTTTCTCCTCAATCCATGTAACAAGCGTTGGGCCAATAGCTCCCAAGTCAGTTGACTTTAGGGTATTAGGTGTTAAAACACCCCTTCGGGCTTAATTGCTTAGGTTAGGGAGGCTACGAAACCAAACTTATCTACATTTTTATTATCATCATTTTTTTTTCTTTTTTTTTCATGTTTTTCTTTTTTTTTTAATTATATACAATTCCTTTCCCTTAGTTGTTACCTTTAACAAAAGAACATAAATAATGTAATAATCCAATATGCAACCCACAATCATATGTTAAAGTGTGTGTGTGTAAATTAAGGTTTAAGAATACATGTTAAATAAGTATATGAGCAGAATTAAGTGGTAACAATACGAGAGTTTGTAAACCTGAATATTTCAAGAAGTATTATAATAGACCTTGTTAAGAATGGTTACTAAGATGCGTCTCAAGAGTCACTTTAATAAAAGAACTCCTTTACTCTGTCATCCTAGTAACAACAATTATGCACATGCTTTATGAAATGAAAATTTTTTTTTTTTATCAACTACTACCCTCTCCCCCCAACCAAAACGAGACATTGTCCTCAATGTTCTAAGGTAGAAAGATAGAGTATAGAAGATATCACCTGAAATAACGAACACTGACAAAACCTGAAACACACTGAAAAAATAAGAAATAACAAAACACAATAATAAAACCAGAAGACACAAAAATTCACAAATGAAGGCTCAAATCCAATCTAAGCTTTTTACGGCTTCCCGTAGATGACCAATTTATGCGACTCATGGAAGGATCAATCACAGGAATAAAAGATTGTAGTTAGTCAATCAATTGTTCAGCAGTAGTAGTAGAGATTATGATTTGTCGTGCAGAAGATGTTAGAAATTCCTGTTCCACAGCATGATCAAGAAAAGACAACAACTTATCATAATAACCATTAACATTTAACAAACCTATGGGTTTATGGTGAATGTGCAATTGAGCCCAAGAGGAAATATGAAAGATCTCTTTCAATGTGCCTAGACCACCTGGTAAAGCAATGAAAGCATCAGCATGGTTAAACATTGCATTTATTCGAGCCGACATTGTAGAGACCTGAAGTTCCTCTCCAATTGTTTTTCCAATGATGTCCCCTTGTGCCAAAGCTTCAGGGACGACCCCCAAAACTTGACTACCTCCTAAAAATGCAGCTATTGACACACCTCCCATTAACCCAAGACTGTCTCCCCCATACACTAAATGAATCTTTCTCTCAGCTAGCACCTGACCAAGATGATTTGCTGATTCTAAAAACTCCTTTTCTTTCCTAGGACTAGATCCACCAAAAACACAAATATTTCTTATTTGATGACTTGAGGAACTTGCCATTTCTACACACTTCTATATTTGTTGAATGTATGGGTTGAGTAGAAATGAAAGGAAGGAAAAGAGGGTTTTATAGATGAGAAATTAGAAAGGCAATCATAACACCTATATGTAGGCCAGCTAGAGTCTCACACTCTCTCTCTCTTTTTATTTATTTATTTATTTACTTTTGAAAAAAAAACATGTGTATGTACAGGTAGTTGTGATTGTGGCTCACATCTTCCCTTGGTTTTACATCCAAGAACGGCTTAAACGCCCTCTATGGGTCGGGGATAGGCTTCCCATCCAGTTTTCTTAAAAACTGGCAAACAAGGTCTTTTTTAGTCAGATTCCCAAGACTAAGTCGATCATGTTCTTTATGAAATAGTGACCATAAATCATGAATTGCACGATGCACATCTCCACTAGGATGCGTCTCAAGAGTCAATAGAAGATTATCTAAAGACTCCTTACTCAGGCCATCCTTAATGAATTGTATTTTATCTTCACGGTTTATAGATACCATTCCTAAAGAACGACATTGTGTATTACAAGTCCATCTAGCACATCGATGACAGACATCCAATCGTTTTGCACGACGCTTCTTTGCAAAAGTGCTTTTACCTGTTCCAGGCATGTGTGAAATGAAGTTAGAGGACTCACCTGATAATCGGACCTTTGCTTCAATCAACCAGCGAATATCTTCAGGAATTCCATGATTCATTAACAATCTCAAACTTGCACATCTAGCACAGTAAATTTTTGTAATCGCATTCTGAGGCAGAGCGGGAAAATACTTTTTCAATTTTTCAAGATTAGTGTCCATTTTCAAATGAGAATTGGAAGAGAGATTCAAAGAATTGCACAAATATATACACAAATATCAGTTATTGTGGGAAACTGAAAGAACCGACTTAAGTCACGGAGTACCGTTGTCCGCCATTTGACCGGGGTAAGAGAAACTAACAAAAATCACTCAAAAAGAAATATAAAAAAGAAAATGTGAGAAAAACAAAATAATCAACCTTTATCTACAAGATCATTCAAACCAGCTGATTCATTTTCACTAGGAAACTTATCAAAGTAAGCTTTCAAATGATGTTCATTTTCCTTAAAATCATTGTCATTCATTGAATTCTCAATATCACAAGCCCCATAAGGATTGGTCCATCTTAATCTTAGCTCTTTAGGGAATGCATAGAGTTGAGAATCATAAAACAAAACTTTTTGACCAGTGTCAATTTTTTGACAATTTTCACAAGTTTTGCAGAATGCATGTGTGTCCTTGAACATGGTGGGCCAATAAAATCCATTTTGAAAGATTTTTACAATTGTCTTTTTTGACGAGAAACAACTTCCACATGCTTCAAAATGACAAAGTTTAATGACACTACTTACCTCATTGTCGGGAATGAATCTTTGAAATATTTGATCAGGACAATATTTGAATAAGTTAGGGTCATCACAATAAAAATTCTTCACTTCGTTCAAAAACTTTTCTGTCTTGTGTACTCCAATCAGCTGGCAAATCTTCTAAGGCAAGAAAATTGATATTTTTATTATACCAAGGCATTGGACTAAGAGAAAGTAAGGATTCGTTAGGAAAGTAATCATCGATTGGTGTGATGCCAGATGTCGAATCTGTTGTCACTGTTGACAAAAGATTCGCATCAACATTTTCTGTGCGTTTGTTATCCGTGATTTCTTCCTCAGAATAAATCATTTGCAAATCTTCAGATTCATCCAACTCATTTTTACTTAAAGTAGATTCAAGTTGATCATAAACTAATTCATCAATATGATCTACTTCTTGTAAATCATTATCATCTCCAGGTTGCTTGCAAATGTTGAAAATATTCATCTCCAATGTCATGTTTCCAAATGATAGCTTCATCAGTCCATTCCTATAATTAATCAATGCGTTAGAGGTTGCAAGAAACGGACGTCCTAAAATAACAGGAAATGAATTACATGCTTCAACAGGTTCTGTGTCCAAGACAATAAAATCCACAGGATAAATGAATTTATCGACTTGTACTAGCACATCTTCAATTATTCCTCTAGGCACTTTTACAGATCTATCGGCAAGTAAAAGAGATATAGAAGTTGGTTTTAACTCACCTAGATTGAGACTTTGAAAAACTGAATATGGAAGTAAATTCACACTAGCTCCAAGATCAAGTAAGGCTCTTTCAATTTTATGCTCTTCAATAAAGCAAGAAATTATAGGACAACCAGGGTCTTTATATTTCAAAGCATTATTGTTCTGAAGAATAGCACTTACTTGTTCGGCTAGAAAGGCTTTCTTTTTCACATTCAGTTTCCTCTTCACAGTGCATAGATCTTTCAAAAATTTAGCGTAGGAAGGAACCTGTTTAATAGCATCCAACAATGGTATATTGATCCTTACCTGTTTGAAAATTTCAAAAATTTCAGAGTTGTGATTAACTTTCCTTTGTTTGGTCATGGCTTGAGGAAATGGAAGTGCTGGCAGTGAATCAGTCGTTTCTTTGCAATTTTCAGATTCATCCCCTTCCTTACCCTCAGAGATTGACAAATCATCTTTCTCATAAGGTTCAAGAGAGGGTTTTTCAATAACCTTACCGCTGCGCAGAGTAGTGACTGATTTGACTTGATCCATGTGTTGGTTTCCGGAACTACTTGCATTTGCATTGTATTGCCCCTTGGGATTTTGTTGTGGTTGAGATGGAAACTTACCTTTCTCTTGGAAACTGAGAGCAGATGTTAGTTTTGCAAGAGTATCTTTAAAATCTGTCATGTTTTGAGCAAGTTGAGTATTGATTGTCTCTTGGTTTTCAATGAATGCATGCAATGTTTCCTCAAGATTTCTTCTAAGAGGTGGAGCATAAGGAGGTGCATATCCATGAGAATTTTCGAAATTGTGGTGTGCTTGAAATGGTGGTTGTGAAGTTTGTGCATTGTTGTTCTCACTCTTCCAACTGAAATTTGGGTGATTTCTCCAACCAGGGTTGTATGTTTGGGAGTATGGGTTGTGGTTGGGCCTTTGGAAACTGTTTAAAGCATGGGCTTGTTCATGGAGACATTCCTTAAAAGAAGGCAAGGTTGGACAATCGTTGGTTGAGTGTTCATTTGTTTCACAGATTTGACACACAATGTTTTCAATAGATTTTAATTGACCACTCTTTTTCAATTCTAGTGCCTCGACTTTTCTAGCTAAAGATGCAAACTTGGCTTGAAGGTCATGATCTTCCCTAAGGTTGTACATACCTCCACTAGATGTATGAGGTTGAGTTTTACTCAGTGCCTCATAAGCACCCACGGTGTCCCAATTTTGAGCATTTTCAGCTAACAAGTCTAAGTACTCCAGTGCTTCATCAGGGTCTTTATCTTCAAAAGTTCCATTGCACATCAATTCAACCATTTGCCTATCTTTAGGTGTTAACCCTTCATAGAAATGTGAAACCAATCTCCATGTTTCAAAACCATGATGGGGGCAAGTACTAAGCAAATCTCGATACCTATCCCAACATTTGTAAAATGTTTCTCCTGGTTTTTGAGTGAAAGTGGTGATTTGTCTTTTGAAAGAGTTTGTTCTATGAGATGGGAAAAACTTCTTTAAAAAATGTTGTTGCATTTCATCCCAAGCACGAATGGATCCTGGTCTCAAATTTTGTAGCCATGTTTTAGCTTTATCTTTTAATGAAAAAGGAAAAAGCTTTAATCTGATGGTGTTCATGCTACAATTTAAATTATTATATGTGTTGCAGACCTCCTCAAATTCCCTTAAATACAAGTATGGATTTTCCAATTCTAAGCCATGAAAAGAAGGTAAAAGTTGAATAATGCTTGGTTTAAAATTAAAATGAGATGCATCAGGAGGAAAAATTATACATGATGGTGCACTTGTTCTTGTGGGATTCATGTGGTCTCTAAGTGTTCTAGCACGATTATTCTCATTATTTTCATTATGAAGTGATTGATTATCTTCTTCAGCCATATTTTCTGAAAATGATGAGGATATCCTACAAAGTCTACCACTTGATGTACGTGACCACACTCTCATGCACGTGTAGGAATAAAATAAAAAAGAAGAAGAAAGCAAAAGAAGGAGGAAGAAAACAAAATAAAAAGAAACAAAAAAAAAGAAACAAAGTTATATACAAGAAAGGTGAAAAGAGAAAAAAATAACTACTATAATTTATACAAGAAATTACCTCCCCGGCAACGGCGCCAAAAACTTGACACGACTAAAAGGTTGATGTCTTCTCCCAAGTGCAGGAGTGTCGAAGTAATAAATAACCCGGCAAGACCGGGGTCGAACCACAGGGTGGTTAATTGTACAAATTATAAACAACAATTATAAAACAACAATAACAACAACAACAATAGTAATAATAATAATAATAATAATAATAATAAAGAAAGAGAAGAAGAAGAAGATGATGATGATGAGAACTTAGAGATGAAATATTAATGTAAGGATTAAACAATAATAATAACAAATGTCAAGGTTAGAGGTTCCACTAATGGTATATCAAACAAGTATAGTATAAACTCTTATTATTGAATTGGAAACCACACACAAAGGAGGTTCCAATCAGATTATATATTGTTAACATGATTACATAAGTCATCTTATTCAATTAATGCTAATACTTGTAAATCTCATCAAGCATTCATGATTATAACTTATGTTAACAACAAATCAAGTTCCTTTCATAGCTCAGGTGTCGGTTATACCATACATTATGGGCTATGAAAGTGCCAAGCATTTGTTGTACCAAGTGTTATACAACATAAATCAAGATTAGTCATTTAACAAGCAAAGTATTAAAGAGTGAACAAGATAACAAATATAAAACATGTTAGTATCAAACATTAAAGTCCATATTAAGTTTACATTATACTTATTCTTACACCATTAGTGTAACCTTTTCACCTTGACATAACTAACTTAGCTAGACATAATGAAAGAAAGCAAAATAGATAAACAAAATAAGAACATAAAAGTTAACTAAGTAAAGGAAAGGAAATGAAAGGCATAAACTTAATATTAATGAAAGCAAAGCATAAGCATTACAAAAAATACAAAGAGAGAAAGGAAGAGCATGATCTTGATCTGGAAACCAAGATGCCTAAATGCATGGCAAATGCCTCCTTTTATAGGCCAAAATTGGGAACTATTAATTTGATGACTAATTGATAAGTGGGTGGCCAACTTTTGACTTGGTGACAATCCTTATCTTCTCTTGTCTGCCCAAAACATCATTGATAACATCAAAACTAGAGCCAGGTGCAAACATGAAAGTTGTAGGCAATTGTCTCCGATTTCTTGTGTAAAAAATTCAGCTCATTTGGACTTCTAGAACTCCAGATATGGCCAAAATACCGAACAGTGCTCGGGCTGGAAGACAGATTCAGGCTTCTTTGTTGTTGCTACAATTTGGACTTGGAAATGGCCTTTTTAGATCTTAGGCTCCATATGAAAATTGTAGGCCTATGTCTTACCTTTCCATCCATATAAAGTGGACCTAAATCTGAGATCTGTAGCTCCAGATATGACCCAATTACCAAACAGTGTTCCGGTTTGGATTGTACCAACATCTCTTTTCTAAGTTTGACCATCTCTTTGCCTTTGCAATTTAAGTTCTTAAAGTCATCAATCAATATTTTCATTTATGTGATAGGCCTGCATTTAAAATGAACATTTACCATAAATTAAAGGTATCTTATATTATTAGATATATTATTATAAAACATGATTTAGTTAAGGAGTTATTGATACTTCAAGTGCAAAATGATGATATAAAACCATGATAAAAATGCACTTTTAAGTACTAATCAGCTAAGTTTATTATATGAAGGTGAAAAGGTTACATTAATGGTGTAAGAATAAGTATAGTGTAAACTTAACATGAACTTTAATGTTTGATACTAACATGTTTTGTATTTTTTTATCTTGTTCACTCTTTAATACTTTGCTTATTAAATGGTTAATCTAGATTTATATTGTATA
The DNA here is from genome assembly GCA_026413675.1 of Populus pruinosa. Taxonomy (NCBI): domain Eukaryota; kingdom Viridiplantae; phylum Streptophyta; class Magnoliopsida; order Malpighiales; family Salicaceae; genus Populus; species Populus pruinosa. The sequence goes on from CM048599.1 coordinate 20,745,885, forward strand.
ATACTTGGCACAACAAATACTTGGCACTTTCATAGCCCATAATTTATGGTATAACTGACACCTAAGCTATGAAAGGAACTTGATTTGTTATTAACACAAGTTATAATCATGAATGCTTGACAACATTTATAAGTGTTAGCTTTATTCGAATAAGATAACTAATGTAATCATGTTAACAATTTATAATTTGATTGGAACCTCCTTTGGTGGCCAACTCTTGACTTGGTGACAATCCTTATCTTCTCTTGTCTGCCTAAAACATCATTGATAATGTCAGAATTGGAACTACTTGAATGTATGAAAGTTGTAGAAAATTGTCTAAGCTTCCTAGGAAAACAAAAATAGAGGTTATTTGGACTCCTAGAACTCTAGATATGAGCCAAACACTGAACAGTGCATTGGCTATAGGACAGATTCAGATTCTTTGTTGTTGCTACAATTTAGACTTGAAAATGGCCTATAGCTTCAGATATGACCCAATTATCGAATAGTGTTTCAGTTTGGATTGCACCAATATCTCTTTTCTAAGTTTGGCCATCTATTTGCCCTTTCAATTTGAGTTTTTAAACTCATCAATCAATCCTTTCATTTATGTGATAGGCCTGCATTTAAAATAAACATTTACCATAAATTAAAAGTATCTTATATTATTAAAAATGCTATTATAAAACTTGTTTTAGTTAAAGAGTTATTAATACTTCAAATGCAAAATGATGATATAAAATCTTGATAAAAATGTATTTTTAAATACTAATCACTATGGTTGACCCTCATCCTAAATTTGTGCATTTAAATTTATGCATTTTTTTTTGTTAAATGTTTTAGAGTTAGGTCCCCCATCAACTATATTTTCATGCATTCTCTAGTCTAATTTCCCTTAATTATAGGTGTAAGAATCTTAGGCCATTTCTTTTAAAGTTTTCTCCCTCTTTTTTGCCTAGAAGTTTCAAGGAATAAATAAGGAGCTGTTATTCTTTCTTTACCTCATGATTGTGGGCAGTCCTAATGTAAGATTAAATGGTTTGTTCTTTTTCTTCTGTTCAGTTTCTTCTTTCCCTCTCTTTCTATCTAGCCAGCTGGCCCTCTAGGCTCCTCTTTCTACCATGTTTTTGGTTTTCTTTCATCTCCTAACTCACTTCTCACTTAATGCTCAAGGAAGGTGGAATGCAGGCTAGTTGGGCTTGGTTTTCTTTTTGAGGAAAGGTGTGAGTGTTATAATAATGTCTGATGTCCTGTTATGGCTTAGACCACCATTGTTTCTCCTTAGGTCTCCCTTCTTCTACCATGTTCAAAGGTGGTGCATGCAACTGGGTTTACTTGTTTTACTTTAAAAAGAGAGATTATTGCAGCCAAGGCTATTTTAGGGGGAGAGGAAAGATTATTCTCTGTTCTTTGTTGTATTTATACCCCTTTTAAATGTGAAGGGGTGTTTGGAAGATTGGTTACCTATGTTCTTATCCTTATTTAATTCATCTTAGGGCTAGTCAAATCCTTCATAGTTTCCATTTAGAATAAGCTAGTTCTGCTTCCTCAAATTTCCATTTAGAGCAAACTAGTTTGTTACCTCTAACTCCCTCTTAGCATAGGTTGACTTAGTTTTAATTTTTATCAGGTTTTACATTATTGAAACAAAATAATCCATGAACATTGTAGAGGGGATGTTTTTGGTTTAACTAGAATCAAACCACACTCTATTTAGAGACTTATAGCTCTTTTGGCATTGATTTAAAGTTGGATGAAAAAATGTTAACTTATGAATCAGTCAAAGTTGACTTGGGACAAGAAGTTGAGGACTTTCACATGGCAAGTGAGGTATACACATCCAACAAGAGTGGCGTCACCATAAAGAGGGGAAACTCCTTTATCGATCAATGATGGTTGCAATCTAAGAGGTGGTCCAAGTTGCCACATTCAGCGGCTTGAAGGTGTCAACTCAATTAACTTTCTCAATTGGGAACGAAGGTAGATGACATCGTCTTGTTTAAACCTAACATATTAGGGTTCCCTAATTGAGATTTTGAATAATCTTTAATTTGGTTCTTGTTCTTAATTTATGCAATCATACCCATGAGAAATTTCAAATTGCCTCTTCTGATTTGAGTGCCTTTTTCAAATTGATTCTTGGTTTCTAATTTTGTTCAATTTGATCCAATTTGATCCCTAATAAATGTTGAATTTTTAATTTCTTTCAAATTAGCCCTTGCTTTGATCAATTTAATTCCCTAAAATTGCGCACTTTTACAAGTTGGTCTTTTGTCATGAAAAGTTTCAATTTTGACCTTCTAACAACCTTCAAACTTTAAATTTCTTACAATTGAACCCTTGATTGCACCATCTAGGTTCTTTAAATTTTCAAATGAGTCTTTATTCTTCCAATTTTTATGAATTAACCTGAATTAAGCCTTAAAACTTAATTTTTCATCAATTAAGTCTTTGATTGAATCTTTAAAACTCGTTAAAAGTTTAATTAAGTCAATGAGATCTTTTATTTTTTGCTAAATTGGCTTGTAAACTTAATTTTGCTTCAATTAACTCTTTAACCCTTTAAAAGTTTAATTAAGTTCATAAATTTAATTAATTCTTCTAATTTTAGTCAAATAGGATTTTAACCTTAAATTGTCTCAAATCAAGTCTTTCTTTAGTCTATCTTGTCAAAATGACCCAATATGGTTATTCTTCTAGCTTCTTGCTCTTTTATGGCTTAAGACTTGTCTCTTCGTGTCTTAAAAGAAAAATGTGTGCAAAAAAAATAATAAAATAAGTAAAGGTATATATTTATAAAACAATTTTAGGGATCCAAAATAGGGTTAAGACAATGGTCCCGATAACTATAATTACTCATTCGGCCAAAATCATCACCATATCTTTCCCCTTCAAACCAACAATTATGGTTCTATCCAAAACGTTCCTTATATCCCATGGATACATCTTCAAAATCAACATCACTTATGTCTGTATTATCAAACATAAACTTATCCACATTAGTGTTAAGTCGCTTAATAACTCTCTTAATGTTAAATTCTCTTTGCTTAGGCCATTTTTGAACCCCACCATGATCATTAACACATTACCTCTCCAACCTATCTCCAAATTCAGTGGTCATTTGATCCATCATTGATTCAAAATAAATAACTTAGTTATGATTTCATTGTCTTATCTTTATGGTGCTATATTGTTGCTTGCCTCCAGCATCTTTAAATTTAAAAATTGATTAGTTGATAAGTAATATATATTCCTCACTTATTCCCTCATGTGTTTACACTCCTCTCGTGTTTCAGTCAAATATATAGTTTTCACTCAAATATGCTCGTTACGTCTTTTTCCTCTTATCTCATCTTTCTTCGGTTCTTGCAGAACTAAAATCAACACAAAATATAACAACCTTAGTAGTGTATCTACATATGTGTATTTGACTCAATAATTAATAAAACATATGAAAATGAGCAAATATGAAACTATGATTATAATTTCTCTAGTAACAAACAAATTTGTATGAAACATGGATGTTTTTGTAGAAGTAAAAGAAAAAAGATGCAAAGGTTATGAAAAGAAACTATGATTACAATTTCTCTAGTAACAAACAAGTTTGTATGAAACATGGATGTTTTTGTAGAAGTAAAAGAAAAAAGATGCAAAGGTTATGAAAAAAATGACAACTAAATATATCAATTATGATGTTATTATATTGTTGGAATTGAAAAATAGTAGAATCAAAAGAAGTTTGAATTACTAACATGAATTAGACCCATTACAACAAGTTTAAATCCTGAATTTAGTTTCTATTGAAAACAAACTTGAAATGGCCTCAAATTTGATACAGGGTGTGCTTAGAATCTTAAAACATGGTATATAAAATTTGAGAACGTTCTAAATTTATTTGACTTAACATTTTCTTCTAATATAAATCAAACATATTACTATAGCAAATGATCTCCAAATGAGTTTAAATTTTAAATGGGTTACAACAATTTTTTAATTGGTTTGGATCAAATTCTCTCTTGTTTATATACTATAGCAAATTTGACAAAAATGACTTTTGGATGTTTTTTTTTTTTTAATCTTTATGCTACTAATATATTCTGAGACAACAATAAACTAAAATATTTTTTTTTTAAGGAAACCTAAATGCATACTACTAAACTCTGGACATAAAATAATTGAAAATTGAATAAAAAACAATTAAAACTAAAGTAGCTTAAACTAACAAGAAAAGAATAAAGGATATAACTTGATTTTGGAGTATAACTTAATTTTAGAGTTTAACTCTGATACTAACTGATACAGACCTTTTGATCACATGATCAAACAACCTCATACAAAGTAGATGACAACCTATAAAGCAAAAAATTAATTTTGATAGAACCCCAACCTAGAGTAACATTGTACCTAAGAACTAAATATATTAAAAAACAACTTAGATGATAACCTTGTATCTAAAAACCCTAAATATATGAATAACACTACAAAACCAGTTAATCGTTGATAAGTAAGTAAGTAATCTTTTTTTTCTTAAAAAGAAAGGTTGTTTTACAACAAACAAACAAAAAGAAAATTCATGTTTTTTCTTCAACTTGTTGCCCAAATTTAGAGCTAAAAAAAAAAAATATAATCTTTTATGACTAACCTTAATGGATCCTTTTTGGATTGCAAGCTAATAGGTTTAAATTAGTAATCATCTAATCATCTAATATAAGTTCAATATCCCTAAATAATAACTAATAGCAAAAAAAAAATCCAAATTAAAAATAATTAGTTAACATTAAATGAATAAATAAAATAGGGTAATAAAACAAAATACTCATGCTAAAATTCCTTCGTATAGCCCGAATCTTTAATTTTCACACATTCCTGACATATTTTAATTTTGATTTCAAACATATCATTCCTTTTTATGGATGAATTACTGGTGTGTATATATATATATATATGGATGTAAAGTTTGAGATATTTAGTTTCTAGCCCAACTTAAATCACATAACAATTCTATTTGTAGCTCTAGATATATCACAAACAATACATGAAAATCTACTTTGACAAATTTAATAAAATTTATCCAATAAATTTTACCATTTCAAATAATATATTTTTAAATTTTATTTCAACCGAAAATGTACCATAATATAGTTTCATATATCTAATATTTCTCTATAAAATTTCAATTTAATTTGATTTACAATTTAAATAATATGGCCAATCTCACAAATATAGTAAATAAACCTTTTAAATTTTAAGATCGAATTCAAACTTAATTTTAAAATTAAACTCAAACCTGACTTCGTAATATAATCTAGTTAACAGAAACATGACTCCTTTAAGATGATCTTTTTGTCTACTCATTATTGAGGAGGCCACAGCTTAACTAATTAGTAGCTGGACTGCATGCTGACTTAATTAGCAAGATGTGGGAATGAAGAGTATGTAGAAAATCATTTGGAAGTAAAAGTTTGATCCTTATCTTTTTTTTTTCTATCATAATATAAGTATATATAAAGATCAAAATAACTATGCTGGCAAACCAGCAAATTCATAAACAAGCACAGGAAGGAGGGAACACAAAGGAAAGAGACTCCCTTGAAGACCAACCTGGACAAACAATTACAAAGCTCAAAAAGGGAAACAAGTTCCCGGCACAACCCGGCTAGAGAGACCGAATGAATCAAAAATTAAACATAAACACAGGGTAAGATAGGAACCAACCGTGATAGAAGGTGCCTAAACTAACCCAGGCACAAATAGCAACAACACAGCCAAGAGGACCCGGCAGCCTACATTGCAAGGAACCAAGAACCTGCCAATAGAAAGAACACTGTAACCGGGCGAATCGAAATGACCCTCAACCCACAGATACCAGGAGGAAGGCGAGGCCACTATCACAGCAGCAAGAGAGAGACCAACTGGACGTCCACAAGGCGCAGATGAACACACGCATGCAGACCGACAGCAAGAGAAGAATGACAACCTCATCTTTTAATATTATTGGAAATAGCAGGACTGAAGAACACACGGACGCTGTTTATTACCAAACCAATTGAACCTTTTGGAACACTAAAACAAACATCAACACTAACTTATGAACAAAAATATCCGAAAAGACACATTTAAGCATCAGGATTTGCCAACAGGTAGGTTTCAATGGCCTTGAATAATCCCATTTGCTTTTCTTGTCCATCTTAATTTCATCTGCTTTTGCGTCCATGTTGCCAACAGTGTAGTATGTGGTGCTGGTCTTGCACACCGATCCTCCGTCAGGGGAGGCTTGGATCTTAGATTCGTTACAGATATTTTCATATGTGTTTGCCAAGGCATCACCTTTGAACACAGTGTACGCGTATGAGAAATCTCTCCTTGAAAGATAGGCTGCCTGAGGAATCAAGAAGCATGGATAGTTCTTTAGTTCATATGTATTTAAGACTCGATCTTGGTCAAAAGTTCAAAATGCAAATCCATATTGTTAGGTTTTCAGCTCATTTTTGTTTACTAGGAGGAGCATGAGTGAAACCACTCTATTCAAAATGATGGATTGTGACTATTATGGAAATCATGTATCAGACTACTAGTGAAGCTACGTACTGACCATCGCCAAAATAAGTTTGCTTGATGGTTCCAGGCCCTCCATCTCCTTCAAGAATGGCAATGCTTCTTATAGCCTGTGGCAGGGCTTTGGGCATGACTTCAGCAGCATCAACGAAAAGGGCCTTGAACAGCCTGGCTGGTGGGATCACAGTACAAGCCTCTGATTCGTAAGTGAAAACTCCCATGATAACATATATCTGCTGGAGTTTGAAGATGGTCAAATGAAGAAGAATTAAATGTGAAGATAAATGTCGATCAGCTTGGGTTTGAAGATTAATGTTTAGGATGGAGAAATGGTAGAACTTGATTTGCTATTTATAGATAACAGATTGAGGCTTTTCTTGTTCCAAAGATTCGAATTAAATCTCTTTCTGTTTTAGATGCCGATGGAATGAAGAGACGCTTTGTCAATTAGCTTTAAAATAATATTCAATGATGATTCCAAATGGTGTCCTTACCCATGAAAGAAACATCATAGTTAATCACCAAAATTAATGATCTAATTAAATAGATGAAGAGGACAAAACTTTGGATCAATAAACTATTAGTCTGGATATGCTGTCTGTAGCGCGGGCGTCATGAATGATCAAAATGCCAAATCCAAAAAAGGGATGTTCCAAAACATTTTTTGGGAGATTTTTAAAATTTTCACATGTAACTCATTATAATGAAACTATTTGGAAAAAAATTATATAGTCTTCACCTAGATAAATTATTTATGACAATTTAACTATTTCAAAAATTTTTGAATTTTATTAATAGGAAAGTTGCCTAGTACAACTATATCATTTTAAAAAATCTTTCAACTTTTCACAAAGATCATCTTTTACTACATGAATCCAATCTTTTTTTAGTGCATTTTCTATCCCTCATCTTTCACGTAGTGTATTTTTTAATCCTATCTATTTTTATTTTGAGTGTACTTTTGAACCTTTGTCTTCTAGATAGTGTGCTTTTTAGTCTTTTTTTTTTCATTCGGAGTACTAGTGTGCTTTCTAGCTTTCGTATAACAAATAATGTGCTTTTTAACCTTATCTTTATCATTAAGTGTGCCTTGGAGCCCTTGTCCTTTGGATAGTGTGCTTTCTAGCCTTATCTCTCTTTCTAAGTGTGTTTTCCAACCCTCATCTACTATATAGTGCATTTTCTAACCCTTTTTTCTCTTTGTCTTTGTGCCCTCATCCAAGATAGTATGGTTTTTAACCCTATTTCTTTTTCCTTTGAGTGTATTTTGTAGCCCTTACTTTAAACACTTTCAAAAAGATTCACCATTTCTTGATATGGTGAATTTGTTATCTCTCATTCATTTTTAGTCTTTACAAAGTTTACTATCTAAAGTCTCTTATAAGACTTTCTATCATAAGCATTGTAAAGAGATATGACAACTATCATAACCTATTTTTGGGTTATTTCCTAAAATTTTACCCCCTTTTCTTTTAATAATAATAATAATAGCAAGAAAACTGATGATTTGAAAAAAGTAAGCTGAGAGGATTTAAAATTTAAAGGAATATCAAGTTGTAATTTTGAATGAAATGGGAAAAACATGAAAGATGATTTGGATTCAAGGTCAAATCAAATCAGGACGAATCTACATAAAAATTAATACTAGAGATATAATTAGATTTTTAATAGGCCAATTTGATTTAATCATAAGCTAAATTAAAAGTTTAATTATGTTTAAGAATTAATTTGGGTCAAATTAAAGGATTTAATTAAGAAAAAGGACTTAATTATACTTTAAATTAGTCAAATTAATTTTATTAGGCACTTAATTAGTGAAATATTAAGTTTGGGCACTCAATTTGGTCTTAATTGAGAAAATTAGAATTTTAGAGGACCAAACTTAATTTCTACAAAGTGAATTGATTCAAATTAAGGTAAAATCACAAGAAAATCAAAGTTTTGGAGTTAATTAAGGGTTAAATTAGAGAATGTAATCACTAAACAAAAAAAAAGTAAAGGAAGAAACGACTCCACTATCGCTGCCAATTTCTAAATCAGTAATGACACAATTGCTTATCTTTAAATCGGTAGCGATTCAGTTTTCATTGACAATTTCTAAATCAATAGTTGTTGTGTGCGTTGACAAATTCATGTGTCAATCATGGCTGTAATACTCGACATAAATCTAAGTAAAATGTTAGCTTATACCACGTAAGAGTTTAGGGGAGCAAACTAGTTTGCTTTAAGGAGTTAAGAGAGGGGGGAAAACTGGTTTTAGAGAAATCAAAGCAGGGATAAGAACACATTTAAGCCATCCCTAAACACCCCACTTCATTTAAGGGGGGGTATAAATGCAAGAAGAGAGAGAGGGTGGCCCTTTCTTTTCCCCAAAACCCGCCAACTGCATGCAGCAAAACCTCTTTATATTTCCCAAAGAGAAGACCCCCAACGCAGCTACATGCATCCCTTTTGAACCCTAGAGAGGAAAGGAGAGTTAATGAGTATAAAAAATGCTTGAAACTATGGAAAGAGAAGGTGTGCAACAGGCCGATTGGTGCAAGTAAAGAAGGAATGAAGAAAAATTCAAAACCAAAAAGCAAAAAGAAACAAAAAACTACGAGTAGAGGAGGGAGAAAAACTTGTTAAATTCCTTCCTAAAGCTACTAAAAATAGTAAGGTATGAACCAAATCTTTTCCTTACTCATTCTTCACTCTTTGGAACTGAAAGGAAGAAGAAAACCATGAGAGAATACCTAAAATTTTACACTAGTGATTAGTACCTAAAAGTGCATTTTTATTATGGTTTTATATCATCATTTTACACTTGAAGTATCAATAACTCCTTAACTAAAGCATGTTTTATAATAATATATCTAATAATATAAGATACCTTTAATTTGTGGTAAATGTTCATTTTAAATGCAGGCCTATCACTTAAATGAAAGGATTGATTGATGACTTTAAGAACTTAAATTGTAAGGGCAAAAAAGATGACCAAAATTAGAAAAGAGATGTCGGTGCAATCCAAACCGAAACACTTCTCGGTAATTGGGTCATATCTGGAGCTATAGATCTCAGATTTAGGTCTATTTTATATGGAGCCCAAGATCTAAAAAGGTCATTTTCAAGTCCAAATTGTAGCAACAACAAAGAAGCCCGAATTTGTCCTCTAGCCTGAGCACTGTTCAATATTTTGGCCATATCTAGAGTTCTAGAAGTCCAAATTAGCTGAATTATTTACACAAGAAAGCTAAGACAATTGCCTACAACTTTTATGTTTTTGAGTGGCTCTAATTTTGATATTATCAATGACGTTTCGGGCAGACAAGAGAAAGGATTGCCACCAAGTCAAGAGTTGGCCACCCACTCATCAATTAATCATCAAATCAATAGTTCCCAATTTTGACCTATAAAAGGAGGCATTTGCCATGCATTTAGGCATCTTGATCTCCAGATCAAGATCATTCTCTTGCTTTCTCTCTTTCTATTTTTTGTAATGTTTATGCTTTGTTATCATTAATATCAAGTTTATGCCTTTCATTTCTTTTCCTTTGCTTTGTTACCTATTATCTTATTTATGTTCTTATTTTGTTTATTTATTTTTCTTTCTTTCATTATGTCTAGCTAAGTTTATTATGTCAAGGTGAAGAGGTTACACTAATGGTGTAAGAATAAGTATAGTATAAACTTAATATGGACATTAATGTTTGATACTAACATGTTTTATATTTGTTATCTTATTCACTCTTTAATACTTTACTTGTTAAATAACTAATCTTGATTTATGTTGTATAACACTTGGTACAACAAATGCTTGGCACTTTTATAGCCCATACTGTTTGGTATAACCAACACTTAAGTTATGAAAGGAACTTGATTTATTGTTAACATAAGTTATAATCATGAATGCTTGATGAAATTTACAAGTGTTAGCATTAATTGAATAAGATGACTAATGCAATCATGTTATCAATCTATAATCTGATTGGAACCTCCTTTATGTATGGTTTCCAATTGAATAATAAGAGTTTATACTATACTTGTTTGACATACATTAGTGGATCCTCTAACCTTTACATTTGTTATTATCATTGTTTAATCGTTACATTAATATTCCATCTCAAAGTTCTCATCTTCTTCTTCTTCTTCTCCTTCTTTTTCTTTATTATTATTATTATTATTATTATTACTATTATTATTATTACTACTACTATTATTATTGCTACTATTATTATTGTTGTTGTTATTGTTACTATTGTTGTTTATAATTTGTACAATTAACCTCCCTATGGTTCGACCCCGGTCTTGCCGGGTTTTTTGTTACTTCAACACTCCTGCACTTGGGAGAAGACATCAATCTTTTCATCGTGTCACGTTTTTGGCGCCGTTGCTGGGGAGGTAAGTTTTGTATAAATTATAGTAGTTATTTTATTTTCTCTTTTCACTTTTCTTGTATGTAACTTTGTTTGTTTTCTCTTGTTTCTTCTTCTTTTGTTTTCTTCTTCTTTTTATTCTATTCCTACACGTTCATGAGAGTACAGTCACATACATCAAGTGGTAGACTTTGCAGGATATCCTCATCATTTTCAGAAAAATATGATCGAAGAAGATAATCAATCACTTCATAATGAGAAAAATAAGAATAACCGTGCTAGAACACTTAGAGACCACATGAATCCCACAAGAACAAGTGCACCATCATGCATAGTTTTCTCTCCTGATGCATCTCATTTTAATTTTAAACCAGGCATTATTCAACTTTTACCTTCTTTTCATGGCTTAATTTGAAAAATCCATACTTGCATTTAAGGGAATTTGAGGAGGTTTGCAACACATATAACAATTTAAATTATAGCATGAACACCATCAGATTAAAGCTTTTTCCTTTTTCATTAAAAGATAAAGCTAAAACATGGCTATAAAATTTAAGACCAGGATCCATTCGTGCTTGGGATGAAATGCAACAACAGTTTTTAAAGAAGTTTTTCCCATCTCATAGAACAAACTCTTTCAAAAGACAAATCACCATTTTCACTCAAAAACCAGGAGAAACATTTTACCATTGTTTAGATAGGTATCGAGACTTCCTTAATACTTGCCCTTATCATGGTTTTAAAACATGGATATTGGTTTCATATTTTTATGAAGGGTTAACACCTAGAGATAGGCAAATGGTTGAATTGATGTGCAATGGAACTTTTAAAGATAAAGATCCTGATGAAGAAATGGAGTACTTAGACTTGTTAGCTGAAAATGCTCAAAATTAGGACACTGCAGGTAATTACGAGGTACCGAGTAAAACTCAACCTTATACATCTAGTGGAGGTATGTACAACCTTAGGGAAGATCGTGACCTTCAAGCCAAGTTTGTATTTTTAGCTAGAAAAGTTGAGGCGCTAGAATTGAAAAAGAGTGGTCAATTAAAATCTGTTGAAAACATTGTGTGTCAAATATGTGAAACAAATGAACACTGAACCAATAATTGTCCAACCTCGCCTTCTTTTAAGGAATGTCTCCATGAACAAGCCCTTCTTTAAACAGTTTCCAAAGGGCCAACCACAACCCATACTCACAAACATACAATCCTGGTTGGAGAAATCACCTAAATTTTAGTTGAAAAAGTGAGAACAACAATGCACAAACTTCATAACCACCATTTCAAGCACACCACAATTTCCAAAATTCTCATGGATATGCACCTTCTTATGCTCCACCTCTTAGAAGAAATCTTGAGGAAAATTAACATCTGCTAAAAAGCAAGAGACAATCAATACTCAACTTGCTAAAAATATGACAGATTTTAAAAATACTTTTGCAAAATTAACATCTGCTCTCAGTTTCCAAGAGAAAGGTAAGTTTCCATCTCAACCACAACAAAATCCCAAGGGGCAATACAATGCAAATGCAAGTAGTTCCGGAAGTCAACACATGGATCAAGTCAAATCAGTCACTACTTTGTGCAGTGGTAAGGTTATTGAAAAACCCTCTCTTGAACCTTGTGAGAAAGATGATGAGTCTATCTTTGAGGGTAAGGAAGGGGTTGAATATGAAAATTGCAAAGAAACGAGTGATTTACCGCCAGCACTTCCATTTCCTCATGCCATGACCAATTAGGAAGAAATCAAGGATGAAAAAGGCACAAAAAATGTTGATGTAGTTCTTTTATCAAAAGTGACTACAGATTCAACACCCGACATCACACCAATCGATGATTACTTTTTTGATGAATCTCTACTTTCTCTTAATTTAATGCCTTGGTTTGCTAAAAATATTAATTTTCTTGTTTTAGGATTTTTGTCAGCTCACTAGAGTACCGAAGATAAAAGAAAATTTTTCAGCAACGTGCAAAACTTTTATTGGGATGACCCTTACTTATTCAATTATTGTCCTGATCAAACATTTCAAATATACATTCCCGACAATGAGGTAAGTAATTTCATTAAATTTTATCACTCTAAGGCATGTGGAGATCATTTCTTGTTAAAAAAAGATTGTAGAAATCTTACAAAGCAGATTTTATTGGCCCACCATATTTAAGGAATCACATGTATTCTGTAAAACCTGTGAAAATTGTCAAAATGTGGGATTTATTTCAAAACATAGAGTCTTTAGATAATCTTCTATCGACTCTTAAGTCTCATCATAATCGAGATAAGCATTGTGCAATTCATGATTTATGGCCACTATTTCATAAAGAACATGATCGACTTAGTCTTGGAAATCTGACTAAAAAAGACCCTATTTGTCAGTTTTTAAGAAAACTGGATGGGAAGCCTATCCCTGACCCATAAAGGGCATTTAAGTTGTTCTTGGATGTAAAACCAAGGGAAGATGTGAGCCACAATCACAACTACCTGTACATACACATGTTTTTTCGCAAGTAAACAAATAAAGAAAGAGAGAGTGTGTGTGAAACTCTAGCTGACCTACATATAGGTGGTATGATTGCTTTTCTAATTTTTCATCTATAAAACCCTCTCTTCCTTTCTTTCATTTCTACTCAACCTATACATTCAACAAATACATAAGTGTATAGAAATGGCAAGTTCCTCAGGTCATCATTGACACCACTAAAAGATTGATGTCTTCTCCTAGGAGTAGGAGTGTTGAAGTAATAAATAACCCGGCAAGACCGAGGTCGAACCATAGGGAGGTTAATTGTATAAATTATAAACAACAATTATAAACAACAACAATAGTAACAATAACAACAACAATAATAATAGTAACAATAATAATACTACTACTAATAGTAGTAGTAGTAGTAGTAATAGTAATAATAATAATAATAATAATAATAATAATAATAATAATAATAATAATAATAAAGAAAAAGAAGGAGAAGAAGAAGAATATGAGAACTTTGAGATGAAATATAAATGTAACAATTAAACAATGATAATAACAAATGTCAAGGTTAGAGGATCCATTAATGGTATGTCAAACAAGTATAGTATAAACTCTTATTATTCAATTGAAAAGCACACACAAAGCAGGTTCCAATCAGATTATATATTGTTAACATGATTACATTAGTCATCTTATTCAATTAATGTTAATACTTGTAAATCTCGTCAAGTATTCAAGATTATAACTTATGTTAACAATAAATCAAGTTCCTTTCATAGCTCAGGTGTCGGTTATACCATACAGTATGACCTATGAAAGTGCCAAGTATTTGTTGTACCAAGTGTTATACAACATAAATCAAGATTAGTTATTTAACAAGTAAAGTATTAAAGAGTTAACAAAATAACAAATATAAAACATGTTAGTATCAAAATTAAAATCCATATTAAGTTTACACTATACTTATTCTTACACCATTAGTGTAACCTTTTCACCTTGACATAATAAACTTAGCTAGACATAATGAATGAAAGAAAAATAAATAAACAAAATAAGTACATAAATAAGATAAGAGTTAACTAAGTAAATGAAAGGCATAAACTTGATATTAATGAAAGTAAACATAAACATCACAAAAAATACAAAGAGGGAAAACAAGAGCATGATCTTGATCTGGAGACCAAGATGCCTAAATGCATGGCAAATGCCTCCTTTTATAGGCCAAAATTGGGAACTATTGTTTTGATGACTAATTGATGAGTGGGTGACCAACTTTTGACTTGGTGACAATCCTTATCTTCTCTTATCTACCCAAAATGTCATTGCTAACGTCAAAATTGAAGCCACTCGAAAACATGAAAGTTGTAGAAAATTGTCTCAGATTTTGTGTGTAAAAGGTTCAGCTCATTTGGACTTTTAGAACTGCAGATATGGCCAACATACTGAATAGTGCTCGGGCTAGAAGACAGATTCAGGCTTCTTTGTTTTTGCTACAATTTGGACTTGAAAATGGCCTTTTTAGATCTTGGGCTCCATATGAAAGTTGTAGGCCTATGTCTTACCTTTCCATCCATATAAAGGAGACCTAAATATGAGATCTATAGCTCCAGATATGACCCAATTATCGAACAGTGTTCTGGTTTTGATTGCACCGACATCTCTTTTATAATTTTGGTCATCTCTTTGCCTTTGCAATTTCAATTCTTAAAGTCATCAATCAATCTTTTCATATATGTGATAGGCCTGCATTTAAAATGAACATTTACCATAAATTAAAGGTATGTTATATTATTAGATATATTATTATAAAACATGCTTTAGTTAAGGAGTTATTGATACTTCAAGTGAAAATGATGATATAAAACCATGATAAAAATGCACTTTTAAGTACTAATCAATCATATAAGAAATATTTGTGTTTTTGGTGGATCTAGTCCTGGGAAAGAAAAGGAGTTTTTAGAATCAGCAAATTATCTTGGTCAAGTGCTAGCTGAGAGAAAGATTTATTTAGTGTATGGGGGAGGCAGTCTTGGGTTAATGGAAGGTGTGTCAATAGCTGTATTTTTAGGAGGTAGTCAAGTTTTGGGGGTTGTCCCCGAAACTTTAGCATAAGGGGACATCATTGGAAAAACAATTGGAGAGGAACTTCAAGTCTCCACAATGTTAGCTCGAATGAATGCAATGTTTAACCATGCTGATGCCTTCATTGCTTTACCAAGTGGTCTAGGCACATTAGAAGAGATCTTTCATATTTCCTCTTGGGCTCAACTGCACATTCACCATAAACCCATAGGTTTGTTAAATGTTAATGGTAATTATGATAAGTTGTTGTCTTTTCTTGATCATGCTGTGGAACAGGAATTTCTAACATCTTCTACATGACAAATCATAATCTCTGTTACTACTGCTGAACAATTGATTGATCAACTACAATATTTCATTCCTGTAATTGATCCTTTTATGAGTCGTATAAATTGATCAACTAAGGAAAGCCGTAAAAAGCTTAGATTGGATTTGAGCCTTCATTTGTGAATTTTTATGTCTTTTGGTTTTATTATTATGTTTTGTTATTTTTTATTTTTATTTCAGTGTGTTTCAGGTTTGTCATTGTTTGTTATTTCAGGTGATATCTTCTATACTCTATCTTTCTACCTTAGAATATTGAGGACAATGTCTCGTTTTGGTTGGGGGGAGAGGGTAGTAATTGATAAAAAAAATAAAATTATTTTTCATTTCATAAAGCATGTGTATAATTGTTGTTACTAGGATGAGAGAGTAAAGGAGCACTTTTGTTAAAGTGACTCTTGAGACGCATCTTAGTAACCATTCTTAACAAGGTTTATTATAATACTTCTTGAAATATTCAGGTTTACAAACACTCGCATTGTTACCACTTAATTCTGATCATATACTTATTTAACATGTATTCTTAAACCTTAATTTACACACACACACTTTAACATATGATTGAGGGTTGCATATTGGATTATTATATTATTTATGTTCTTTTGTTAAAGGTAACAACTAAGGAAAAGGGATAGTATATAATTTAAAAAAAAATAAAAACAAAAAAAAACAAAAAAGGAAAATAATAATAATAATAAAAATGTAGATAAGTTTGGTTTTGTAGCCTCCCTAACCTAAGCAATTAAGCCCGAAGGGGTGTTTTAACATCTAATACCCTAAAGTCAACTGACTTAGGAACTATTGACACAACGCTTGTTACATGGGTTAAGGAAAAAACCTTAAGGGAATCAAACATTGCACTATCTACATATCAGTATCTGCGACCCGAGTTACTAAGCTCGTAGGGATGTCTTAACACCTAATGCCCTAAGACCAACTAGTCTAGGAGTCATTATCTGAAAGCTTGTTACATGTGTTAAAGATCCATGATGTTTTTAAATTATATGTATATATATTTAAAAAAAAAAGAAGAAAAAAGAAGAAGACAAAAATAATAATCCCAACCCAAGGAAGTTAACCTTAAACATTAAAATAAACATTTTGTTTTCTTTCAAGAAAAGCCCCATAATTATGTGTTGATACATTGAGCGCAAAAGAAAGTTTTATTAATATCTTGTTAAGAGGTATTCAACAGATATATAAATTTAATGAGAGTTTGTTTATCTATACAGATTAATGGAAGTTAAATGATGAATACCTTGCTTTGTGGAATTTCCAAATTGTTTTTCTATTTTAATGCTTTGATTACTAGGGACTAGTAATAAGCTGGTTAGGGGATGTGATTAGTACTTAAAAGTGTATTTTTATCATGGTTTTATATCATCATTTTGCACTTGAAGTATCAATAACTCCTTAACTAAAGCATGTTTTATAATAATATATCTAATAATATAAGATACCTTTAATTTATGGTAAATGTATATTTTAAAAACAGGCTTATCACATAAATGAAATGATTGATTGATGACTTTAAGAACTTAAATTGCAAGGGCAAAAAAGATGACCAAAATTAGAAAAGAGATGTCGGTGCAATCCAAACCGGAACACTATTCAGTAATTGGGTCATATCTGGTGCTATAGATCTCAAGTTTAGGTCTATTTTATATGGATGGAAAGGTAAGACATAGGCGTACAACTTTCATATGGAGCCCAAGATCTAAAAAGGTCATTTTCAAGTCCAAATTGTAGCAACAACAAAGAAGCCCGAATCTGTCCTCCACCCCGAGAACTGTTTAGTATTTTGGCCATATCTGGAGTTCTAGAAGTCCAAATGAGTTGACTTTTTTACACAAGAAAGCTGAGACAATTACCTACAACTTTCATGTTCGAGTGGCTTCAATTTTGACGTTACCAATGATGTTTTGGGCAGACAAGAGAAGATAAGGATTGTCACCAAGTCAAGAATTAGCCACCCACTCATCAATTAGTTATCAAATCAATAGTTCCCAATTTTGGCCTATAAAAGGAGGCATTTGCCATGTATTTAGGCATCTTGGTATCCAGATCAAGATCATACTCTTACTTTCTCTCTTTGTATTTTTTATAATGTTTATGCTTTGTTTTCATTAATATCAAGTTTATGCCTTCCATTTCCTTTGCTTTGCTTTGTTAACTCTTATCTTATTTATGTTCTTATTTTGTTTATTTATTTTTCGTTCTTTCATTATGTCTAGCTAAGTTTATTATGTCAAGGTGAAAAGGTTACACTAATGGTGTAAGAATAAGTATAGTTTAAACTTAATGCGGACATTAATGTTTGATACTAACATGTTTTATATTTGTTATCTTGTTCACTCTTTAATACTTTGCTTGTTAAATAACTAATCTTGATTTATGATGTATAATACTTGGTACTACAAATGCTTGGCACTTTCATAGCCCATACTGTATGGTATAACCGACACCTGAGCTATGAAAGGAACTTGATTTGTTGTTAACATAAGTTATAATTATGAATGCTTGATGAAATTTACAAGTATTAGCATTAATTGAATAAGATGACTAATGTAATCATGTTAACAATCTATAATCTAATTGGAACCACCTTTGTGTGTGGTTTCCAATTGAATAATAAAAGTTTATACTATACTTGTTTGACATACCATTAGTGGATCCTCTAACCTTGACATTTGTTATTTTCATTGTTTAATCGTTACATTAATATTCCATCTCAAAGTTCTCATCTTCTTCTTCTTCTCCTTCTTTTTCTTTATTATTATTATTATTATTATTATTATTATTATTATTATTATTATTATTACTACTACTACTACTATTACTACTACTACTATTACTACTACTACTACTACTACTATTATTATTAGTATTATTATTGCTACTATTATTATTGTTGTTGTTATTGTTACTATTGTTGTTGTTTATAATTATTGTTTATAATTTGTACAATTAACCTCCCTGTGGTTCGACCCTAGTCTTACCAGGATATTTATTACTTCGACACTCCTGCACTTGGAAGAAGACATCAATCTTTTCATCGTGTCAACTAGCTACTAGGGGAAAGACTAAACTAAAAGGGAAGAAAATAATAGGGTTGAATAAGGGACTTATAACGAAAACATGCAATAAGGAAGATGGATAATTTTAGAGGTACAAACCTAGTTAAATGGTCAACCATAATGAGGGTTAGACGAACCATGAACTTAAGTGATCAAATACTTGAAGGAAGACCTTGTCAAGCCTTTAGAGTCATAGTTGAACTAGAAAAACATAATCATACATGTACAAATGATGTAATTTCTGAATATATCTCTGATAAAATTCTATGGAAATGTGTTGAAATATTATTGAAATGCAATTGTGTTGTTGGTAAACCTTGAAAGGACATGTTGCAACTAAAACGAGACTCCCTCTAGTTAATGCTTTGGTTTATTGATGTGTTGAATGGATAAGTATGATTGTGAATCAACAAAGTGAGCATGTGTTTGTGAATTGTATTGGAACATTGCCATAATGCAATTAAGAATGCATGAATTTATATAGTAGCAATGCTAGATGCTGATGTTGGAAGGAATGAATTGGGAAAACCTTGCTAAATGAACTTGTGTTGATGTTTGTGTTGTTTGATGACGAATAAAGTATGTTTCGGTGAGTTCTACGTCTACCTAGGGTGAGAAACATTAGTATAGGGAAGCCTAGCATAAGCATTATGCTTGGCCAAAAGGAAGTAAAACCAAAAAAAAATTTCATCACCACAGCTGATTTCTGAATTGGCATCGCAAGAGGTTGCATTGATGATTTTGGAGTCAACAATGACTTATTTTTTGTCAATAATTTCTGATTTGGCTGTAAACCATATGCTCTGATGATTTCAATGTCAACCATGAAACTATGTTACGTTGATGATTTCTGAGTTAGTAGCGACTTGGGTTTCATAAAAAATTTCTAAGCTAGTAGTAGCCCAAATAGGCTGGTGATTAAAGCCAAATATGTTGCCAGTAATGAATTAGTTTTTACTGTCAAATTATGGTATCAGTAGCGAACCAGTTTTCTCTATTGAATTCTATGTCACTAGCTAAGCAATTTTTGTTGTTGAATTTTGCTCTACCAACAAGCTAGTTTTTTCTAACTATTCTACATTCTAGCCAATAAGCTCACTAATGAGTTTGCATCACCAGCAAATCAGTTTCACTAATGATTCTATGTTCCAGCGAATTAGTTTGCTGACGAGTGTGTGTCATTACTGATTCAGTTTCACTAACGATTCTTTGTTCCAATGAATTAGTTTGTTGATCAATCTGCATATTAGCAAACTTGTTTCACTCACTAACGAGTTTGCATCACCAGGAAATCAGTTCGCTAACAAATTAACATCACTAGCAAACTAGTGTTCGCTAACTAGTTTGTAGGATTAGTCCGTTGATTAAAATGATTGTATTGAGTGATTGCAATAGGTGGAACACTTGAATATGAACTTGTGTATGCTTGAAATATGCATGGTGACGAGTGGTGTGACTACTGAATATGAATGCACTAATTTGTGACCATTAATGTTTTAGGTGGTGCAATTGGGATCGGACCTTCGGTAGGACAACGACACCCTATAAGTGGAACAGGTAGGTGGCTTCCACCTTTTCCTTGTATAATGTTAATGTTCTAAAATTACTTGTTTGAGGATGATATATTATTGCATTATGATGAATGTTAAACTGACTATGAAATATTAATTAACTTCTTAAATGACTTGTTTAAGGATGATATATTATTGTGTTGTGATGCGTGTTTAATCAACTAAGAAATGTCTTATTACAAATGTCATAATATCGTGTTATTATGAATACCAAGCCATCATGAGAGTGTTTGTTTTGTGATTGATGATTAGCTTTAACTAAAGACATCTGAAGTGAATGATTGAGATGAATAAATGATTACCTTTAGCTAATGACACTTTAAAGGGATGAATAAGAAGAATACATGATTAGTTTCAGCTGATGGCATCCGAAGTGGATCACCAAGATGAGAAGAGTTGATTAGCTTCGACTAATGGCATCCAAAGTGGATGACCGAGATGAATAGATGATTAGTTTTGACTAATCACATCTAAAGCATATGACTGTTGTGACTAATAATTAGCTTTAACTAATGGCATCCTGAAAGGATAGCTGAATTGGGAAGTTTTGAGTTAGTTTCAAAAATTGATGCATTCATGTGTATTACGTTTTATATGTATAAAGTAAATGAAAGAACCACGATTGTTTTTCTTTAAATAGAAAATAATGATAATGCTTTCCTTAAACTATTTAATTGCTTATTATTAATTATTTATAATTCTTGTAAATATTCGTATTGTAGTAGGGGCATCACACCAAAATGAAGTGCCTAGAAACACGATTTCATGGGACCCTACTTTTGCAAAGAATTATGTAATCACATTTAAAACACAATGTATTTTGTATGAGCAAAATGTATTGATGTATAATTGTTACTCGATACTTTTATTTAAACTTGTAATGACTATTATTGTTAAGTATGTGTGCTTATGACTATGTACATATATTATGATGTAAACTTGTATTTTATGCAAATGTGATTCCATGTTTATATGTGAGAACTACTCATGAAATGTTGGGTGATGTTAATGCATATGGATTGTACCACGATAACAAGTGGATGTTGGTTTATTAATTTTCAAAATGATATGGTGATAAAAAAAAAATTAGTTGTTTTGCCATTGAAAAAGTTGGGGTATTACACCTCATCAATTTTTTCTTTTTACTAAAAAAAATCGTCTAAATAACTACTTTTTAGGGGGATTTAATGTTTCTTCTTTTCACTAAATTTCACAAAACATATACCACCATGATAACTTGATTTTTGACCACACACCGGTATTGTTCTTTTCGACTAATTGACACCACAGTTGCTACGACACTCCCCCGAAGAAGCTAACTTAGGTAGCCTTTAGCAGCCCATTTTGATAGACCATGATGACATCATTGAGTAAACGGTTGGGATCCTTTCCAGTTGAAACAAGGGCCAAAGTTTGTTCCTAATAAAGACAAAGTGTCACTTTTCCACCCTTTATAAACAGGGGTGGATTCTAGGCATTAAAAAGGAAGAAATCTTAGGCCAAATTTGAGAAAAAATCAACTCTTTTCCCTAATTTTGTTCTCCCCTCTCGGCCATCTCTTTCCCTTTTTCCTCCACTGTCACCAATAATAATCACACGCTGGACTTCCCCGCATCACTAAGAACGCCACCAATACAATTTCTCCTCTAGTCAAACAAGCCTCCCTCTTCTTTTTCTTCGATAAAGACAAAGTGTTGCTCTTCCACCCCCTATAAATAGGGGTGGATTCTAGGCATTGAAAAGGAAGAAATCTAAGACCAAATTTGAGAAAAAATAATCTATTTTTGCTAGTTTTTTTCTCCCCTCTCGACCACCTCTTTCCCTTTTTCCTCTACTCTTGTTGCCATTACCAGTCATATGTCGGACTTCCCTGCACCACCAAGAATGCCACCAACACCTTTTCTCCTATGGTCAGACAAGCCTCCCCCCCGGTAATTGCATGATTTTCCACGCAATGGCCCACCAGTAGACATGGTCGCTGCGCTGGGCCAACGATCATGTGGATAGTGGGTTGAACTCATTTCAACCTAGTTAGATGGCCGGGTTGAGTCCAACCCAATATATATTTAATAATAAAAAAATAATATTAAAAATAATATATATATATATATATATATTAACAAAAAAAGGAATAAAAAAATTCAAATTTTTCAAGAGGCATTTTGTAACTATTTTACATAATATCGAGTTGTAGACTTATACTGTAAGATATAGAACCGATATTAAAAGACCGTTTGGGAATGTGGTGCGAACCGTGTGACACGATCAAAGAGTTGATGTCTTATCCCAAGTATAGGAGTGTCAAAGTAAAATAACCCGACAAAACCAGGGTCGAACCATAAGGAGGTGAATTATATAAATTACAAATAAAGAAAAAGAGTTGAAGAGTTTTGGGATGTGATATTGATGTAAGGATTAAACAATAACAAAACATATGTCAAGGTTATAGGATTCACTAATGGTATTTCAAATAAATATAATATAAACTCTTTTTATTACTCAACTAGAAACCACACACAAAGGAGGTTCTAATCGGATGATTTCTTATTATTAACTCATTATAAATTACTAACATGATCATATTAATTATCTTATCTAAGTAATACCATACTTATAAATATCATCAAGCATTCAAGTTGCTAGTTTATGTTAACAACAAATCAAGTTCGTATCATAATAACGATGTCGGCCGAAAACTATGAAGGATCAAGCATTTGATGTACCAAATATTATACAACACAAATCTAAATTAACCATTTAATAAGGAAGGTATTAAGAATTAGTAAGATAAAAAGATAAAACATGTTAATAACAATTTTTCTTGGATGTAAACATTTAAAGCTCATGCTGAGTTTATATTATACCTATTCTAATACAATTAGAGAAACCTTTTCACCTTGACATAATTAACTTAGCTAAACATTGAGAAGGAGAAAAACATAAATAAGCAATATAAGAACATAAACGTAATATAAGCTAAGTATAGGAAAGGAAATGAAAGGGCATAAACAAGAGTTACTATAGCATGAAAGAAAACTTGAACATTACAAAGATGTAGAGAGAGCAAGAAGATAACTTTGATCTAAAAATTAATATGACTAAATACATGGGCAATGCCTCCTTTTATAGGCTAAGTTTCAGAACTATTGATTGGTTGAAGAATTGGTGGGCATCCATTGATTTGGTGGCTGGTTTTTTGATATTGTATGCTGATTTTTGATATTGTTGGCAGGCCAAAACATCATTGCTCACATCAAAATTATAGCCAACTGAATTGTGGAAGTTGTGGGAAATTGTCTCAGCTTTCCATAAAAAAAAAAAACCAGAGCTCATTTGGACTTCTAGAACTCAAGATATGAGCCAAAAACCGAATAGTGTTCGAGCTGCAGGACAACTTCTGACATCTTCATTATTGCTAAGATTTGAGCTTGAAAATGGCAGAACTGAGTCTTTGAGTTCATATGAAAGTTGTAGGTCTATGTCTTACCTTTCCATTGATATAAAATGGATCTAAATCTGCCGATATGATCAAATTACCAAACGGTGTTCGAGTTTGGAATGCACCAACAACACTTTGCTAAGTTTGACCTTCTTTTTATCCTTTCAATTTCAATCCTTAAACTCAGCAATCAATCCTTTTATTTATGTGATAGACCTGCATTTAGGATGAACATTTACCATGAATTAAAGGTATATTATATTTTTAGACTTGCTAATATAAAACATGCTTTTGTTAGGGAATTTAATGATACTTTAGGTGCAATATGATAACATAAATCCTTAATGAGAATGCACTTTTAAGTACTAATCACACCCCCCAACCAGCTTATTACTAGTCCCTAGTAATCAAAGCATTAAAATAGAAAAATAATTTGCAAATACCACAAAGCAAGACATTCATCATTTAACTTCTATTAATCTATCCAGATAAACAAACTCTCATTTATATATCTGCTTAATACCTCTTAAACAAGATATTAGTAAACCTTCTTTTGGTGCTCAATAAATCAAAACATAGCTATGGAGCTTTTTATGGAAGAAAACAAAATTTTTGTTCTAATGTTTAAGGTTAACTTCCTTGGGTTGGGATTGTTATCTTTTTTTTTTTTGAAAGCAAGAATTTATAGAACAATGTATCCTGAACCCATGTAACGAGCTTTCGGCTAATGACTCCCAGACCAGTTGGTCTTAGGGCATCAGATGTTGAGACACTCCTACGAGCTTAGTAACTCGGGTTGCAAATACTAATATGTAGATAGTGCAGTGTTTGATTCCCTTAAGCTTTCTCCTCAACCCATGTAACAAGCACTGGGCCAATAACTCTCAAGTCAGTTGACTTTAGGGTACTAGGTGTTCAAACACCCCTTCGGGCTTATTTGCTTAAGTCAAGGAGGCTACGAAACCAAACTTATCCACTTTGTTTTTTTTTTCTTTTTTTTATATTTTTTTATATTATATACTATCCATTTCCCTTAGTTGTTACCTTTAACAAAAGAACACAAATAATGTAATAATCCAATATGCAACCCACAATCATATGTTCGAGTGTGTGTGTGAAAATGAAGGTTTAGAAATACTTGTTAGATAAGCATATAAACAGAATCTATAGATAACAATCCAAGAGTTGGTAAACTTGAATATTTCAAGAAGTATTATAATAGACCTTGTTAAGAATGTTTACTAAGATGCGTCTCAAGAGTCACTAAAGTTCCTCCGTTACTCTGCCATCCTAGTAACAATAGTTTTGCAAATGGTTTAAATAATAGAAAATAAAGTTAGTTAATAACAATTTTTTTTTAATATCAACTTTTTTTTATATCAACTACTACCCTCTCCCCTCAACCAAAACGAGACATTGTCCTCAATGTTCTAAACAAAAAGATAGAGTGTAGAAGATATCACCTGAAATAACGACTATTGACAAACCTAAAACACACTAAAACAAATATAAGAAACAACAAAACAAAAATATTATGCTATTAATAAAACCAAAAGACATAATTTTTCACAAACTAAGGCTCAAATCCAATTTAAGCTTTTTACGGCGTTTCATGTTTGACCAATCGAGTTGACTCATAGAGGGATCAATTACAGGGATGAAAGATTGTAGTTGGTCAATCAATTGTTCAGCAGTAGCAGAAGAGATTATGATTTGTCGTACCGAAGATGTTAGAAATTCCTGTTCCACATCTTAATCAAGAAAAGACAACAAATTATCATAAAAACATTTAACATTTAACAAACCTATAGGTTTATGGTGAATGTTCAGTTGGGCCCAAGAGGAAATATGAAAGATCTCTTCCAATGTACCCAGACCACCTGGTAAGGCAATGAAGGCATCAACATGGTTAAACATTGTATTCATTATATCAGACATTGTGGAGACCTATAATTCCTCTCCAATTGTTTTTCCAATGATGTCCCCTTCGACTAAAACTTTGGGGACAACCCCCAAAACTTGATTGCCTCCTACAAATGCAGCTATTGAAACACCCCCCATTAACCCAAGACTGCCTCCCCTATACACTAAATGAATCTTTCTCTCAGCTAGTACCCGACCAAGATGATTTACTAATTCTAAAAACTCTTTTTCTTTCCCAGGACTAGATCCACCAAAAACACAAATAGTTTTTATTTTAGGAACACAGGAACTTGCCATTTCTACACACTTCTATATATGCTAAATGAATGGGTTGAGTAGAAATGATGGAAAGGAAGAGAAGATTTTATAGATGAGAAATTGAAAATAGAAAGCATACCACCTATATGTAGACTAGCTGAAGTCTCACTCTCTCTCTCTCTTTCTTATTTATTTATTTATTATTATTATTATTATTTTATTATATATATATATATAAACAAATATGTATGTACAAGCAGTTGTGATTGTGGCTCACAGCTTTCCCTTGGTTTTACGTCCAAGAACAGCTTAAACGCCCTCTATGGGTCGGGGATAGGCTTCCCATCCAGTTTTCTTAAAAACTGGCAAACAGGGTCTTTTTTAGTCAGATTCCCAAGACTAAGTCGATCATGTTCTTTATGAAAATGAGGCCATAAATCATGAATTGCACGATGCACATCTCCACTAGGATGCGTCTCAAGAGTTAATAGAAGATTATCTAAAGACTCCTTACTCAAGCCATCCTTAATGAATTGTATTTTATCTTCACGGTTTATAGATACCATTCCTAAAGAACGACATTTTGTATTACAAGTCCATCTGGCACATCGGTGACAGACTTTTAGTCATTTTGCACGACGTTTCTTTGCAAAAGTGCTTTTACCTATCCCAGGCATGTATGAAATAAAAGAGTTGGAAGACTCACCTGATAATCGGATCTTTGCTTCAATTATCCAGCGAATATCTTCAGGAATTCCATGGTTCATTAACAACCTTAATCTTTCACACCTAGCATGGTAAATTTTTGTAATTGCATTCTGAGGCAGAGTAGGAAAATACGTTTTCAATTTTTCAAGAATGGTGTCCATTTTTGTTTGTTTGTTTTTTTTTTGTTTTTAAAGAGAAGTATAGAAGAGATGTAAAGAAACGAGAAGGAACAAGGAATTGAACAAATATATACAGAGATATCAATTATCATGGGAAACTGAAAGAACCGACTTAAGAGTCACGGAGTACCGTTATCCGCCATTTGACCGGCGTTAGAGAAAGACTAGCAAAACAAAAGTCACACCAAGAAGAAACACAAAAAAAAATATGAGAAAAACAAAATAATCAACCTTTATATACAGGATCATTCAAACCAATGGATTCATTTTCATTAGAAAAATTATCAAAGGAAGCTTTCAAACGATGTCCATTGACCTTGAAAACATTACCATTCTTTGGATTCTCAATATCAAAGGCCCCATAAGGATATACATGTTTCACAACAAATGGACCACTCTATCTTGATCTTAGCTTTCTAGGAAATAAATGGAGTCGAGAATTATAAATCAAACTTTTTGACCAACATCAAATGTTTTTCTCAAGATTCTTTTATCATGAAAGTCTTTGATTCTTGCTTTATGAATTTTTGAATTCTCATATGCATCATTTCTTATTTCTTCAAGCTCATTTATTTGTAACTTACACAGTTGACTAGCATCATCCAGGTTTGAATTGAAAGCTTTAATAGCCCAATAAGCTTTGTATTCAAGTTCCACAGGCAAATGACAAGGTTTTCCATAAACCAACCTATAAGGTGACATACCTAATGATGTTTTAAAAGCAGTTCGATAGGCCCAAAGTGCATCATTAAGTCTTAAAGACCAGTCCTTGTGATTATGGTTCACTGTTTTTTCCAAGATTTATTTGATCTCCCTATTAGCAAGTTCTACTTGTCCATTTGTTTGGGGGTGATAAGGGGTGGCAACTTTGTGTGTGATTCCATATTTCTTCACTAAAGACTCAAATGGCTTGTTACAGAAATGTGTTCCACCATCACTTATCATGGCCCGAGGGATTCCAAATCGACTCAAAATGTTTTCTTTCAAAAACTTAATGACTGTTTTATGATCGTTGTTACGACTTGGAATTGCTTCTATCCATTTTGAAACATAGTCTATTGCGACTAATATGTACACAAAACCAAATGATGGAGGAAATGGACCCATAAAATCTATATCCCAACAGTTAAAGATTTCAATGACAAGAATAGTGCTTAAAGGCATCATGTGACGTTTTGAAAGAGATCCTAACTTTTGACAATTTTCACAAGATTTGCAAAATACATGCGTGTCCTTGAATATAATGGGCCAATAAAATCCATATTGTAAGATTTTTATAGCTGTTTGTTTTGACGAAAAATGACCCCCACATGCCTCAGAATGACAAAATTTAATGACATTACTTACCTCATTGTCGGGAATGCATTGATTGTGCATCAAAAGTGTCATTAAGTCTCTTATTTTACATATGTATTTATTATTTTTATATGATTGTTTTTATAATAATTGATGTGTTTTTTAGTAATGAAGTTTGTTTTAATGTTTCGATAGGTTTTTGGAGCTTAAATGAATTAATTCAGAAAATTCAACGTCGGAATTCAGAACAAAGAATTGAAGAGACATTTAGTTGAAGATTGAAGCAAATCTTGGTTCAAATAAGTGCTCCAAATTTGTCCCAAAAATCAATTCTATTCCAATTCTAGAAAAGAATATCATATGATTTATTTCAAGCCCAAACTTGCCTTATGTTGTGTGCAAACTTCTACCATTAAACACTCAAGGTTTCAATGTCAATCTTAGCCCAAATAATAAGTACATTTGTATACTTATTTGATGCTCAAATTAAGCCTAAAATCAGCCCTAAATCAGCCCTAAATCAACTTTCAAATCAACCCAAACACAATCCATGATCTTACATGTCCACACAACAAATAACAATTGATTTATTTTGGGTAATCCATTGATCCAAGAAGGCAAGCACATGGATGGAAAGCTGGAGGGGATATTTTAACATTATTTTGGGTCAAAAAGAAGAAGGAGACACCTCATAAATGAGGAAGAAAAACATGCACCAAAGTGGTTGTAAAGCTGTCTTGATTTGATTTTTCAGAACACCTTTTGGTGTTTTGCCCATAACATTTGACTTAGGTGTCCAAATGATATGTTCTTTAATGATCTAGAAAGGTGACAGAATTTCCTATAAATATGTCTTTAATAGACATCTCGACAAAAAGCTTCTAAGAGGGTCAAATTGTTGTCCAAAGTTAGAGTCAGATTTGTGTCCGAATTTTTTTTGAAATTGTATTGTGTTCTTCTTTATAGATTTTGGTTCTTTAGTTTGTAAAACTTATTATTTCAGTTGGATTCAAGTTCTTTCATGTTTATTGAAGTGTTCTTATATATAATCATGGTTGGCTAAACTCTTTCTTGGATCCAAATCAAGGATAATGGTGATTGAGGTAAGTTCTTTAGGATATAAATGAATCTTAATGTTTATCTTCTCATTTTCTTCATGACTAATTTATTATTGTAAAGAAATTTTAGAAATCATTGAGGTAATTTTATAATCTTGAATTTTTATGCACAAACTTTAGTTTTGGTATAGAGATTGCTTGATTCAATGTCTTACTTAATATGAAAGTACTTGTTCATTCTTAAGCAATAATCAATATTCATCTTTCTAAACTTCATTGTAATATCTTCCGATCTAATATCACCATTGTTGATATTAGGTTGAGTTATCTTATATATGTTGAAGAAATCACCAATACATCACCATTAAAATTGATTTGGACCAAGACTTACTTTTTCTTGTCATTTAAAATCTATTTACACTTTTTTATCTTTGAAAACAAATCCATCAATTATTTTCAACCAAGTTATTGTTAATTTAATTTCTCTTGAGTTTTTTTTTGTTACCTAGCTTAATTTCCAGATCTAGCTATGTGTGGATATGACCTCGATCTTACCGAGTTAATTGCTACATCACACACTCGTGCACTTGCGAGTTAAAACAAGCCGATCATACAAAGCGGTCAAACATGCATGTTCGAAATGTTTGATCAGGACAATATTTGAATAAATAAGGGTCATCCCAATAAAAGTTCTTCACTTCGTTTAAGAACTTTCTTTTGTCTTGGGCGCCCCAATGCGCTGACAAATGTCCTGAAACAAGAAAATTAACAATATTAGCAAACCAAGGCATTGTAGTGATAGAAAGTAAAGATTCATCAGGAAAGTAGTCATCGATTGGAGTGATGTCAGATTTCAAATCAGTTGCCAATCTTGACAAATGATCCGCGACAACATTTTCGGTGCCTTTCTTATCCTTGATTGTGATATCAAATTCTTGAAGTAACAAAATCTACCGCACCAATCTAGCTTTAGAATCCTTCTTAGAAAGAAGATATTTCAACGCTGCATGATCGCTAAAAACAATAACAGGTGAGCCAACAAGATAAGATTTGAATTTTTCACATGCAAATACTACAACAAGTAATTTTTTTTCAGTGGTTGTGTAATTTATTTGAGCACTATTTAAAGTTTTACTTGCATAGTAAATCACATAGGGTTTCTTATCTTTTCTTTGTTCTAAAACAGCACCCACGACATAATCACTAGCATCACACATTATTTCAAAAGGTAATGACCAATCAGGAGGTTGAATGACAGGAGTAGATGTAAGCAGGTTTTTAAGTTTAATAAAGGCTTGTTCACAATATTCAGTCCATTCAAAAACATTATCCTTTATTAGAAGGTTACACAATGGCTTAGATATTATACTAAAATCTTTGATAAACCTTCTATAAAAACTAGCATTTCCTAAAAATGATATAACATTTTTAACAGATTTTGGTGTTGGCAAGTTGGCAATTAACTCAATTTTAGATTTATCAACCTCAATTCCTGTTGATGAAACAATGTGACCAAGTACAATGCCGTTTGTTACCATAAAATGACATTTTTCCCAATTCAACACAAGATTCTTCTCTTCACACCTGTTCAAAACCTTTTTCAAATTAGTTAAACAATTATCAAATGAATCACCAAAAACAGAAAAATCATCCATAAAAATCTCAAGAAAACATTCAACCATATCACTAAATATGCTAAACATGCATCTTTGAAACGTGGCTGGTGCATTACATAATCCAAAAGTAGTTTTCTCTTGATCTTCAAATGCAATTTCAATTTGGTTGTAACCTGAATAACCATCTAGAAAACAATAAAATTCATGACCTGCAACTCTTTCTAGAATTTGATCCATGAAAGGTAAAGGAAAGTGATCTTTTCTAGTCATTGAATTAAGTTTCCTATAGTAAATGCACATACGCCAACCAGTAATAGTCCTCGTTGGAATTAACTCATTTTTCTCATTTGTTATCATAGTAATTCCAGACTTTTTAGGTACAACATGGGTAGAACTTACCCATTTGCTATCAGAAATAGGATAAATGATTCCATTATCTAGAAGTTTAATGACTTCATTTTTTACTACTTCTTTCATATTAGGATTAAGCCTTCGTTGCATTTCTCTAAATGGTTTAGCATTTTCCTCCAAATAAATCTTGTGTGTGCAAATCAAAGGACTAATTCCTTTTATGTCAGCTATGGTCCATCCTAATGCATTTTTGTGCATTTTCAGAGTTTGTAATAACTTACCTTCTTGATGAACATTAAGTTTGGAAGAAATTATTACCGAAAAAGTTTCATTTTCTCC
Source organism: Populus pruinosa (assembly GCA_026413675.1). NCBI lineage: Eukaryota > Viridiplantae > Streptophyta > Magnoliopsida > Malpighiales > Salicaceae > Populus > Populus pruinosa. The sequence goes on from CM048599.1 coordinate 20,777,474, forward strand.
CAAAAATGAGTATTTGAGATTACATGGCAATGGCTTCAAATCGGGTTTTGGTGGTTGAACACTTGAAGGTATGGACCCAATTGATCGTGGTGGCAATTCCTCAATTTTTGGTCTCCAAATATTTGCCTTTGACTCTTCCTGAAAACAAACCATTTGCAAATCTTCAGATTCATTAAACTCAGTTTCATTGGAAGAATTTTCAAATTAATCGTAAATTATTTTTTCAATAAAATTTACTTCTTGTAAATCATTATCATCTCCAGGTTGCTTGCAAATGTTAAAAACATTCGTTTTTAATGTCATGTTTCCAAAAGATAACTTCATCACTCCATTCCTACAATTAATCAATGCATTAGAAGTTGCAAGAAATGGACGTCCTAAAATAATAGGAATTGAATTGCATGCTTCAACAGGTTGTGTATCCAAGACAATAAAATCCACAGGAAAGATGAATTTATCAACTTGTACTAACACATCTTCAACTATTCCTCTAGGCATTTTTATAGATCTATCAGCAAGTAAAAGAGTAACAGAAGTAGGTTTTAACTCACCTAGATTGAGACTTTGAAAAACCGAATATGGAAGTAAATTCACACTAGCTCCAAGATCAAGTAAAGCTCTATCAATTTTATGTTCTCCAATAAAGCAAGAAATTATAGGACAACCAGGGTCTTTATATTTCAAAGCATTATTGTTCTGAAGAATAGCACTTACTTGTTCGGCTAAGAAGGCTTTCTTTTTCACATTCAATTTTCTCTTTACAGTGCATAGATCTTTCAAAAATTTAGCATAGGATGGTACCTGTTTAATAGCATCTAGCAAAGGTATATTAATCCTTACCTGTTTGAAAGTTTCAAAGATTTCAGAATTGTGATTGACTTTCCTTTGTTTGGTCATGGCATGAGGAAATGGAAGTGCTGATGGGGAATCACTCTCTTCTTTGCAATGATCAGGTTCAACCATTTCCTTACCCTTGAAGACTAACTCACCTTCTTTCTCACAAGGTTCAAGAATGTGTTTTTTAAGAACCTTACCACTACGAAGAGTAGTGACTGATTTGACTTGATCCAGATGTTGGCTTCCAGAAGTACTTGTACTTGAATTGTATTGCCCTTTAGGATTTTGCTGGGGTTGAGATGGAAACTTACCTTTCTCCTGAAAACTGAGAGCAGATGTGAACTTTGCAAGAGTATCTTTCAAATCAGCCATGGTTTGAGCATTTTGAGTGTTGATTGTCTCTTGCTTTTCAATGAATGCATGTAATGTTTCCTCAAGATTTCTTTTAGGAGGGGGAATATAAGGAGGTGCATATCCATGAGAATTTTAAAAATTATGTTGTGTTTGAAATGGTGGCTGTTAAGTTTGTGCATTATTGTTACCATTCTTCCAACTGAAATTTGGGTGATTTCTCCAACCAGGGTTGTACGTTTATGAGTACGGGTTATGACTTGGTCTTTGGAAATTATTTAAAGCATTGGCTTGTTCATGGAGACATTCCTTAAAAGAAGGCAACGTGGGACAATCATTGGTTGAGTGTTCATTGGTTTCACAAATTTGACACACAATTTCTTGAACAGATTTTAATTGACCACTCTTTTTTAATTCTAGTGCTTCAACTTTTCTAGCTAAAGATGCTAATTTAGCTTGGAGGTCATGATCTTCCCTAAGGCTATACATGCCTCCATTAGATACATGAGGTTGAGTTTTACCTAGTGCCTCACAAGTACCTGTGGTGTCCTAATTTTGAGCATTTTCAGCTAGCAAATCTAGGTACTCCATTGCTTCATCAGGGTCTTTATTTTCAAAAGTTCGATTGCACATCAATTCCACCATTTGCCTATCTTTAGGTGTTAACCCTTTATAAAATTGTGAAACCAATCTCCATGTTTCAAAACCATGATGAGGATAAGTATTAAGCAAGTCTTTATATCTATCCCAACATTTGTAAAATGTTTCTCCTGATTTTTGAGTAAAAGTGGTGATTTGTCTTTTGAAAGAGTTTGTTCTATGAGAAGGGAAAAATTTCTTTAAAAACTGTTGTTGCATTTGATCCCAAGCATGAATGGATCCTGACCTAATATTTTGTAGCCATGTTTTAGCTTTATCTTTTAACAAAAAAGGAAAAAGCTTTAATCTGATGGTATTCATGCTACAATTTAAGTCATTATAAGTGTTACAAACTTCTTCAAATTCTCTTAAGTGCAAGTATGGATTTTCTAATTCTAAGCCATGAAAAGTGGGTAAAAGTTGAATAATACCTGGCTTAAAATTAAAATGAGATGTCTCAAGAGGAAAAACAAAACATGATGGTGCACTTGTTCTTGTTGGATTCATATGATCTCTAAGTGTTCTAACACGATTATCTCATTATTCTCATTATTCTCATTATGAATTGATTGGTTATAAACTCTTTTTATTACTCAACTAGAAACCACACACAAAGGAGGTTCTAATTGGATGATTTCTTGTTATTAGCTCATTATAAATTACTAACATGATCATATTAATTATCTTATCTAAGTAATACCATACTTATAAATATCATCAAGCATTCATGTTGCTAGTTTATGTTAACAACAAATCAAGTTCCTATCATAATAACGATGTCGGCCGAAAACTATGAAGGATCAAGCATTTGATGTATCAAATATTATACAACACAAATCTAAATTAACCATTTAATAAGCAAGGTATTAAGAATTAGTAAGATAAAAAGATAAAACATGTTAATAACAATCTTTCTTAGATATAAACATTTAAAGCTCATGTTGAGTTTATATTATATCTATTCTAACACCATTAGAGAAACCTTTTCACCTTGATATAATTAACTTAGCTAAACATTAAGAAGCAGAAAAACATAAATAAGCAATATAAGAACATAAACATAATATAAGCTAACTAAGTATAGGAAAGGAAATGAAAGAGCATAAACAAGAGTTACTATAGCATGAAAGAAAACTTGAACATTACAAAGATGTAGAGAGAAAGCAAGAAGATAACTTTGATCTGAAAATTAATATGACTAAATACATGGACAATGCCTCCTTTTATAGACTAAGTTTCAGAACTATTGATTGATTGAAGAATTGGTGGGCATCCATTGATTTGGTGGCTGGTTTTTTATATTAATGACTGCTGGTTTTTTGATATTGTGTGCTGATTTTTGATATTGTTGGCTGGCCAAAACGTCATTGCTCACATTAGAATTATAGCCAACTGAATTGTGGAAGTTATGGGAAATTGTCTCAGCTTTCTATAAAAAAAAAAAACCAGACCTCATTTGGACTTCTACAACTCAAGATATGAGCCAAAAACCGAATAGTGTTTGAGTTGCAGGACAGCTTCTGACGTCTTCGTTGTTGCTAATATTTGAGCTTGAAAACGGCAAAACTGAGTCTTTGAGTCCATATGAAAGTTATAGGTCTATGTATTATCTTTCCATCGATATAAAATGAACCTAAATCTGATATCTACAGCTCCTGATATGATCAAATTACCGAACGGTATTCGAGTTTAGAATGCACCAGCAATACTTTGCTAAGTTTGACATTCTTTTTATCCTTTCAATTTCAATCCTTAAACTCAACAATCAATCCTTTTATTTATGTGATAGACCTGCATTTAGGATGAACATTTACCATGAATTAAAGGTATATTATATTTTTAGACTTGCTAATATAAAACATGCTTTTATGAGGGAATTTAATGATACTTTAGGTGCAATATGATAACATAAATCCTTAATGAGAATGCACTTTTAAGTACTAATCATCGTGTTCCTAAAACAATTAATTTGTTTTGCTAAAAATTAATTTTTTGTGTGTTTTGAATCATTTTTATGCGTTGATCTCAAAAATAATTTTTTAAAAATAAAAAAAACATCATTTTGATGCATCTCGCCGCGGAAAACACTTAAAACAAAAACCACAACCACACTCCCAAAGAGGTTTTAAATCCTAGTTTCCTCCAAAAAATCAAGAACCAAAACAAAATTTAAAAACAATCCAAAAATTCAAAAATAAATCTTCATTTAAAAAAAAAATTGTTTGATTTTCATGCGGACGACCAAATCTTAAAAGTTTTTCATGCATATTTTCTAAAAGATATTTTTTAAATTTTTCTAAATGCAAAAATGAATATTGTAATTAGTTTATAATTATTTATTAGGGATCAAAATACCAAAAAAAAATCATAACAATTATTTTGTCATGAGAAATGCTAGGCCTTAGTTATATCTAAGAGTGAGACCTTTAAAATGATTAAAAATTAATCCAATAAGATAGAGGCTTTCTCACTAGAAAAAATGTGTTTTGAACTTTAGAAGAGACCAACAAATAGAAACTTAACCGAAGAAAATAATTAAATAATAATACAGCCTATCTTAAATAGGTTGTATTATGAGTAATGTGTTTTTCCATTACATAACTAGTCAATTACTTAAACTTTCATACACCATAAATTTTCTAATAATCATAATATTAGATGATATCTCCTGAATTTTATAATTATAATTTTATAATTATATACAAAATTTTTATTTTTTATCACTTTTAATAGATAAACTTATCATTCAACTCCTTGCACATCACAACAAATTGAATGAAAAGCTAAAGTAGATTTGACACAGCATCTACACCTAGGAGACAAGCTCTAAAAATTCTACAATAACAAACACTTCATCATGGGTGTTTGGTATCAATATAACTCATGAAAAAATATATCTCAATAATTCATCACAGTTTGATTTATTAAATTTCATAGCACAACTCAATACAATAAACTCAATAAAATAACTATCTAGGTGGTGGCCAAGTGGTAAGAGCTTGGGATCAAGGGGTTTGCTCCCTCTGTGGTCTCAGGTTCGAGTCCTTGGTTGCTCATATGATGGCCACTGGAGGCTTACATGGTCGTTAACTTCAGGGCCCGTGGGATTAGTCGTGGTGCGCGCAAGCTGGCCCGGACACCCACGTTAATCTAAAAAAAAAAAAAAAAAAATAAACTCAATAAAATATAACAAGTTTAAATATGTTTTAAATATAAAAGCTTGATGTTTTCTGACTCCATTTATAATAATAATAATAATATAATGATTATATTTAATTGGGCTGTACAAGCAAATATAAGAAATTTTATAATGATATTTTTCTTTCTAACACTCTTTATACCGCTCTGAAAAATGGTCTTAAACATATATTTATACATAATATTTATTACTACTATAAGAAAAATAATATAAAATATTATTGGACAATTATTTATGATAAGTCGATTTATTCATTCATTCATTTATTTATTTTTTGACATAGGAGTAACCTTGTTCATGAAAGCTCTTTTCTTTTATCTTCGTTCATTTTTGGACACAGGACGATTCCAACGTAATTTTTCGAGGGCTATATATGTTCTCTTTTAAAGTTGGTGTACTGCTGAAGCAACAATATTGAATTAACAAACATCTCCCTGATGATTATGTAATTAGTAAGATGCCAAATTGAAGAATGTCCACTAAATCATTTGCAAGTAAACACTTATTTCTCGTGAGGATTTTCAATTATCTTCTTGCAAACAATACACCATATATTTTTAATATTATTGAAAATTAAAGACCGAAGAACTCAACACGGATTCTTTATTGTCATTTTGCAGCTTCAGGAACTCTACAACAAACGTCAAGAGCAGCTTCAGAGAACGCACATTTAAGCATCAGGATTTGCCAACAGGTAGGCTTCAATGGCCTTGAATAATCCCATTTGCTTTTCTTGTCCATCCTTAATTTCATCTGCTTTTGCGTCCGCATTGCCAACAGTGTAGTATGTGGTGCTGGTCTTGCACACCGATCCTCCGTCAGGGGAGGCTTCAATCTTCGATTCGTTGAAGATTTTTTCATATGTGTTTGCCAAGACAGCACCTTCGAACACAGTGTACGCATATGACAAACTCTCCTTGTCAATAGCATCAGTCCTCTCCTTGAAAGATAGGCTACCTGAGGAGTCAACAAGCATGCATAGTTCCTTAATTAGTTGATATGTATGTAAGATCGACCTTGGTCAAAAGTTCAAAATGCAAATCCATATTGTTAGTTTTTCAGCTCATTTTTGTTTACTAGGAGGAGCAAGAGTGAAACCACTCTAATCAAAATGATGGATTGTGACTGTTATGGAAATCACGTATCAGACTACTAGTGAACCTACGTACTGACCATCGCCAAAATAAGTTTGCCTGATGGTTCCAGGGCCTCCATCTCCTTCAAGAGTAACAATGCTTTTAATAGCCTGTGGCAGGGCTTTGGGCATGACTTCAGCAGCATCAACGAAAAGGGCCTTGAACAGCCTGGCTGGTGGGATCACAGTAGAAGCCTCTGATTCGTAAGTGAAAACTCCCATGACAACGTATATCTGCCGGAGTTTGAAATGGTCAAATGAAGAAGAATTAAATGTGAAGATAAATGTCGAGAAGCTTGAGTTTGAAGATTAATGTTTGGGATGGAGAAATGGTAGAACTTGATTTGCTATTTATAGATAACAGTCCACAGCTTTTCTTGTTTGACAGATTCGATTTAACATCTCTTTCTGTTTTAGATGCCGAACCATGAAAGACTTGAAGCTTAACTAGATTAAAAATAAATTTGAAAAGAATAATTATGATTCTAAATGGTGTCCTTACTCTTAATTACCACCATGCTTTCCTCAATCATCTAATTAGTTCAGATTGAAAACAACAAAATTAGGGATCTATTCAATTAGCAGCGCCACCTGTGTACTGCTAAAACCTGCCAAAAGTTACCGACGGGGAAGCTTGGCTTATTCAAAACAACAGGCCTGCAGGGTTTCGCTTTTTAAATTGCTTATGTAATTAACACCAGCAAAACACTAAATCTGTTACATCACCCAATACTATTTATTTTTTATTTGTTTTTTTTTATTTTTGGTTTATTATGGATGATAATTTATGTTTTTTATTTAATTTGTTTTTGTGTTGAATATGACAATCTCTTGAACCGGATTGTTATACATCGGAATAGAAGTTAACCTTATTAGTTTATTTTATATTTATTTTATTGATTTATTTATAATTACTTATAATATTTTCAGAATTAAGTTTTATAATTTTATTAAATTAACTTTATTGACTCACTTTTAATTTTTTTATTAAATGTTTTTTAATTTATACTTTAATATTTTATTGATTGAAAATGATGTTTTATAGGTTATTGTTTTTTAATAATATTAGTCTTGTCTCATGTCTCAAGTCACTAGTTTGGTGTGTTAACCCGAGTTGAGTTGTTTAATTTTTTTAATTCTATTATATATATATATATATATATATATATATATATATATATATTAAATCTCATCTTTTAATATTGAGTTGATTGAGAATTGTAATTCATAATTTGTTTTATTTTTATAAGATTATCACAACCTCATGACTCAGATAACAAGTATGATAGATTTATCTAGGTTGACTGAGATCATTTATTTTATTTACTTTCCATATGTTAATAAAAAATAATTTAGGTTATTTTTTGTGTCATTTTTTAATTGAATTTTTTTAAAAATTATTCTTCAACATTGAATTAATTGAGAATTGAATTACATAATTTATCTTTATTTACTTTTTATAAGGTTATCACAGTCTATGATTCAAGTTGTGAGTTTGGAAAGTGTACTTGATTGATTTGAGTTATATTTTTTTAATTGATATTTTTTTTCAATTTCATCTTTCAAATTTAGGTTAGTTAAATATTAAATTTTATACTTTTTATTTATTTATTTTTATTAGGGTTATTATAATCTCATAACCATGGTTAAAAATTTGACAGATTAACTATTGTTGATCTAATTTAATCTAATAAGTTGTCATCTTAATATTTTTTTAAGAAGATATATTGTCTTAAATTTTTTTTTGTGAAACTGTGATTTTATCAATTGTTTGAGTAATCTTGGTACTCGTCAAATTGACCAAGTCAAGTCAAATCAACTTCTATATGTTTTTTCCTATAAAAAAGTTAGAAATGATTAAATATATGTTTTACGTTTAAAAAATTATAACATTAACATTATTATGTTATAAGAAACTTGTATAGAGAATAAACTATAATTAGTCAAGATTAATGACATATGTGTGATTCTGATACGATTCTGTACATTATTGGTGGGAGAAACCACTGGTGATGGCTTTAGAATACTCATAGGGGATAAAACACATGGTTTTATTAAAAATAGGCTTACAGATTACAATACTCACAATTTCAATACACACCCTCTCTTTCTCTCTTGTGTTTCTCTCTACTCTTTCCCACACTCAATAACACAAACTTAACAGCTTATTTATACATAAATTGTGAGGTAGCAAGTGATGGTAGTTTATATTAGGTGGCAGCTAGTGGTGATGATTGATAGCAGGTGGCTGCAAGTGGTAATTGGTGGTTGATTGACTTTACCATATCAAATCCCCCCTTCAAACTCAATTGAGGGATGTCATACCAAGCATGAATTTCAGTCTGATAAATATTTCTCCATTCAATGGCTTTGTAAATATATCTGCAACTTGATTGTTTGTTTTGTAGGATATTAGTTCAACTTCTTTGTTCTTCACATGCTCTCGAATAAAATGATGATGTGTATCGATGTGTTTACTTCTTTCATGATACATTGGATTCTTGGCTAATGTAATCATTGATTGATTATCAATATAAATCTTTCTAGGACTTTCCTGAGAAAATTCCAAAAACTTCAGCATATTCGTTAACCATATTAGATGGCACACAATTGAGTTGATAGTAACATATTTAGCTTCACAGCTTGATAACGTTATTATCAATTGCTTCTTGGATGACCATGTGAAAGATGTATCTCCCATGAAAAAGAAAAATCTAGTTGTGCTTTTTCTTTCTTCTAGATCTCTACCCTAATCACTATCCGAGTAGCCAATAAGATTGAAGTTTTCACTAGAGGTATAAAGCATACCTTCATTTATTGTTCCTTTAATGTAACAAAGAATGCTCTTAGCTGCATTCAAGTGAGACTAGTCTAGAGTCTCCATTTGTCTTCTGATGAGTCTGACTCCGTAAAGAATATTTGGTTTAGTACATGTCAAGTACCTTAAGCTTCCTATTAAGCTTTTGAAGTAAGTTGGATCAACATTTCTAACTTTACTCTTTCTTAATTCTACTCCATTCTCAATTGGAGTTAATACCGGATTGTTGCTTTCCATCTTGAACCTTTCAAGAATATCTTTGGCATAAGCACTTTGGGATACAAAAATCCCTTCTTCTTTCTATGTTACTTCTAAGCCAAGAAAATATGTCATTAGACCAATGTCTGTCATCTCAAACTCCTATACCATGCTTTTCTTGAAGTCTTTAAACATGGTAGGATTGTTGCCGATGAATATCAAGTTATCAACATATAGGCACGCAAATAATATGTTGTCATCTACTTTTTTCTTCACATATATTGCGTGTTCATATGGATATTTTTCAATTCCATTATCTTAAAAATACCTATCAATTCTGGTATTCCAAGCACACCGAGCTTTCTTCAAACTATATAGGGCTTTCTTTAATTTGTATATTTTGCCTTCATTTCCAACTTTAATGTATCCAAGTGGTTGTTCAACATAGAACTCTTCTTTAAGGAAGCCATTTAGAAATACTGACTTCACATTGAGTTAATAGATCTTCCATCTATATTGTGCAGCTAGTGAGATCATTAGTGTGATTGTTTCTAGCTGGACTATTGAAGCAAATACTTCTCTATAGTCAATGCCTTCTCCCTGTTTGTAACCTTTTGCCACTAATCTTGCTTTGTATCTTTGTACTTTGCCTTTTGCATTCTTCTTTGTCTTATAGACCTATTTGACACCAATTGTTTTCTTATCTTCTGGTAGATTAGTCAACTTCTAGGTATCATTCTTTTCAATGGCATGTATTTCTTCATCCATTGCTTCTACCCATTTCTCTTCTGTGATAGCTTCATTGAAGCTAGGTGGGTCACTATTTGTAAAGAAATAAAATAGAGTTGTATCTTCCATGACTTGAGTGGCATCGTACAACTCTTCTAGATTTTTCATCCTTTTTGGTCCTTCTAATGAGGTTGGTGATGGGGATGTTAATGATGATTCTGGTGTGTTTCTCCTACTGAATACAAGGAATTTGCGTGCCGAACTTTATGGCTCATTTGTTGGACCTTTTGCAAGTACTGTTGGTACTTCCAGTTTGTCTTTAACGATCAAATCAATACTGATCCATTTTACTTCTCTTGATCATTATTCCACTTCCAAGATTTATATTCTTCAAAGATAACTCTCTACTCATGATCACCTTCTTTATGATGGGATTATACAACTTGTATCCCATCCTTCTATCACCATATCCGATAAAGATGTATTTCTTGCTTTTATTATTGAGTTTGGTCCTTCTTGTATCTAGAATATTTGCATATACCACACAACCAAAGACTCAAAGATAAGTAACACTTGGTTTGTGACCACTCCATACTTCTTCAGGAGTGACAACTTGTAGACTTCTAGTTGGGTAGCTATTTAGTAGATACACTACACATTAAACAACTTCAGCCTAGTTGTAAAGCTAACTCAAATCTTGTTTCTACAGTAAAGCTTGTAGTTTGGCGTATTGCTTTTGAAGTGAATAGTCATCCAATTATAATAGAAGATATTGTAATGGATAATGAAGATATTGTTGTAGCCTTAGCTAGAGACATTATCCTTCCTTATGATGAAATGACGCTGGCAATCAGGACTAATATTGAAGCAATGAATCAGTCACTTGCTTTCAGTATCAGAGCTACTTCATCTTTGATGAACGTTACAAAGCGTCTGCATACCAGAAGACTTGAATTGAATACTTAGATTCCTGATCTCTATCATCAGATCGAGAATTTAAAGAATAGACTCCATGATGAGAGACGTCATAGAAACAACTTGGAGAGGAGAAACCAAGAGCTCAATGCAGTGTTGACTTTTAGAGGGACTATGTTAACACACGACACCTCGAATTTGAGGAAGAGATGGAGCATATGGATAAATAATTTAAAGAATTTCGAGGCATGATTGATCATCAAGATGAAAATATCCCTATTTGTCCTCGCACTATTTAACATTTGTACTTTTAAACCTTTTTCATGAATAAAAATCCATCTTTCTTGTCTTCATTTATGAATTTTGCTTTTATGAAATTGCCATATTTGATGTGATTTAGAAGAATATTCATTTCATCTGAGTCTCATTGGATCCTATTGGGAATTTTGTTTCATGAAATATCCACAATACAAATATGCAATGCTTGTGAAGTTAGATGATATGCAATGCATTTTACCTTTTTGAAATATAGATCCCCCGTTCATCTTGTTTGAGGATCTTGATTTTTAGTGAGCTTTTTTGATTCACACGTTCTTCAAATCTACTTAAGCTGACCTTTGTTGTTCATTTCTCTAAGATAAGCTTTATTTGAGTTTCCCAACAGTCACTGCCCCTTTCTCTATTGGTTACTTCATTGACAACATTAGCTTCTCCATGGTCTGACATTGTATTGTTGATAACATTCCTATTATTGAGGATTCTATAACCAATTCATATGGTCAATATATGAGGATTATCTAGCTTCACTTGGGATTTTCATATCTGAAGACGTATCAGTTATCATATTATTTAACTGATCATATTATAAGAATCAACAATCTCATTTCATAGATACTGTACAATCATGCTATTTCTATCCCTATGCTGGAAGAAGTCTATAATTTTATCATATGTATCTTTCACTAGAGAAGCAAATTTCTTTGTGCCATTAGGAATCTAATGATTGCTTATCTGCCCCTAGAAGAATTAACTGCCTCTAGAAGAATTAACTACCTCATTTCATTTCCTCCTTTGCTATTTGACACGACTAAAAGATTGATGTCTTCTCCCAAGTGCAGGAGTGTCGAAGTAATAAATAACCCGGCAAGACCGGGGTCAAACCACAGGGAGGTTAATTGTACAAATTATAGACAACAATTATAAGCAACAATAATAGCAATAATAACAACAACAATAACAATAACAACAACAACTATAATAATAATAATAATAATAATAATAATAATAATAATAATAATAATAATAATAATAATAATAATACTAGTAATAGTAGTAGTAATAATAATAATAATAATAAAGAAAAAGAAGAAGAAGATGATGATGAGAACTTGGAGATGAAAAATTAATGTAAGGATTAAACAATAATAATAACAAATGTCAAGGTTAGAGGTTCCACTAATGGTATATCAAACAAGTATAGTATAAACTCTTATTATTGAATTGGAAACCACACACAAAGGAGGTTCCAATCAGATTATATATTGTTAACATGATTATATTAGTCATCTTATTCAATTAATGCTAATACTTGTAAATCTCGTCAAGCATTCATGATTATAACTTATGTTAACAACAAATCAAGTTCCTTTCATAGCTCAGGTGTCGGTTATACCATAAATTATGGGCTATGAAAGTGCCAAGCATTTGTTGTACCAAGTGTTATACAACATAAATCAATATTAGTCATTTAACAAGCAAAGTATTGAAGAGTGAACAAGATAACAAATATAAAACATGTTAGTATCAAACATTAAAGTCCATATTAAGTTTACATTATACTTATTCTCACACCATTAGTGTAACCTTTTCACCTTGACATAATTAACTTAGCTAGACATAATGAAAAAAAGCAAAATAGATAAACAAAATAAGAACATAAAAGCTAACTAAGTAAAGGAAAGGAAATGAAAGGCGTAAACTTGATATTAATGAAAGCAAAGCATAAACATTACAAAGAATACAAAGAGAGAAAGGAAGAGCATGATCTTGATCTGAATACCAAGATGCCTAAATGCATGGCAAATGCCTCCTTTTAGAGGCCAAAATTGGGAACTATTGATTTGATGACTAATTGATAAGTGGGTGGCCAACTTTTGAATTGGTGACAATCCTTATCTTCTCTTGTCTGCCCAAAACGTCATTGATAACTTTACAATTGGAGCCAGGTGAAAACATGAAAGTTGTAGGCAATTATCTCAGTTTTCTTATGTAAACAATTCAGCTCATTTGGACTTCTAGAACTCCAAATATGGCCAAAATACCAAACAGTGCTCGGGCCGGAAGACAGATTCGGGCTTCTTTGTTGTTGCTATAATTTGGACTTGCAAATGGCCTTTTTAGATCTTGGGCTCCATATGAAAGTTGTAGGTCTATGTCTTACCTTTCCATCTATATAAATTGGACCTAAATCTGAGATTTTTAGCTCCAGATATGACCCAATTACCGAATAGTGTTCCGGTTTGGATTGCACCAACATCTCTTTTCTAAGTTTGACCATCTCTTTGCCTTTGCAATTTAAGTTCTTAAAGTCATCAATCAATATTTTCATTTATGTGATAGGCCTGCATTTAAAATGAACATTTACCACAAATTAAAGGTATCTTACATTATTAGATATATTATTATAAAACATGCTTTGATTAAGGAGTTATTGATACTTCAAGTGCAAAATAATGATATAAAACCATGATAAAAATGCACTTTTAAGTCCTAATCACTATTGTTGTCATTAGAATCTTTGATTTTCTAACATTGCCTCTTAGTATGTCATATATTAATTCTTCTTACAAAGAAAACTCTTCTTCTTTTGTTTTTCCAAAAATCTATTTTTTTTTCTTTTTAAAAACTGAAACTCTCAATGTCTATTTATAACAATGTTCAAGCAACTCTAGGGATTTATGTTAAATCTCTTAGTAAAAGTAATCTCAGATGAAGGTAAGTGATGGGATGACATTCTACTTTGGTTTTTAAAGTGTTCAAACGATTGCTTAAATGTATTTTGAGAGAAAGAAACAATTGTCTTTTATTTTTAGAAACACTCCTTTTAACAACATGAATAATAATGAGTAATTATTTTCTATGTCATGACTCTTTATGAAAAAGTTTCTTATATTTTGAAAACACTATTTATTGATCCAGGTTGCTTTCTTGATTAAAAAGGACTTTAAAGACATGTAATATATTTTATAACTCAAGGCTATAAACGAAAAAGTATTTCGTAAGCTCAAAAGAGTATTTAAGGGTTTTAAAACTATAGATCACTATTATCTTATCTTAGCCTTTTTTTTTTTTGCTATCTTGACAACAAAAATGATACTAAGTATTCCAAATTAGGAATTTATGTTTTTTTTTTCACTTTATATTTGTTGGGAATTCTCTCAGTTATTTGGAATTTTATTAAATTCCTTGTTGTTAGACTTCATATGCTCACATCATATTTTATTAAATTATTTCTATGATTATAGTAATAATAATAATAATAAGAACAACAACAACAATAATAATAATAAAGAAAAAGAAGAAGAAGAAGAAGAATCAAAGTTGATGAGAACTTTGAGATGAAAAATTAACGTAAGGATTATATAATGATAACAAAAAATGTCATGGTTAGAGGATCCACTAATGGTATGTCAAACAAGTATAGTATAAACTCTTATTGTTCAATTGAAAACCACACACAAAGGAGGTTCCAATCTAATTATAGATTGTTAACATCATTACATTAGTCATCTTATTCGATTAATGCTAATACTTGTAAATCTCGTCAAGCATTCATGATTATAACTTATGTTAACAACAAATCAAGTTCCTTTCATAGCTTAGGTGTCGGTTATACCATATAGTATGTGCTATGAGAGTGTGAAGTATTTGATGTACCAAGTGTTATAAAACATAAATCAACATTAGTCATTTAACAAGCAAAGTGTTAAAGAGTGAACAAGATAACAAATACAAAACATGTTAGTATCAAACATTAAACTCCATGTTAAGTTTACACTATACTTATTCTTACACCATTAGCGTAACCTTTTCACCTTGACATAATAAACTTAGCCAAACATAATGAAAGAAAGAAAAATAAATAAACAAAATAAGAACATAAATAAGATAAAAGTTAACTAAGTAAATGAAAGGAAATGAAAGGCATAAACTTGATATTAATTAAAGCAAAGCATTAACATTACAAAAAATACAAAGAGAGAAAGGAAGAGCATGATCTTGATCTGGACACCAAGATGCCTAAATTCATGGTAAATGCCTCCTTTTATAAGCCAAAATTGGAAACTATTGATTTGATGACTAATTGATGAGTGGGTGACCAACTCTTGACTTGGTGACAATCTTTATCTTCTCTTGTCTGCTCAAAACATCATTGATAACGTCATAATTGGAGCCACATGAAATATAAAAGTTGTAGGAAATTGTCTTAGATTTCTTGTATAAAACATTCAGCTCATTTGGAGTTCTAGAACTCTAGATATGGGCAAATACTGAACAGTGCTTGAGCTGGAAGACAGATTCAGACTTCTTTGTTGTTGTTATAATTTGAACTTGAAAATGGCCTTTTTAGATCTTTGGCTGCATATAAAAGTTGTAGGCCTATGTCTTACCTTTCCATCCATATAAAGTAGACCTAAATCTGAGATCTATAGCTCTAGATGTGACCCAATTACCAAACAGTGTTCTGGTTTGAATTACACCGACATCTCTTTTCTAAGTTTGGCCATCTCTTTATCCTTTCAATTTCAGTTCTTAAATTCATCAATCAATCCTTTCATTTATGTGATAGGCCTGCATTTAAAATGAATATTTACCATAAATTAAAGGTATCTTATGTTATTAGATATATTATTATAAAACATGCTTTAGTTAAGGAGTTATTGATACTTCAAGTGCAAAATGATGATATAAAACCTTAATAAAAATACACTTTTAAGTATCAATCATTAGTCCAACTTCAAGACCAAGGTTGAACCATAGAGAGATTAATTGTACAAATTATAAATGATAATTATAAACAACAACAATAGTAATTACAACAACAACAATACTAATAGAAATAGTAGTAGTAGTAGTAGTAGTAATAAAGAAAGAGATGGAGAAGAAGAAAAAGAAGATGAGAACTTTGAGATGGAATATCAATGTAAGGATTAAACAATGATAATAACAAATATCAAGGTTAGAGGTTCCACTAGTAGTATGTCAAACAAGTATAGTATAAACTCTTATTGTTCAATTGAAAACCACACACAAAGGAGGTTCCAATCGAATTATAGATTATTAACATGATTACATTAGTCATCTTATTTAATTAATGCTAATTCTTGTAAATGTCATCAAGCATTCATGATTATAACTTATGTTAACAACAAATCAAGTTCCTTTCATAGTTCAAGTGTCGGTTATATCATACAGTATGGGCTATGAAAGTGCCAAGCATTTGTTGTACCAAGTGTTATACAACATAAATCAAGATTAGTCATTTAACAAGCAAAGTGTTAAAGAGTGAACAAGATAACAAATACAAAACATGTTAGTATCAAACATTAAACTCCATGTTAAGTTTACACTATACTTATTCTTACACCATTAGCATAACCTTTTCACCTTGACATAATAAACTTAGCCAAACATAATGAAAGAAAGAAAAATAAATAAACAAAATAAGAACATAAATAAGATAAAAGTTAACTAAGTAAATGAAAGGAAATGAAAGGCATAAACTTGATATTAATGAAAGCAAAGCATAAACATTACAAAAAATACAAAGAGAGAAAGCAAGAGCATGATTTTAATATTGACATCAAAATGCCTAAATGCATGGAAAATGCCTCCTTTTATAGGCCAAAATTGAAAACTATTGATTTGATGACTAACTGATGAGTGAGTGACCAACTCTTGACTTGGTGACAATCCTTATCTTCTCTTGTTTGCCCAAAACATCATTGATAACGTCATAATTGGAGCCACTTGAAACATGAACTTAAGTTGTAGGGAATTCTCTCAGTTTTCTTGTGTAAAAAATTAATCTCATTTGGACTTCTAGAACTTCAGATATGGGTCAAATACTAAACAGTGGTCGGGCTGGAAGACAGATTCAGACTTCTTTGTTGTCACTACAATTTGCACTTGAAAATGACCTTTTTAGATCTTGGGCTCCATATAAATGTTGTAGGGCTATGTCTTACCTTTTCATCCATATAAAGTAGACCTAAATCTGAGATCTACAGCTCCATAAATGACCACATTACTAAATAGTGTTCCGGTTTGGATTGCACCAACATCTCTTTTTTAAGTTTGACCATCTCTTTGTCCTTTCAATTTTAGTTTTTAAATTCATCAATCAATCCTTTCATTTATGTGATAGGCCTATATTTAAAATGAACATTTACCATAAATTAAAGGTATCTTATATTATTATAAAACATGTTTTAGTTAAGGAGTTATTGATACTTCAAGTGCAAAATGATAATATAAAACCTTGATAAAAATACACTTTTAAGTATCAATCAAACTGTACTCCATGACTTAAGTTGGTTGTTTTAGTTTCCTATAATAACTGATATCTATGTATATATTTGTGCAATTTTATGAATCTCTCTTCCAATTCTCATTTGGAAATGAACACTAATCTTGAAAAATTGAAAAAATATTTTCTCGCTCTACCTTAGAATGCGATTACAAAACTTTATTGTGCTAGATGTGCAAGATTGAGGTTGTTAATGAATCATGGAATTCTTGAAGATATTTGCTGGTTAATTGAAGCAAAGGTCCAATTATTAGGTGAGTCCTCTAATTCCTTCATTTCACACATGCCTAGAACAAGTAAAAGCACTTTTACCTAGAAACGCCGTGCAAAACAACTAAAAGTGTGTCATCGATGTGCCAAATGGACTTGTAATGCATAATGTTGTTCTTTAGGAATGGTATCTATAAACCATAAAGATAAAATACAATTCATTAAGGATGACCTGAGTAAGGAGTCTTTAAATAATCTTCTATTGACTCTTGAGATGCATCCTAGTGGAGATGTGCATCATGCAATTCATGATTTATGGCCACTATTTCATAAAAAACATGCTCAACTTAGTCTTAGGAATCTGACTAAAAAAAATTCTGTTTGCTGGTTTTTAAGAAAACTAGATGGGAAGCCTATCCCCGACCCATAGAGGGCATTTAAGCGGTTCTTGAATGTAAAACCAAGGGAAAATATGAGCCACAATCATAACTACCTGTACATACACATGCTTTTTCAAAAGTAAATAAATAAAGAGAGAAAGAGAGTGTGTGTGAGACTCCAACTAGCCTACATATAGGTGGTATGATTGCCTTTCTAATTTCTCATCTATAAAATCCTCTCTTCCTTCCTTTCATTTCTACTCAACCTATACATTCAACAAATATAGAAGTGTGTAGAAATGACAAGTTGCTCAAGTCATCATATAAGAAATACTTGTATTTTCGATGGATCTAGTCTTAGGAGGGAAAAGGAGTTTTTAGAATCAGCAAATCATCTTGGTCAGGTGCTAACTGAGAGAGATTCATTTAGTGTATGGGGGAGATAGTCTTGGGTTAATGAAAGGTGTGTCAATAGCTGCATTTTTAGGAGGTAGTCAAGTTTTAGGGGTCGTCCCCAAAGCTTTAGCACAAGGGGACATCATTGAAAAAACAATTGGAGAGGAACTTCAGGTCTTCACAATGGTGGCTCGAATGAATGCAATATTTAACCATGGTGATGCCTTCATTGCTTTACCGGTGGTCTAGGCACATTGAAAGATATCTTTCATATTTCCTCTTGGGCCCAACTGCACATTCACCCTAAACCCATAAGTTTGTTAAATGTTAATGGTTATTATGATAAGTTTTTGTCTTTTTTTTATTATGTTGTGGAACAGGAATTTATAACATCTTCTGTACGACAAATCATAATCTTTGCTGCTAGTGCTGAACAATTAATTGACCAACTACAATCTTTCATTCCTGTGATTGATTCCTCCATGAGTCGTATAAATTGGTCATCTAAGGAAAGCCCTAAAAAGCTTAGATTAGATTTGAGTCTTCATTTGTGAATCTTTGTGTCTTTTGGTTTTATTATTGTGTTTTGTTGTTTCTTATATTTGTTCTAATGTATTTCAAGTTTGTTAGTGTTTGTTATTTCAGGTGATATCTTCTACACTCTATCTTTTTACCTTAAAATATTGAGGATAATGTCTCGTTTTGGTTAGGGAGAGAGGGTAGTAGCTAAAAAAAAACTAAATATGTTTTCTATTTCATAAATCATGTGCAAAATTATTATTACTATGATGGCAGAGTAAAGGAGATCTTTTTTATGACTCTTGAGATGCATCTTAGTAACCATTTATAACAAGGTCTATCATAATGCTTCTTGAAATATTCAGATTTACAAACTCTCGCATTGTTATCACTTAATTTTGTTCATATACTCTTTTAACATGTATTCTTAAACCTTAATTTACACACACACACACTTTAAACATATGATTGTGGGTTGCATATTGGATTATTACATTATTTGTGTTCTTTTGTTAAAGGTAACAACTAAGGGAAATAGATAGTATATAATTAAAAAAAATAAAAAAACAAAAAAAATGAGATGATGATAATAAAAATATAGATAAGTTTGGTTTCGTAGCCTCCCTAGCCTAAGCAATTAAGCCCGAAGAGGTGTTTTAACACCTAATACCTGAAAGTCAACCGACTTGGGAGCTATTGGCCCAATGCTTGTTACATAGGTTGAGGAGAAAAGCTTAAGGGAATCAAACATTGCATTATCTACATATCAGTATCTATGAATTGAGTTACTAAGCTCGTAGGGGTGTCTTAACACCTAATGCCCTAAGACCAACTGGTCTGGAAATCATTAGCTGAAATCTCGTTACATGGGTTGAAGATGCATGGTGTTTTTAAATTAAATGTATATATATTTTAAAAAAAATGAAAAAAAAGATAAATAATAATCCCAACCCAAGGAAGTTAACCTTAAAAAATTAGAACAAAAATTTTGTTTTCTTCCAAGAAGAGCCCCATAATTATGTGTTGATACATGAGCACAAAAGAAAGGTTTATGAATATCCTGTTAAGGTATTGAGCAGGTATGTAAATTTAACGAGAGTTTGTTTATCTGGATAGATTAATGGAAGTTAAATGATGAATACTTGCTTTGTAGAATTTGTAAGTAACGCTTTGATTACTAGGGACTAGTAATAAGCTGGTTGGGGGTGTGATTAGTACTTAAAAGTTCATTTTTATCAAGGTTTTATATCATCATTTTGCATTTGAAGTATCAATAACTGCTTCACTAAAGCATGTTTTATAATAATATATCTAATAATATAAGATACCTTTAATTTGTGGTAAATATTCATTTTCAATGTAGGCCTATCATATAAATGAAAGGATTGATTGATAAATTTAAAAATTGAAATTGAAAGGATAAGGAGATGGCCAAACTTAGAAAAGAGATGTCGGTGCAATCCAAATCGAAATATTGTTTGATAATTGGGTCATATATGGAGCTATAGATATCATATTTAGGTGTACTTTATATGGATGGAAAGGTAAGACATATGTCTAAAACTTTCATATGGAGTCCAAGATCTAAAAAGGCCATTTTCAAGTCCAAATTGTTGCAACAACAAAGAAGCCTAAATCTGTCCTCTAGCCCGAGCACTATTCAGTATTTTGGCCATATCTCGAGTTCTAGAAGACGAAATGAGCTGCATTGTTTACACAAGATGGCTGAGACAATTGGCTATAACTTTCATGTTTTCAAGTGACTCCAATTATGACATTATCAATGATTTTTTAGGCAGACAAGAGAAGATAAGGATTGTCACCAAGTCAAGAGTTGGTCACCCACTCATTAATTAGTCATCAAATCAGTAGTTCCTAATTTTGGCCTATAAAAGAACGCATTTGTCATGCATTTAGGCATCTTGCTTTTCAGATCAAGATTATGCTCTTGCTTTCTTTCTTTGCATTTTTTGTAATGTTTATGTTTTGCTTTCATTAATATCAAGTTTATGCCTTTCATTTCCTTTCCTTTACTTAGTTAACTCTTATCTTATTTATGTTCTTATTTTGTTTATTTATTTTTCTTTCTTTCATTATGTCTAGCTAAGTTTATTATGTCAAGGTGAAAAGGTTACACTAATGGTGTAAGAATAAGTATAGTGTAAACTTAATATGAACTTTAATGTTTGATACTAACATGTTTTATATTTGTTATCTTGTTCACTTTTTAATATTTTAGTTGTGAAATGACTAATCTTGATTTATGTTGTATAAGACTTGGTACAACAAATGCTTGGCACTTTCAAAGCCTATACTGTATGGTATAACCGACACCTGAGCTATGAAAGGAACTTAATTTGTTGTTAACATAAGTTATAATCATGAATGCTTGATGAGATTTACAAGTATTAGCATTAATCGAATAAAATGACTAATGTAATAATATTAACAATCTATAATCAGATTAGAACCTCCTTTGTGTGTGGTTTCCAATTCAATAACAAGAGTTTATACTATACTTGTTTGACATACCATTAGTGGAACCTTTAACCTTGACATTTATTATTATCATTGTTTAATCTTTACACAAATATTCTATCTCCAAGTTCTCATCTTTTTCTTCTTCTTCTCTTCCTTTACTACTACTACTACTACTACTACTACTATAAGTGTAATTGTTGTTGTTGTTATTATTATTATTATTATTATTATTATTATTATTATTGCTACTAATATTATTGTTGTGGTTGTTGTTGTTACTATTGTTGTTGTTTATAATTGTGAAAATCTGCATGGTGGGAGTTGTTTATGTCGCTGAACCAACCATACCCTTCATCACTACTTTAACTATTTGTACAAGGAGTCCCGCATCTATATATTATGGGGTAACACTAGTTGGAATAGTTGATAGTTATGTTCCTAATCTTTCTTATTGCTCTGTTGCAACTGGGGGTACTTCCTCTGTCTGGTTAATCCTTTGACCTTCCCCCACTACCGCGGCTTCACCCTGTAAGGGATCTTCTTCTTGCCATCCTTGGGCACCTTGGTTCTCGCCGCTCCTATATAAGGAGGGTGGCTCAGTTCGTGTCTCATGTCGGGTGCGTACCATCCTGAAATTCAATACAACAATATAATTATCAGTGATTCTAAGGATCCAGACCAAGCGCTCTGACATAAACTGTAACAACCCAGCTTTTCAAACCCCAAACAACCTTAATTTTTTTTTTTACTTGACACACATTGTGTTGATAATTGGCAAACCTGTTTCCTCACATCATCAAGATGTAATACATACATCAACGACATTCAACATTTCATTTAAAAGTGAATCTTACATAAACACATAACATTATATTTACATGATTAGTAGTTCACATTATAATATACATACAAAGACATGAGTTTGCATTTCTATCCTAATAATAGTCATCATGAATTTAACATAAGGATCCAATAAAAGTTATATGTTTAATACATTGATTCATATAAAATTTAGGATGCAACTACATGATTCCTTGCAAAAGTAGGTTCCTAGACATGTCGTTGATGTGATGTCCCTGCTGCAGTACAAAACATTTAAGAAAATGCAATTGCTTTTTAATAATAATGACAAATAAATGATTTGGCAGATTAATGAAACATTAATATTATTCCATATTTGATGCATGATATCTATAGTTTCTTCATGTACTTGATATACACAACTTATAATGTATATAAATGCACCAATTCTTGCAATCAACCATAATCTTAAACCCAACTATCCTCTTAAGGCATTATTTGCTAAGGTTAGTCGTTCACCCCCCCTGATCATCCACTTTGGATGCCTTTAACCCAACTTCCCTTAAGTTTCTTCATTTGTCACAGTCATCCCTTCGGATGCCATTAGCTGAGGCTAATCACTCGTTTGTCCCAATCATCATTTTGGATGCCATTAGCCAAGGCTAATCATTCCCTTGTCTCGGTCATCCCTTTAGATGCCATTAGTCGATGCTAATCAACCATTTAAAAATATTTAAATGTTTGACAATCTGATATCTAATTCGCTGCAAAAGACTCAGTTTCGACAGCAAATCACAATTTCACTGAATAATACACAATTCGACAGCAAATGTTAATTCGCTGCAAAAGACTTAGTTTTGATAGCAAATCATAGTTTCTTTACACAATACACATAGCTGACACAGTTTCAACAGCGAATCACAATTTCATTGCACAATATATAATTTGGCAGTGAATGCCAATTCACTGTAGAAGACTCAGTTTCGGCAGCGAATCACAAATTCATTATGGATAACTCAATTACGGCAGCGAATGCTAGTTCACTATAGCCCTAATTTGCTGTAGAAGACTCAGTTTCGGCAGCGAATCACAAATTCACTATGGACGACTCAGTTTTAACAGCGAATCACAGTTTCGGTGCATAATACAAACAATCGACACAATTTTGGTAGTGAATCATAATTTTACTGCACAATACACAATTCAACAGCGAATGCTAATTTACTACAGAAGACTCAGTTTCATCAACGAATTATAAATTCGCTGCAAACAACTCAGTTTCAGCAGCGAATGCTAATTCGCTGCAGCCGACACAGTTTCGGTAGCAAACATAGTTTCGCTGCACAATACACATTTTGGAATGAACACATAACACACATGCTGTAGCAACCCCATCATATACACTGTCACTAAGTTCTAGCAGAACAAACACATTGAAACCATCAATTTCAGCACATAATCCTTCAACAAAATTCCAGCAAAACACACACATTGAAAACAATCAATTACCACATATAATCTTTCAATAAATTCTAGTAGAACAGACACATTGAAACCATCAATTTCATTTATGTTTCCTTGTCCTCCTAGTTAATTTTAGTTTTCTTCACAGCTAACTTAGGCCTTAGGTCAATTTTTTTAGGCTTTTTCTTCTTCATTTTCATTTCTGATCTTAAGGAGAAGAGGAAGGGAGTTTCATGACCCATACCTTTCGAATCTAACTAAGTTTGGGGAAGGTTTGACACTATTCTTTCTCTTCTCCTGTTGGTTCTCCTTCTTCTTCTTCCTCTCACGTTTCCAGCCCTTCTTTTCCTTTCGTCTAGGCAGCTGTCTAAATCTTCCCTCATGGTCTTATCTTTCCCTCACACATTCACAAAGCACTCTCTACCAGTTTGGTTTAGGTTTTTGTTAGGAAAGAGGAAGGGAAGATCGATATGCAGCAGCTGAAGACAACTTTGGGAAGAGGATGGATCATCCTCTCTCTCCTCCTTGTATTTATACTCCCCATTAAATGAGGTGGGTTATTTGGGGGTTGGTTTAGATGTGTTGTTATCCTTGTTTTGACCTATCTAAAACTGGTTTTACCCCTCCCTACAGCTCAAGATAATTTAAAAATAACTACATCGCTACCGATTCAGGAAATCAGCAGCGAAAACTACATCGTGATTCTGGAAATCGACAGCAAGACTGCATCGCTGTCGATTCTGGAATTAGCAGCGAGAACTGCGTCGCTGCTGATTCAGGAAATCGACAGCAAAAACTTTGTCACTACTGATTTAGAAATTGGCAACAATGGTGGAGTAATCAATTCTCTTTCTCTCTCTCTCTCAATATATATATATATATATATATATATATATATATATATATATATATATATATATATATATATTCTTTTGGGCATGTATCCATGGCCTTCCTAATAACATGTTATACAAAGGATGGATATCCATCACTTGTAGGGTTATTAAAAACATTTGAGGCCCTACAAACAATTCAATGTCAATGGTCCCTAATACCTATCTAGGGGAACCATCATATGCTCTAGCTATCATAGTACTTTGCCTCATATAAGTAGCATCGATTGACATCTCATCTAGCATATGCCTTAGTAGCACATTCAAAACTGAAACATTATCCATAAGCACTTTGCCAAACAGACAATCCTTATATTTCACGGTGATGTACAAAGGCTTGTTATACCTAGTCCCTCTAGGGTCTAGCTCATTGACACAACGAAAAGATTGATGTCTTCTCCCAAGTGCAAGAGTGTCGAAGTAATAAATAACCCGGCAAGACCGGGGTCGAACCACAGGGAGGTTAATTGTACAAATTATAAACAACAATTATAAAACAACAATAACAACAACAACAATAGTAATAATAATAATAATAATAATAATAATAATAATAATAATAATAAAGAAAGAGAAGAAGAAGATGATGATGATGATGAGAACTTAGAGATGAAATATTAATGTAAGGATTAAACAATAATAATAACAAATGTCAAGGTTAGAGGTTCCACTAATGGTATATCAAACAAGTATAGTATAAACTTTTATTATTGAATTGGAAACCACACACAAAGGAGGTCCCAATCAAATTATATATTCTTAACATGATTACATTAGTCATCTTATTTAATTAATGCTAATACTTGTAAATCTCGTACATTATTTAGAATTTATACAATTAACCTCCTTGTGGTTCGACCCCTGTCTTGCCGAGTTATTTATTACTTCGACACTCCTACACTTGGGAGAAGACATCGATCTTTTAGTCATGTCAAGTATAACCATACTTGATAATTGGTTAGGAATCCAAAAAATTACTTGAGTGCCACCGTATTGGTAAAAGACTGAAATACCCTTAAATTGCTCAGAAAAATACAAAAATACCCTTATGGCACGTGTAGCTCACGCGTGGTCATTGTTGGAGGCAGTGAAATATTTTGACTTTTCCGACTAAAGAATGGTTAATTCTAGTAGATCTGAGGGAGAGGATTCTGATGAAGGTGGTTTTGACGGCGTTGATGGATGATGACGAAGAATCGTCTGTTTGAAGCTTCGAGTGGTCGACGAAATTGTAGTCTTTTTCAGCTAGATAGGACAAAGAGTGAGATGAAAACTTCCTGGGTTTTTCTTTAGATGAGGCGATTAACCTTTCTGTGGTGGTTTAGAGGCTTTAAACGGCCAGAAATAGGAGATTGGATGAGAGAGAGAGGATTGCTGGCGAGAGGAGAGAGAGAGGGTCTGAGATTTTGCTAAGGTGTATATGTTAGCATCGTACATCGGTGCACCTAAAGAATGTTAACCATTGGATTGTGGATGAACTGATCCTTCAACTGTGATTGACTTGATCTACAACTTCATCGGACGGTCAAAATGGGCTGATCTTTGATCTGGTATGGCGTGGTGTACCGACTGATTGGTACATCAGATAACGTGGCACAACAGGATCGAAGGGTAGATTGTTTTAAGGGCTAAGATGGATTTGGGTTTTAATCTAGTGTGGTAAGTCATATTGTATCCTATTAAATCAAAGGTCCAAAGCTAAATACTATTAAATCTAACGATTATGATATTTTTGATATTTTTCAATTTTTTTTTTAAATCAATATCTTACTTGCATTAAGAAAAAGTAAAAAAAAAACCCATATAGTAACAAAAAATATATACTCTTGTTTCTTTTCTTGTCTCTAAGACAAAATCTCACACAATCTGCTTTAAAGAAAAATTTCATTTTTATAGTTGCCCTACCTTTGTTTTATTATATAGAATAATAAATATTTATAGGGGTAAAACTAAAAACTCAAATCAGTATTAGAAAATGCTCATTTCAACCGCTAAAAATCAATTTGAATTATCGAAAATTATGTTGAAATACTAAAAAAAACATTAAATGGGTATCAACTCAGTGAACCGGATTTTTGACCAAAAACAACAGTTTTGATCCAAAATGGTCTAAAACTCATTTTTTATCCCGGTCAATATAGTTGGATCTATATTGACTTGGTGGACTCGGTTTTGATCAAAAATGACGGTTTTGACCCGAAATGGCCTTGAATCTTATTTTTTACCTTGGTCGCCATGTTTGACCTGTATTGACCTGGTGGACTCAGTTTTGACCGAAAATAACGGTTTTGATCGAAAACGGCCTGAAACTCATTTTTTAGCCTGGTCGACATGGTTTGAATCATATTTGACCCGGTGGAATTGGTTTTTATAGAAAGATGCGGTTGGCCTGAAAAAAATATATTTTAAATTTTTAAATTTTTTTTTTAATTGTTTTGGATTTTTTATGAATAATAAAATAAAATAACATTTGAGAAAATTTTAGTGAACCCAAAATTGGGTTACAACATAAATAACAAATCTAATATGATTCTAAAGACCTTACTTATGATGTGGATCTTCTAATATGATTCTTCAAATCTTCATTATCTTGTATGATCATAATTATGAATCTAATATGATTACGCAGATCTTTATTATCCTACAGATATTTCAATATGATTCTATAAATCTGCATTATCCCGTAATACTCCTCAAGTTGAAACATATATTTCAAGAATGCCAAAATTGCTAAAACGGGAATGAGAATTTGATGAACTAAATGGCTTGGTGAATAAATTGGCAAGTTGACGGGTTGATGAGCGGTTAGAAACATATATTTCAAGAATGCCAAAATTGCTAAAACGGGAATGAGAATTTGATGAACTAAATGGCTTGGTGAATAAATTGGCAAGTTGACGGGTTGATGAGCGGTTAATGCAATCTCTATATACTTGATCATGCGTTCATGATCAAATTTATTCTGTAAAAACATGGAAATCGATCTCTATATACTTTATCATGCGTTCATGATAGGATAAGAAGCAACATGACAATCACAAAGTAGTTTGGCCGCTCGTGGATACTTTACCTGGAAGTTACTCAACAAATACCGGACTCAGGTAAGCTCACGTATATGTAATGGAGGACACAGCTTGATATTCAGATTTTGTCGATTACCTTAACACTATTGTTTATTTCTTTGTTTTCCATGACATAAGAGCTACCAATCACAGATCATCTTGTGATAGAACATCATAGAATCCTGTTAATAGCAAGTTTCTTCTGGATCGAAATTATAGTCCTTGCGCTGGTGCACATTCAAGTTGTCTCTAAAGAAGAACAATATGCGAAGTTTTCTCGGTTCTTGCGTGAACTGGATTCTGCAGAGAGGGAGACTGGCTGGAAAGATGGAGATCTTAATGCCAACCGTCTGCTTTCAAGTTTACCTTCTTTTATAAAGCAGCTTGCTTGGAAGCTAACTTAAGTATATTTATTGAAAGAGATATTGCTATTAGCAAACTACCTGCTTGAAAGTGTCCATTCACCCAGAAGACGCAGGGCTCTTTTTCTCTTTTTTTTTTTTATTAAAATAAATAAGATTATAGAATATATGATAGTGAATATATTTTAAAGTCAATTAATTATTTATATATAATACTAATTTATTTAAGTAAAATATTTTTATTATTAATAAAAAGCTTTTTTTATTTTTAATATTTTTTTAATATTTGTTTATTCATATATTATTTTCTTAATAAATCTAAACTAAAAATAAAATCAGTGACAACAATATTTTACAAATAAAATAATCAAATTGTAATTATGAGATTTTTATTGCATCAACTCACTATTTCTAAATATTTCTGATTAATATTCTATAAAGATTGAATATTAATTAAAATTGTTGAAATTGATACATATTAAATTTTTTATTTTATAAAAGGATTTAGCTACTCTCGTAACCTAATGATAAGAGATACTTTGAATTGATATGTAAATGTTAGTTAGTTGATATGTACACTAACGTTTTGATATATAAATGTTAGTTAAATGATATGTACACTGAATTAACTCACATGAAAATTTCATTTGGAGAGATCATGTATATCTATAGAAAAACTCACGTGACAATTATGTAAATAATCCTTAAACTTAAGATACTAAGTTATCATATGTAAGGTGTAAACACCAAACAATAAAGAAGCAAAGTAAGGCTAGAAATGACTCTACCATCATAGTTGATTTCTGAATCAGCAGCAACATAGTTTTCAGCAATAAAGTTTTCGGTGTTAATTTGTGAATCGACAATAACACTGTAAAACCTAATAAAAATTAGTACAGGATCAGCCTATCCTAGGGGAGCATTAGAATAGAAAACCAATCTAAAATAACCCAAAAGGGGAATGAGGACAACCTTGGTCCAACACCCAAACACCCTACCTCATATAAGTGGGGGTATAAATGCAAGGAGAGAGGGGAGGTTACCCTTCCTTATTTTCTCATTTCCAAACTTGACCAAACCCTAGCTATATATGCCCTCTTTAGGCGTGAGAAAGAAAAGAGAGGGAGAGGGAAGGTTGAAAACCAAAATTATAGGAAAAAAAGGAGCATATGGTTAGTTGGAAATAGTTAGCAAAGGAAGAAGAATAGAAAATCGAGACTTAACACTGATACGATGAAAAGATTAATGTCTTCTCCCAAGTGCAGGAGTGTCGAAGTAATAAATAACTCGGCAAGACCGGGATCGAACCACAGGGAGGTTAATTGTACAAATTATAAACAAAAACCATAGTAATAATAACAATAACAATAATAATAGCAGCAACAACAACAACAACAACAATAATAGTAGTAGTAGTAGTAGTAGTAGTAGTAATAAAGAAAGAGAAGAAGAAGAAAAAGATGACAACTTGGAGATAGAATATTAGTGTAAAGATTAAACAATGATAATAATAAATGTCAAGGTTAGAGGTTCCACTAATGGTATGTTAAACAAGTATAGTATAAACTCTTATTATTTATTTGGAAACCACACACAAAGGAGGTTCCAATCTGATTATAGATTGTTAACATGATTACATTAGCCATCATGATTATAACTTATGTTTATAATGCTAATACTTGTAAATCTCATCAAGCATTCATGATTATAACTTATGTTAACAACAAATCAAGTTCCTTTCATAGCTCAGATGTCGGTTATACCATACAGTATGGGCCATGAAAGTGCCAAGCATTTATTGTACCAATTGTTATACAACATAAATCAAGATTAGTCATTTAACAAGCAAAGTATTAAAGAGTGAACAAGATAACAAATATAAAACATGTTAGTATCAAACATTAAAGTCCATATTAAGTTTACACTATACTTATTCTTACACCATTAGTGTAACCTTTTCACCTTGACATAATAAACTTAGCTAGACATAATGAAAGAAAGAAAAATAGATAAACAAAATAAGAACATTAAAGTTAACTAAGTAAAGGAAAGGAAATGAAAGGCATAAACTTGATATTAATGAAAGCAAAGCATAAACATTACAAAAAATACAAAGAGAGAAAGCAAGAGAATGATCTTGATCTAGACACCAAGATGCCTAAATGCATGGCAAATGCCTCCTTTTATAGGCCAAAATTGAGAACTATTGATTTGATGACTAATTGATGAGTGGGTGGCCAACTCTTGACTTGGTGACAATCCTTATCTTCTCTTATCTGCCCAAAACATCATTGATAACGTCAAAATTGGAGCCAGTTGTAAACATGAAAGTTGTAGGCAATTGTCTCGGCTTTCTTGTGTAAAAACTTTAGCTCATTTGGACTTCTAGAACTTCAGATATGGCCAAAATACCGAACAGTGCTCGGACTGGAAGACAGATTCGGGCTTCTTTGTTGTTGCAACAATTTGGACTTGAAAATGGCCTTTTTAGATCTTGGGCTCCATATGAAAGTTGTAGGCCTGTGTCTTACCTTTCCATCCATATAAAGTAGACCTAAATTGGAGATCTATAGCTCCAGATATGACCCAATTACCGAATAGTGTTTCCATTTGCATTGCACCGACATCTCTTTTCTAAGTTTGGTCATCTCTTTGTCCTTCCAATTTCAGTTCTTAAATTCATCAATCAATCCTTTCATTTATGTGATAGGCGTGCATTTAAAATGAATATTTACCATAAATTAAAGGTATCTTATATTATTAGATATATTATTATAAAACATGCTTTAGTTAAGGAGGTATTGATACTTTAAGTGCAAAATAATGATATAAAACCTTGATAAAAATACACTTTTAAGTATCAATCAAACACATGCATAGACCTTTACGCAAGAAACATGAATAATTTTGAATGCATGAATCTAGGGGAGGGCAAACCATGGTAAGGGCTAGATAGAATATGAATTAGAGTGACAAAATGTATGGATGGTTATCTTATGAGACTTCTAGGGACATTCTTAAATAAAAGACATAATTATACTTGTGATAGTGATGTAAATTTTGCATATTTGATTGATGAAATTATATAGACAGGTGCTAGAATGATGTTATATGCAAATTGTGTTATCAATATGGATAGAAAGCTAAGATATAGGCCTAAAATATTCATGTGGAAGGCAAGACTCAATTCTGCTGTTTGGAAGTCCAAATCTTAGTAACAATGTATAAGTCCAAATCTGTCCTGTAGCCCAAATATTATTAAGTGTTTAGCCCAAATCTCGAGTTCTAGAAGTCCAAAGACCTTAATTTTTTTCCTAAAAAGCTGAGACAATTTCCTAGAACTTTCTTGAGTAAGGTTGGTTCAAATTCTGACGTTATCAATGATGTTTTATTTAGACAAGAAGATAAGGATTGTCACCAAGTCAAGATGTGGCCACCTACTCAACAATTAGTCATCAAATCAATATTTCCCAATTTTGGCCTATAAAAGAAGGTATTTTCCATGTATTTAGGCATCTTGATTTTTAGATCAAGATCATGCTCTTGCTCTCTCTTTATTGTAATGCTTAAATTTTACTTATATTAATCTCTTATTTATGCTTCTCATTTCCTTTACTTTACTTATTTAACTATTATCTTATTTATGTTTTTATCTTGTTTATTTATGTTTCTCTATTTTATTATGTTTAGTTAAGTTTATTATGTTAAGGTGA
Organism: Populus pruinosa; assembly: GCA_026413675.1. Taxonomy (NCBI): domain Eukaryota; kingdom Viridiplantae; phylum Streptophyta; class Magnoliopsida; order Malpighiales; family Salicaceae; genus Populus; species Populus pruinosa. The sequence goes on from CM048599.1 coordinate 20,809,165, forward strand.
AAAGAATACACGAATGGTAGAAGAATAAGTATAGTATAAACTCAATTTGAACTTTAATGTTTGATACTGACATGTTTTGTATTTGTTATCTTGTTTACTTTTAATACTTTAATTGTTAAATGGTTAGTCTAGATTTGTGTTGTATAACACTTGGTACAACAAATACTATGAACTTTCATAACCCAACTGTATGGTATAACCGACACATATGTTGTTGATTAGTACTTAAAAGTGTATTTTTATCAAGGTTTTATGTCATCATTTTGCACTTGAAGTATCAATAATTCCTTAACTAAAGCATGTTTTATAATAACATATCTAATAATATAAGATACCTTTAATTTATGGTAAATGTTCATTTTAAATGTAGGCCTATCACATAAATGAAAGGATTGATTAATGAATTTAAGAACTAAAATTGAAAGGACAAAGAGATGGCCAAACTTAGAAAAGAAATGTTGGTGAAGTTCAAACTGGAACACTATTCGGTAATTGGGTCATATCTAGAGCTATAGATCTCAAATTTAGGTCTATTTTATATGGATGAAAAGGTAATATATAGGCCTACAACTTTCATATAGAATCAAGATTCAAAAAGGTCATATTCAAGTCCAAATTGTAGCAACAACAAGGAAGTCTGAATCTGTCCTACAACCTATGCACTGTTCTGTGTTTGGCTTATATCTAGAGTTCTAGAAGTCCAAATGATGTCCATTTTTTTTTAATGAAAAACTGAGATAATTTTCTACAACTTTCATGTTTCAAGTGGTTCCAAGTCAAGACTTGACCACCCACTCATCAATTAGTTATGAAATCAGTAGTTTCTAATTTTGTCCTATAAAAGGAGGCATTTAGGCATCTTGGTTTCCAAATCAAGATCATGCTCTTACTTTCTATCTTTGCATTTTTTATATTGCTTATGTTTTGCTTTCATTAATATCAAGTTTATGCCTTTCCTTTCCTATCCTTTACTTAGTTAACTTTTATCTTATTTAGGTTCTTTTTTTTTTCTTTCTTTCATTATGTTTAGCTAAGTTTATTATGTCAAGGTGAAAAGGTTACACTAATGGTGTAAGAATAAGTATAATGTAAACTTAAAATGGACTTTAATGTTTGATACTAACATATTTTGTATTTGTTATCTTGTTCACTCTTTAATATTTTGCTTGTTAAATAATTAATCTAGATTTATGTTGTATAACATATGGTACAACAAATGCTTAACACTTTCATAGGCCATACTATATGGTATAATTGACATCTAAGCTATGAAAGGAACTTGATTTATTGTTAACATAAGTTATAATCATGAATGTCTGACTTGATTTATAAGTATTCGCATTAGTCGAATAAGATAACTAGTGTAATCATGTTTATAATTTATAATCTGATTGGAACATTTTTTGTGTGTGGTTTCCAATTGAATAATAAGAGTTTATACTATACTTGTTTGACATACCATTAGTGTATCCTCTAACCTTGACATTTATTGTTATCATTGTGTAATCCTTACGTTAATCTTCCACCTCAAAGTTCTTATCAACTTATTCTTTCTCTTTTTTTTTTACTACTACTACTACTACTAGTACTATTATTGTTATTGTTATTATTATTTTTGTTGTTATTGTTGTTGTTGTATTATTGTTATCTATAATTTATGCAATTAACTTCCTTATGGTTCAACCCCGGTCTTGCCGAGTTATTTATTACTTCGACACTCCTGCACTTAGGAGAAGACATCAATCTTTTGGTCGTGTCAAGTTTTTGGAGGTAAGTTCTTGTACAAATTATAGTATTTATTTTATTTTCTCTTTTAACTTTTCTTGTATATAACTCTTTTTTTTTGTTATTTTCGCCTTCTTTTGTTTTCTTCTTCCTTTTATTCTATTCCTACACGTGCATGAGAGCGTGATCACGTACATTGAGTGGTAGACTTTGTAAGGTATCCTCATCATTTTCTAAAAATATGGTGAAAGAAGATAATCAATCACTTCATAATGAGAATAACTGTGCTGGAATACTGAGAGACCACATGAATTCCACATGAAGAAGTGCACCATCATGCATAATTTTTTCTTCTGATGCATCTTATTTTAATTTAAGCCAGATATTATGCAACTTTTACCTTCTTTTCATGGCTTAGATTTAGAAAATCCATATTTACATTTAAGGAAATTTGAGGAGGTTTGTAACATCTATATATAGCATGAACATTACCAGATTAAAGCTTTTTCCTTTTTCATTAAAAGATAAAGCTAAAACATGGCTATAAAATTTGAGACTAGGATCCATTCGTGCTTGGGATGAAATGCAACATTTGTTTTTAAAGAAGTTTTTTCCATCCCATAGAACAAACTCTTTCAAAAGACAAATAACTACTTTCACTAAAAAATCAAGAGAAACATTTTATCAATGTTGGGATAGGTATTGAGACTTGCTTAATACTTGCCCTCATTATGGTTTTGAAACATGGAGATTGGTTTCATATTTTTATAAAGGGTTAACACCTAGAGATAGGTAAATGGTTGAATTGATGTGTAATTAAACTTTTAAAGATAAAGACCCTGATGAAGCAATGAAGTACTTAGACTTGTTAGTTGAAAATGCTCAAAATTAGGACACCACAGGTACTTATAAGGCACCTAGTAAAATTTAACCTCATACATCTAATAGAGGTATGTACAACCTTAGGAAAAATCATAACCTCCAAGCTAAGTTTGCATCTTTAGATAGAAAAGTTAAGGAACTAGAATTGAAAAAGAGTGGTCAATTAAAATCAGTTGAAAACATTATGTGTCAAATATGTGAAACAAATGAACACTCAACCAATAACTATCCAACCTTGCTTTCTTTTAAGAAATGTCTCTATAAACAAGCCCATGTTTTAAAAAGTTTCCAAAGGGTGAACCATAACTCATACTCGCAAACATACAACTCTAGTTGGAAAATCATCCAAATTTCAGTTAGAAGAGTGATAATAACAATGTACAAACTTTACAACCACCATTTCAAGCATACTATTATTTCTAAAATTCTCATCAATATGCACCTCCTTGCTCAAAACATGACAGATTTTAAAAATACTCTTGCAAAATTGACATATGCTCTCAGTTTTTAAAAGAAAGGTAAGTTTCCATCTCAACCACAATAAAATCCTAAGGGGCAATACAATGCAAATGCAAGTAGTTCCGGAAGCCAACACATGGATCAAGTCAAATTAGTCACTACTCTTCGTAGTGGTAAAGTTATTAAAAACCCCACTCTTGAACCTTGTGAGAAAGATGATGAGTCAATCTCTAAGGGTAAGGAAGGAGTTGAATATGAAAATTACAAAGAAATGACTAATTCCTTGCCAACATTTTCATTTCCTCATGCTATGACCACACAAAGGAAAGTCAATCATAACTCTAAAATCTTTAAAACATTCAAACAAGTAAGGATCAATATACCTTTACTAGATGTTGTTAAACAAGTTCCTTCTTATGCTAAATTTTTAAAAGATTTGTGCACTATGAAGAGAAAACTAAATGAGAAAAAGAAAGCCTTTATAGCAGAACAAGAAAGTGTTATTCTTCAGAACAATAATGCTTTGAAATATAAAGACCCTGTCATTCTGATAATGAGGTAAGTAGTGTCATTCAACTTTGTCATTCTAAAGCATGTGAGAGTTATTTCTCGTCAAAAAAGACAGTTGTAAAAATCTTTCAAAATAGATTTTATTGGTCTACCATGTTCAAGGACACGCATGCATTCTACAAAACAAGTTGATACTGGTCAAAACATTTTGTTTTATAATTCTCAATTCTATTTATTCCCTAGAGAGCTAATATCAAGATGAGGCAGTCCATTTATTGAGAAACATGTATGTCTATATGGGGCCTTTGATATTGAAAATCCAAACAATGACAATGTTTTTAAGGTAAATGGATATCGTTTGAAAGCTTACTTTGATAATTTTTCTAGTGAAAATGAATCTATTGGTTTCAATGATCCTATAGATAAAGGTTAATTATTTTGTTTGTCTCAAATGTTTTTTGTTTTTATTGTGACTCTTGGTTTGCTAGTCTCTCTCACCCTGGTTAAATGGCGGATAACGGTACTTCATGACTCTTAAGTTGGTTTTTTCAGTTTCCCATGATAACTGATATCTGTGTATATATTTGTTCAATTCCTTGTTCCTTCTCTTTTATTTGCATCTCTTTTCCACTTCTCATCTTAAAAAATGGACAACACTATTGAAAATTTGAAAAAATATTTTCCCATTTTGCCTCAAAATACAATTACAAAAATTTATTGAGTTAGGTGTACAAGATTGAGGTTATTAATGAACCATGGAATTCCTGAAGAGATTCATTTGTTAATTGAAGCAAAGGTCCTTATCTTCAAGATCATGCAACGGTGCTGGATGCCTAAATGCATGATCAAATGCCTCCTTTTATATACCAAAATTGAAAACTATTGATTTGATAACTAATTAATGAGTAGGTGACCAACTTTTGATTTGGTGACAATCTTTATCTTCTCTTTTCTGCCCAAAATATCATTAATAACGTCAGTTATGAAAGGAACTTGATTTGTTGTTAACATAAGCTATAATCATGAATACATGACAATATTTACAAGTATTAGCATTATTCAAATAAGATAACTAATGTAATCATGTTAACAATTTATAATTCGATTGGAACCTTCTTTGCGTGTGGTTTCTAGTTGAGTAATAAAAAGAGTTTATACTATACTTGTTTGAAATACCATTAGTGGATCCTTTAACCTTGATATTTGTTTAATCTTCACATTAATCTTAAAATTTGAAAGTCCTCTTTAACTTTTTCTTCTTTTTCTTTTTCTTATTATTATTATTATTATATAATTAACCTCCTTATGGTTCAACCCCCATCTTGCTAGGTTATTTATTACTTCGACACTCCTACACTTGGGAGAAGATGATTACTACTTAAAAGTGCATTTTTATCATGGTTTTATATCATCATTTTGCACTTGAAGTATCAATAACTCCTTAACTAAAGCATGTTTTATAATAACATATCTAATAATATAAGATACCTTTAATTTATGGTAAATGTTCATTTTAAATGCAGGCCTATCACATAAATAAAAGGATTGATTGATGACTTTAAGAACTTAAATTGCAAGGATAAACAGATGGCCAAACTTAGAAAAGAGATGTCGGTGCAATCCAAACCGGAACACTATTCGATAATTGGGTCATATCTGGAGCTATAGATCTCACATTTAGGTCCAATTTATATGGATGGAAAGGTAAGACATAGGCCTACAACTTTCATATGGAGTTCGAGATCTAAAAAGGCTATTTTCAAGTCCAAATTATAGCAACAACAAAGAAGCCCGAATCTGTCTTCCAGCCCGAGCATTATTCAGTAGTTTGGCTATATCTAGAGTTATAAAAGTCCAAATGAGCTGAAATGTTTACACAAGAAAGTTAAGACAATTTCGGACAACTTTCATGTTTTTTACTAGCTCTAATTTTGACGTTATCAATAATGTTTTGGGGAGACAAGAGAAGATAAGGATTGTCACCAAGTCAAGAGTTGGTCACCCACTTATCAATTAGTCATCAAATCAATAGTTCTCAATTTTGGCCTATAAAAGGAGGCATTTGCCATGCATTTAGGCATCTTGGTGTCCAGATCAAGATCATCCTCTTCCTTTCTCTTTTGTATTCTTTGTATTTTTTATGCTTTGCTTTCATTAATATCAAGTTTATGCCTTTCATTTCCTTTCCTTTACCTAGTTAACTTTTATGCTCTTATTTTGTTTATCTATTTTTCTTTCTTTTATTATGTCTAGCTAAGTTTATTATATCAAGGTGAAAAGGTTACACTAATGGTGTAAGAATAAGTATAATGAAAACTTAATATGGACTTTAATGTTTGATACTAACATGTTTTATATTTGTTATCTTGTTCACTCTTTAATACTTTGCTTGTTAAATGACTAATCTTGATTTACATTGTATAACACTTGGTACAACAAATGCTTGGCACTTTCATAGCCCATACTGTATGGTATAACCGACACCTGAGCTATGAAAGGAACTTGATTTGTTGTTAACATAAGTTATAATCATGAATGCTTGATGAGATTTACAAGTATTAGCATTAATCAAATAAGATGACTAATGTAATCATGTTAACAATTTATAATCTGATTGGAACCTCCTTTATATGTGGTTTCCAATTGAATAATAAGAGTTTATATTATACTTGTTTGACATACCATTAGTGGAATCTCCTACCTTGACATTTGTTATTATCATTGTTTAATCGTTACATAAATATTTCATCTTAAAGTTCTCATCATCTTCTTCTTCTTCTTCTCTTTTTTTTTCTTTATTATTATTATTATTATTATTATTATTAGTACTACTACTACTACTACTACTACTACTAGTATTACTATTACTATTGTTATTGTTATTGTTATTGTTGTTGTTATTATTGTTGTTGTTGTTATTATTATTATTGTTATTACTATTATTATTATTGTTGTTGTTATTGTTATTTATAATTTGTACAATTAACTTCCCTGTGGTTCGATCCCGGTCTTGCCGAGTTATTTATTAGTTCGACACTCTTGCACTTGGGATAAGACATCAACCTTTTCGTCGTGTCAGAAGACATCAATCATTTGATCGTGTCATTAAGCAAAGATGTGTTATTGTGAATCAAGAGAATGGATTGTGAATTGTGATTATGATTATACTTGTGAGAAATAATGATTTGCATGTGTAGCTAAGTTTATTAGGCAACAATGTCCAGCCATAAGGATTGAGGGAACAATAAGCGAATTTATCATGATGAACACCTTAAAGGAATTATGTCCTTGACAAAAAATGAGCCCTTATGAATTATGAAATTGCTAATGGTAGTGTTGATGTATTACTGTAATGTATTGATTATAGCAACGCTAAACATCGATCTTAAAGTGCTAGCTACGAGATTAATCAGAAAATGTGTGTTGAGATTTGGTTGTGTATCACTTGTTAACTTGTTATAAATTGAATATGGTTGGTTATAGTCTACGTTTGAATTTTGTTTAGGTATGTTATAAAGGGGAAAGACTAAGCGCGAAACCTATACGCAACCTAGGGATACAGTAAGACAAAAAATAACTTAATCATCGCTACCAATTTTTGGATTGGTAACGACACAGATTTCATTGAAGCTTTTAGTGGCAACCGTAAACTAGATTATGTTGATGATTTCTAGGTCAGTAGAAACTCAGCTTTCATCAATGATTTTCAAATTAATAGTAGTTTATGTGCACTAACGATTTCAACATCAACCATAGATATATGTTGCATTGATGATTTTTGGGTTGGTAATGACTCAGTTTTCATCAATAATTTTGTAGTCTACAATAGATTATGTGTGCTGATGATTTCAATGTTAACTATATAAATGTGTTGCGTTGATGATTTTTAGATCAGTGGCGATTTAGTTTTTGTTAATGATTTTTTAATCAACAATAAATTATGTGCCTCAAATATTTCAGCATCAGCCATATAAATGTGTTGAATTGATGATTTCTAGGTTAGTAATGACTTAGTTTTCATAACAATTTTTGAGTTAGTAGTAGATTGTGTGGTGATTTCAGTGTCAGTTACAAAATTTTGTTACGTTGGCAATTTTTATGTCAACTATGACTAAGTTCTTGCTAATGATAGAGATTATACACACAATCAACATAAAAAATAAATATAATGTAAACATCTAAAAAAACAGTTAAGCCAGAAATGAATCCAATGTCAATGGCAATTTCTGAATCAATAGCGATGCAGTTTTTTATTATTGATTTCTGAATCAGTAGCAATATCGTAAAACCAAAAAAAATAATTATTGTTGAACAAGCCTATCTTATAGGATAATTGGAATAAGAACCAACCTAGGATAACTTAAAAGAAGGATAAGAGCCAAAGATACCTAGCAACTAACACTCTTATTTCATTTAAGAAGGGGTATAAATGCAATGAGAGGGGGAGGGTGACCTTTCCTTTACCTTAAATGGGTGGTCAATAGCCCTAGACCGCAATGATCGCCCTCTTTCACAAAGAAAAACTAGCCAGCTACATGCAATAAACCCTCTCCTTTTTTCCCAAAGAAAATACCCCTAACTCAACTACATGCATCCCTCTTAAAATCTAGAGAGGAAAGGAGAGTTAAGGAGTACCAAAAAATGGCTGCAACTATAACAAGAAAGGGTGTGTAATAGGTTGGTTAGTGCAGCAAGAGAAGGAGGGAAGGAAAAACTAAAACCATGGAGGAAGAAGAAGCAGAAAACCATGGCTAGAGGGGGGAGAAAAACTTGTTAAATCCCTTCCTAAAATTACTGAAAACAATAAGGTATGAACCAAATCTTTTCTCCTCCTATTCTATTCTATGGATCTTAGAACCAAAAAAAAGAAAGAAGACACTAACAAAATGACCTAGGACTTCTAGACCAATGATGAAGGAAACTAACCAATGATGAAGGAAACTAAAACTAACTAAAAAGACATGAAAATAAGGATGAATGGGGGCTAAATTTTCAGAACAATTAACACATAAAAATAAATAAATTGAATGGACAAAACTTGGAAAAGGGTTGGCCATAGCTAAAGGGCTAGTTATATGTTGGAACCAAAATGCATATAGATGTCCATGCTAAAATTGTACGATTCTATTTGGATTCTAGGAACTAAATGTATGCTAGTTATCCATGGTAAAATTATACAATTCTACTTGGATTCTAGGAACTAAATGTGTGCTGGAATCAAAATGCATATAGATGTTCATGCTTGAAAAATATATGATTTTGCTATATTCTAAGAATAAATCATATACAGGTTCCCAAAATGCATGTAGATGTTCTTGCTAAAATTGTATGATTCTGCTGGATTTTAAGAACAAAAATTATACTAGAACTAAAATACATGTACATGGTCATGCTTAAAATTATATGATTCCTCTAGATCCTAAGAACCAATTATGGTGTCAGCAACAAATTATCTACCATTGTATTATACTAAATGTTAATTGTCACAAATAGTTATATGAGTATTATAAAGGATCTTTTGTTGTATTATACTGAATGTTAATTGTCACAAATTGTTGTGTGAGTATTAATGCTAAATTGTTATGAATTTTTATATCAGTATTACAAGGGATTTATTGTTGTATTGTACTGAACATTAACTATCATGAATACTTCTAAAATTCCAGATATAGGTCAAACACTAAACAATGCTCAGGCTAGAGGACAGATTCGGACTTCTTCGTTGTTACTCCAATTAGGCTCTATATGAAAGTTGTAGGCCTATGTCTTACCTTTCTATCCATATAAAGTAGACCTAAATCTGAGATCTACAGCTCCAGATATGACCCAATTACTAAATAGTGTTCGGTTTGGATTGCACTAGCATCTCTTTTCTAAGTTTGGCCATCTCTTTGTCCTTTCAATTTCAATTCTTAAATTTATCAATCAATCCTTTTATTTATGTGATAGGCCTGCATTTAAAATTAACATTTATCATAAATTAAATGTATCTTATATTATTATAAAACATGCTTTAGTTAAGGAGTTATTAATAGTTCAAGTGCAAAATGATGATATAAAACCTTGATAAAAATGCACTCTTAAGTACTAATCACACCCCCTAACCAGCTTATTACTAGTCCCTAGCAATCAAAGCATTAAAATAGAAAAACAATTTGTAAATTCCACAAAGCAAGGTATTCATCATTCAACTTCCATTAATCTATCCATATAAACAAACTTTCATTAAATTTATATATCTGCCCAATACCTCTTAACAAGATATTAATAAACCTCTCTTTTATGCTAAATATATCAACATATAATTATAAGGCTTTTCTTGGAAGAAAACAAAATTTTTGTTCTAATGTTTAAGGTTAACTTCCTTGCGTTGGGATGATTATTTTTTTCTTTTTTTTTCTTTTTTTAATATATATACATATAACTTAAAACACCATACATCGTTAACCCATGTAACGAGCTTTCAACGAATAACTCCCAGACTTGTTGGTCTTAGGGCATTAGGTGTTGAGACACCCCTACGAGCTTAGTAACTCGGGTCGCAGATACTGATATGTAGATAGTACAATGTTTGATTCTCTTAAGCTTTTCTTCTCAACCCATGTAACAAGCATTGGGCCAATAGCTCCCAAGTTAGTTGGTTTTAGGGTATTAGGTGTTAAAACACCCCTTCGGGCTTAATTACTTAGGTTAAGGAGGCTACGAAACCAAACTTATCTACATTTTTATTATCATTTTTTTTTTTGCTCTTTTTTTTGTTTTTTTTTCAAGTTATATACTATCCATTTTTCTTAGTTGTTACCTTTAATAAAAGAACATAAATAATGTAATAATTCAATGTGCAACCCACAATCATTGTTAAAGTGTGTATGTGAAAATTAAGGTTTAAGAATATATATTAAATGAGTATATGAGTAGAATTAAGTGATAACAATGCATGAGTTTGTAAACTTGAATATTTCAAGAAGTATTACGATAGAACTTATTAAGAATGGTTACTAAGATGCATCTCAAGAGTCATAAAAAGATCTCCTTTACTCTACCATCATAGTAACAACAATTTTGCAAATACTTTATGAAATAGAAAACATTTTTTTTAGCTACTACCATCTCTCCCAAAAAAAAACGAGACATTGTCGTCCATTTTTTAAGGTAGAAATTTAGAGTATAGAAGATATTACTTGAAATAATAAACATTGACAAACCTGAAACACACGTAAACAAAAATAAGAAATAAGAAATAACAAAACACAATAATAAAATAAAATGACAAAAAAAATTCACAAATGAAGGCTCAAATCAAATCTAAGCTTTTTATGGATTTCATTAGATGTCCAATTTATGCGACTCATAGAGGGATCAATTACAGGAATGAAATATTGTAGTTGGTCAATCAATTGTTTAGCAGTAGTAGTAGAGATTATGATTTATCATACAAAAGATGTTAGAAATTCTTCTTCCACAGCATGATCAAGAAAATAAAACAACTTATTATAATAACTATTAACATTTAACAAACCTATAGGTTTATGGTGAATGTGCAGTTGGGCCCAAGAGGAAATAAGAAATTGAAAAGGCAATCATACCACCTATATGTATGGGTTGAGTAGAAATGAAAGGAAGGAAGAGAGAATTTTATAGATGAGAAATTGAAAAGGCAATCATACCAACTATATGTAGGCCAGCTAGAGTCTCACTCTCTCTCTCTCTCTCTCTCTCTCTTTATTTATTTATTTATTTTTGAAAAAAGCATGTCTATATATAGATAGTTGTGATTGTGGCTCACATCTTCCCTTGGTTTTACATTCAAGAACTACTTATGGGTCCGAGATAGGCTTCCCATCTAGTTTTCTTAAAAACTGGTAAATAGGGTCTTTTTTAGTCAGATTCCCAAGACTAAGGCGATCATGTTCTTTATGAAAATGGGGTCATAAATCATGAATTGCATGATACACAACTCCACTAGGATGCGTCTCAAGAGTCAATAGAAGATTATCTAAAGACTCCTTACTCAGGCCATCCTTAATGAATTGTATTTTATATTTATGGTTTATAGATATTATTCCTAAAGAACGACATTATGCATTACAAGTCCATCTAGCACATCGATGATAGGCTTTCAGTCGTTTTGCACGACGTTTCTTTGCAAAAGTGTTTTTACCTATTCCAGGCATGTGTGAAATAAAAGAATTAGAGGACTCATCTGATAATCACACCTTTGCTTCAATCAACCAGCGAACATCTTCAGGAATTCCATGATTCATTAATAATCTCAATCTTGCACATCTAGCACAATAAATTTTTGTAATCGTATTTTGAGGCAGAGCGAGAAAATACTTTTTTAATTTTTTAAAATTTGTGTTCATTATCAAATGAGAATTAGAAGAGAGATTTAAAGAATTGCACAAATATATACACAGATATCAATTATTATGGGAAATTGAAAGAACCGACTTAAGTCATGGAGTACCATTGTCTGCTATTTGACCGGGGTGAGAGAAACTAGTAAAAATCACTCAAAAAGAAACACAAAAACAATGTGAGAAAAAAAAAATCAACCTTTATCTACAAGATCATTCAAACTAGTTGATTCATTTTCACTAGGAAAATTATCAAAGTAAGCTTTCAAATGATGTTTATTTTCCTTCAAAACATTGTCATTCATTGAATTCTCAATATCATAGGCCCCATAAGGATTGCTCCATCTTGATCTTAGCTCTTTATGGGTCGGGGATAGGCTTCCCATCCAGTTTTCTTAAAAACTGGCGAACAAGGTTTTTCTTAGTCAGATTCCCAAGACTAAGTTGACCATGTTCTTTATGAAATAGTGGCCATAAATCATGAATTACACGATGCACAACTCCACTAGGATGCGTCTCAAGAGTCAATAGAAGATTATCTAAAGACTCCTTACTTAGGCTATCCTTAATGAATTGTATTTTATCTTCACGGTTTATAGATACCATTCCTAAAGAACGTCATTGTGTATTACAAGTCCATCTAGCACATCGATGAAAGAGTTAGAGGACTCACCTGATAATCGGGCCTTTGCTTCAATCAACCAACGAATATCTTCAGGAATTTCATGATTTATTAACGATCTCAATCTTGCACATCTAGCACAATAAATTTTTGTAATCGTATTTTGAGGCAGAGCGGGAAAATACTTTTTTAATTTTTTAAAATTAGTGTTCATTATCAAATGAGAATTAGAAGAGAGATTCAAAGAATTGCACAAATATATACACAGATATCAATTATTATGGGAAATTGAAAGAACCGACTTAAGTCATGGAGTACCATTGTCTGCTATTTGACCGGGGTGAGAGAAACTAGCAAAAATCACTCAAAAAGAAACACAAAAACAATGTGAGAAAAACAAAATAATCAACCTTTATCTACAAGATCATTCAAACTAGTTGATTCATTTTCACTAGGAAAATTATCAAAGTAAGCTTTCAAATGATGTTCATTTTCCTTCAAAACATTGTCATTCATTGGATTGTCAATATTACAGACCCCATAAGGATTGCTCCATCTTGATCTTAGCTTTTTAGGGAATGCATAGAGTTGAGAATTATAAAACAAAACTTTTTGACCAGTATTAATTTTTTGATAATTTTCATAAGTTTTGCAGAATGCATCCTTGAATATGGTGGGCTAATAAAATCTATTTTGAAAGATTTTTACAGCTATCTTTTTTGACAAAAAATAACTCCCACATGCTTCAAAATGGAAATGTTTAATAACACTACTTACCTAATTGTCGGGAATGAATCTTTGAAATATTTGATCAGGACAATATTTGAATAAGTTAGGGTCATCACAATAATAGTTTTTCACTTTTTTCAAAAACTTTTCTTTGTCTTGGGTACTCCAATCAGCTAGCAAATCTCCTAAAGTAAGAAAATTGATATTTTTATCATACAAAGGCATTAGACTAAGAGAAAGTAAGGATTCATTAGGAAAGTAATCATCGATTGGTGTGATATCAGATTAAGTAAGTCTCGATACTTATCCCAACATTGGTAAAATATTTTCCCTAGTTTTTGAGTGAAAGTGGTGATTTGTCTTTTAAAAGAGTTTGTTCCGTGAGATGGAAAAACTTTTAAAAAAATTTATTATATTTCATCCTAAGCACGAATGGATCTTGGTCTCAAATTTTATAGCCATGATTTAACTTTTTCTTTTAATGAAAAAGGATAAATTTTAAATCTCATGGTGTTCATGTTATAATTTGAGTCATTATAGGTTTAGAAACCTCCTCAAATTCCCTTAAATGCAAATATAGATTTTCTAAATCAAAGCTATGAAAAGAAGGTAAAAGTTGAATAATGCCTAACTTAAAATTAAAATGAGATGTATCAGAAGGGAAAACTATGCACGAGGTTGCACTTGTTCTTATGGGATTCATGTGGTCTCTAAGTGTTCTAACATAGTTATTCTCATTATTTTTATTATGAAGCAACTAGTTATTTTCTTCAGCCATATTTTCTTAAAATGATAAGGATACCTTACAAAGTCTACCACTTAATGTATGTGACCAAAACTCTCATGCATGTATAGAAAGAGAATAAAAGGAAGAAGAAGAAGAGAAGAAGAAAGAAATAAAACAAAAGAAACAAAATTAGATATTAAAAAAAAGATAAATAAAATAAATACTATAATTTATATAAGAATTTACCTCCCTGATAACGATACCAAAAACTTGGCACGAACAAAAGACTAATGTCTTTTCTCAAGTGCAAGAGTATCGAAGTAATAAATAACCCAGTAAGACTAGGGTCAAACCACTTGAAGGTTAACTATATAAATTATAAACAATAATAGTACAACAACAACAACAACAATACTACAAGTAGTAGTAATAGTAGTAGTAGTAGTAGTAGTAGTAGTAGTAGTAGTAGTAGTAGTAGTAGTAAAGAGAGCTTTGAGATGTGATATTTATATAAAGATTAAACAATAATAAAAAATTATCAAGGTTACAGGATCCACTAATGGTATTTCAAACAAGTATATTATAGACTCTTATTACTTAAATAGAAACCACACACAAATAAATTTCTAATCAGATTATAAATTATTAACATAATTACATTAGTTATCTTATTCGAATAATGTTAATACTTGTAAATGTTGTCAGATATTTATGATTATAACTTATATTAACAAAAGTTTCTTTCATAGCATAGGTATTGGTTATACCATACGGTTTGTGTTATAAAAGTGTCAAGCATTTGTTGTGCCAAGGTTATACAACATAATTCTAGATTAACTATTTAATAAGTAAAGTATTAAGAGTGAAGAAGATAACAAATACAGAACATGTTCATATCAAATATAAAAGTCCATATTGAGTTTACACTATACTTATTCTTACACCATTAGTGTAACCTTTTCACCTTGACATAATCAACTTAGCTAAACATAATTAAAAGAGAAACATAAATAAACAAGATAAAAGTTAACTAAGGAAAGAAATGAGAAGCATAAACAAAAGATTAATATAAAAAAACTTAGGCATTACAATAAAGAAAGAGCAAGAATATGATCTTGATCTAAAAACCAAGAAGCCTAAATGCATGGCAAATGCTTCCTTTTATAGGTCAAAAATGAAAACTATTGATTTGTTGACTAATTGTTGAGTAAGTGACCACATCTTGACTTGGGGATAATCCTTATCTTCTTATCTGAACAAAATATCATTGTTGACATTAGAATTTGGACATATTTAAATCATGACTCAGCTTTCTATTTATATAAAACAAACATAAATCTAAATTCTACAACTCTAATTATGATCCAATTACCAAACAGTGTTTCAGTTTGGACTCAACAAGCATCTCTTTTCTAAACTTGGCCCCCTCTTTGTACTTTCAATTTCAATACTTCAACTCATTAAGCAATCCTTTCATTTATGTGATATCCTATATTTAGAATGAAAATTTAACATAAATTAAAGCTATCTTATGGTATTAGATTTATTATTATAAAACATACTTTAGCTAAAGAATTATTGATACTTCAAGTGCAAAATAATGATATAAAATCTTGATAAAAATATATTTTTAAGTATTAATCATCGATTATAGGCTCTTCTACTCATTAACACATTAGTGAGTTCAATCATATTGACACATAATGAGTGTTGTAGAAGCAATTAAGGAACTCATGTTCTAGTTGCTCCTAACTATCCTTAATAAGTCAATCCTTTAGGTGTATAGCTTCGTATAAAAATATGAAGGTTAAAATGAACTTTCTACTTGGTCCATAATAGCCTCCTTGATAAGCTTTTTCACTTGCTTCGTGGTGAAGATCTAATACCACAAATATTCCTTATAACTCTAGTGTATAGCTTCGTATAAAAATACAAAGGTTAAATTGAACTTTCTACAAAGTCCATAATAGCCTCCTTGTTAAGCTCTTTCACTTAATTTGTGGTGAAGATCTAATACCACAGATATTCCTTATAACTCTAGTGTATAGCTTCGTATAAAAATACAAAGGTTAAATTGAACTTTCTACAAAATCCATAATAGCCTCCCTGTTAAGCTCTTTCACTTAATTCGTGGTGAAGATCTAGTACCATATATATTGCTTATAGCTTCGATTGTAGAACCCTTAACAACATCTAAGTGATCTTTTTACAAAACCTTAATAACCAAAGTTTGGCCTCCCTCATTTATGCTCTCAAGCTTGTTCATCAATTTCACTATCTTTTGATTATTTACCTTAAGTGAAGTTGAAAGCCCCTCGACAAGTGTTGTCAAGTTAGTCACTTGCTCAACCAAAGATAAAGTCTTAGTTGTCCTCGCTAACATGGTAACAAAACTTAAAGCCTTTTTTGGAGATGTTAGTTGTCATGGAAAAGTCTCCACAAGTTAATTATCGAAGTAGACCTTGAGGGTCAATGAAAAGTCATATACCCCACTTGAATTAACTATAATTTCATCCTTTAATTAGCAAGCTCTCTTTCTCTTTGTGTATTCATTGTCCCTATTAGGTTGAGAATCACTTTCTTATACAACTTGATGATGGATTTTTTTTAGAGATGAGGTTAAAGAATCTTTAATGGAGTATGAATGACTTGAATTAATAGTCTTGTTGTCCTTGAAAGCAACAATTGTAGACATGTTCTTCCTAGTTTCTATTGAAAGGTAAAGATGTTGGAAATTCTTTATTAAAGGGAAGTGATAAGAGACGAAGATTTCCCCAGTAGAATCATCAAAAATTTATAAATATAATTTTTAGTGCCTGAAATTAAATGTGTAAACATGTACACATGTTAAATTTTATTAAATATATAAATAGGTGTAATCTCTATTTTAAATACAAATGAATAACCAATCCTTTTATTCTTCCATTGAACTTGATTTATTTATGAAACCAAGTCTAGATTTGTGCTTTACTATAACACAAATTTAGGCATGTATTGTAGAGCAAGATTTGATAATTTGATACTTTGAAAAGTACCTTTAATTTATCTTTAGAGTGTTGTTGAAGAATTTTTATAGGATATTTGGGTTTGATCCAAAAAAGTTTTGTTTCGTATAAACTTTAAACATAAATGAAGAAGGTTTGAGAGCTTTTAAGAGTTTCCTTAACTTGAGTAGATTGTCTTGAAGAAGATTTTTGTTGAAGAACTCTTATAAGGTGTTTAAGCTTAATCCAAAAAAGTTATGTTCCTTGTAAACCTTAAGCATAGATGAAGAAGGTTTGAGAGTTTTTAGAGAACTTCCTTACTTGAAGAGTTTGTCTTGAAGAAGATTTTATATCTCTTGAAATCTTTTTTTTTTTTTAATTTAAGATGAGACTCTTTATTTATAGAGATTTGTAAAGGCACTCTAGTCTTTTGCTAATACCATATTATATTATTTTATATATTGCTTCATCTTTATTTATGGAATCTTGTATTTATAATAAAATATTTTAAATATCTCATCTAATTCCACATGTCAAATATTAGCCAATAAATATATAAAGCCTAACTTATTTTTTATGTTACTTTTTTATGTAAAAATAAAATAAAAATAACACATTATAAAATTTGATTGGTTAAGGGTTTTTTTTTATTTTTTTACACATGTACTTCTAACATCTAGATGCTATAGGAATTAGATTAGAGTGATGTTTTAACAAAATAAAAATAAAAATAAAAATAAAGGAAGAAAGAAAGTAAAGTTTGAAATTGCGGAAAACTTTTTTGAAAATTATTTTCGCATTGAATCTAAACAGTTGGATACAGTTATTTTTTGCAATGAATTAGAGTTGATTTTGATTTCAGCCATTGAGAATTAAAAATTTAAAATTAAACTAAAATAATCAATTTCCAAACTGAAGAGACTAAATACGTATAGAAGAAACTATATATATCCTTTTCAAAACCCAATAGAACGGCTATTTTTCTATCTTGGTGGCTTGACCGACGACTTAAAACTATGACTCCTACCATATTTTATTAATACGTAGACGAATATTATTATTTATAATTTCTTGTCCACCAATGTCTTACGACTAATGAAGGATTTTGGAGTGCGAAATAAATTAATGTTTTGTTTGCTGCATGTGAAAGTCTGCTTAGGAAGAGTCAGTCGATGGAATTAATTAGTTCTGACAGATTTACAATATCATTGTGAGATCAATGTACATCCCTTGCAAATTATGGGTTAATCTCATGATTTTGCATATTATTTCTATTGTGATTTGCAATCATGGTCCTCGTAATTCGTGCTAAATTAATCGAGTGAAGATTAGTTTTCTTATAAAATGATGTTTAGTTATATTTAACTTGAGAATTTTATAATTTCTCGAGTTTCAAAGCTGCTTATATTGACCAAAACAAAATTCTACAAAAATAAGAACGATGAGAGGACGGCGACTTGTAAACAGTCTTTGTTCCAGATGAGACGTTCATACGCTTATCCTATAAATACGTCCTCCAATTCTCACATTTCTTCACCCCAGAACCATCCTTCATATATTGCTTCAATTCCCCCCTCTAACTTCTCTTTTCTGTAATCTTTGTAACTAATATTTGGTTATCATGGGTCTCATCACTTTTGAAAATGAATTTTCTGTCGCTGTCCCTCCTGCCAAGCTCTTCAAGGTCTATTGCCTTGAGACCGATACTCTTATCCCTAAAATTCTACCACAAGCAATTACAAGCTCTGAGATTATTGAAGGAAATGGAGGGCCAGGAACAATAAGGAAGGTCACTTTTGTTGAAGGCAAGTTATTAATTCTATCATCTCTTATCTAATTGCTGTAACTACTATATATATATATATATATTTAAACACATTCACACACACACACACCAGAAGAACAAACTAAAGGGTGGCCTTGAAATTAGTGTATCACTAGCTATATGTGCTGCACAAAGAAATAACGGTGTAGGTTTGACTTGCAGGCAAAGGACTCACCTACGTGAAGCAGAAGATTGAAACAATTGATGAAGAGAATTTCGCATACAGCTTCAGTTTGATTGAATCTAACGTTTGGATGGAGGGAGTTGAGAAGGTCATTTTCGAACATAAGTTTGTGCCCACTCCAGAGGGAGGATCCATCTGCAAAAGAACAAGCAAGTACTATATAAAGGATGGTGCTGAGATCAAGGAGGATCAAATCAAGAAGGATGGCAAGAAGACCGAAGGACTGTTCAAGGCTGTCGAAGCTTACTTCTTGGCAAATCCTGATGCCTGAACCTGAAAATTCCTATACCTTATAATAATTAAAGGCTGCATAAGAACAAACAAGTATTATATAAGTATGTCGAGATAGTTTTTAAGTCTTGCCTTGTTCTTCAGTTAAAGGTGCTGGATTCTGCTTTGTAATAATTATCCCCTTGCGGTGGTTCTGATCATTTGATCACTAGTGTTCGGTACTGTTTTGAAGAGAAGGTTTTTCCTAATAATAAAATATTCTGGTCTTGGTTTCTCTTGTGGAAGTTTCAAAGGAAGAAACCTGTTTCAAAGGCAACTCTCGGTCGCCCAACGATTACCTCTTTAACCGAGTTGTTATTAACATTATTAGAATTCCAATCCTCACCCAATAATTAGCAAATTACAAAAGAGGTATAAGAAAGATTTCATAAAGATAATTCTTCGATGATTCGATATTAGTTCTTTCAATAACCAAAAGTTTTGAGTTTTCGTTGCATATAAATATTATTTTAAAATTAAAGTATATAAAACAACTTAAACACAAATTAACTTTATTTATAATAGGTATAACATATCCTAAATAACTTTAAAAAATAATCAAAGAGTTTTAAATCAAATAAAAAAATATTATAAATAAAATAGAAAAAAAATATAAATCATCCATAATAACTTTTAGATCTTGTTACAAAGTTTTTTATCTATTTAATTTACTCGCAATTTTAACCATATATAAAACAAAACTTTTAAGAACTTTCAATAAAATATTCATTTAATAAAATAGTTGAATTGATAATTATATTTACTAGGATAAAAGTATGCATTACTAAAAATCAATCCAAAACAATCCAAAACGTACTTTAATTTTACTATATATTAATGCTAAACTATTATTGTAATATTAGGATTAATTATAGCCACCTATCTTTCTTTTAAAAGCATAAAAAGGTTTTTTTTTTTTACTAGAAAGTCTAAATTAAACCTTTATGTTCAGCTATAAATACCACCTATACTTAATACCATCTCTACACTGTAAAAGGAACATCGATCCCACAAATCAACAAACAATGCTCCTCCTTTTCTTTCATTAATGTGTTAGTTTAATATGCCTTATAGTTAATTTGTTAATTATACATTATATTATTATATTTATGTATGTAATATTGTTAGCAGTAAACACTCTAATGACAGTAATTATGGTGTGAGTAGATGGAGTGATAAGATGACTAAAAAATATGAGAGAAATAAGGATAAACACTCATACTTTGATGTTAACAACATCTTCAAAATTAGTGGATAAATGTTACGAGAGAAAGAAGTTCAAAAGGCAATAAGCTCTAGCTAACATGGAAGTCTAATTTGACAAGGAAACAACAACTACAGGAGTGATTGATATACAATCAAAATCTATCTCTAGGAAGCACATAAGAGTAGAATTCTCATGCGCAATGAAAAAGATTATCCACAAGGATAAGGATAAAACTTATCTTTTTTATCCTTATAGATAAAGTAGAGATGTAATGTATACCTATATAAATACAAAAAAAAAAAAATCATTCTGTAGAATAGAGAAAAAGGAATTACAGTGCTCACATTAATAAAAAACAAACAACACAATTATTATTATTCTTTTTTCTTTCTCCAAAACAATCTCTGCAAATTTAATTTCTCTTCTTGATATCAAAACTTGTGTGAGCATGTTCTAGCCAAACAACACAATGACCTCACTTTCTCTCAATATTGATAACTTCATTACTCTTAAGCTAAACCCAACAAATTACCTTCTGTAGCGTGAACAAGCACTAACACTAGCAGAAAGCTAAGAACTTGTTGGCCACCTTATAGATGAAGAACCAGCCCCCACCAAATATACCACATAAGATTTAGCCACCAACACAAAACACTCTACACCAATGCTATCTAATAAACACATCTCTTGGTGTAAACCAGACCAACTTTTATGAGGATGGATCATTGGCACTTTATCAAAAAAAGCCCTCAGCATTGTTGTTGGAGTAGAAATAACATATGACATTTGGGAAGCATGCAAGAATGTCTATGCAAAAGACTCTCAAGAAAAAGAGTTTATTTTTTGCCAACAGATGACATACTTCCACAAACATAAAGACAAGAATATGGATGAGCACATTTACAGATTCAAAAGCTTATGTGATAGTCTTGCTGTAATAGGAAAACAAGTTCCTCACAAAGAAAAGGTATTCTGTCTTCTCACAAATGTTGGTCTATAATATGAAACCTTCACGAAACCCCCAAGACCAACCTATCTAGATATCCCATCTTCAAAACTTTGATCAGAGACGCAGCTGGTTTTTGTCTCAAACAGATATTACACACATACGGATTCATCTACAACTTGCTTTCTATGGACAACATTGTCAATAATTCTCTCAGCAGCCATCCTCAATCTATCTTGGCAACACATCAAAATTCATTTCAAATGGGAGAGGCTTCCAAGTAATACAGGGAACACAATAGAATCCCCATCATAGCAGAGACACAATGATGTCCTTCACCCCTAGGAGAACGTTGGATGAGACAAATAGAAAAGGACAATTTTCACAATGAAAAATGTCAATATTGTGGGATAGAAGGCCACATTGCCAAAATATGTTGGTGGATAATGAAGAAATCTTCCAACAATAAAGAAATCCCACATGCACTTGCAGCTTTAACTTTGGACAACACTTTAGCAGAAACAGAATGGACAACCGACACAAGTGCCTCCAACCATATGATAGGACAATCAATTATGCTAACCAACCTTTGTAAATATAAGGGAGCTGACGTTATAATTATAGGAAATGGGTCCTTAATAGCAATCCTTGGTATTGGGGATACACAGATTAAACAACAGAAAATTGCTTTTCCTCTTCGAGATGTCTTATTAGTCCCTAAACTAACAAAAAATTTACTATTAATAAGTCAATTGACTAAGCAATTTTCTGTTAATTGTGAGTTTTCTAACATTAATTTTTGTGTCAAGGAACAAAAGACAGGACAACCAGTAATCACAGAGGCTCACAAGGGTGATCTTTATGTCCTTCCAACTTCACTTGAACTATATTTCTTAACTATATTTAAAACAGGTTCTGTTGAAGTGTGGCACCAGCATCAAGAACACCCACAATTCTTAGCCTTACAATTGTTGAAAAATAAGGGTTTGATAGATGTAACGGGAAAGTTGAAATCAAAGCATCTATGTGATAGTTGTCAATTAGGAAAAATGAACAGATTACCATTCTCATGTTTGGAAAATTCTAGCACTAATATTTTTGATAAAATTCATTGTGACTTATAAGGACCTTCTCCTGTTTTATCCATTAGAAAATTTCAATATTATGCATGTTTAGTAGATGATTTTTTTGAAATATACATGGATTATACCCTTGTGATATAAGTTTGATTTTGTGAATGAATATTTTTCCTTTAAACAATATGTAAACTTGTAGTTCAACAAAAAGATTAAAATTTTCCACTCTGACGGAGGTGGAGAATTTGTCAACTCCAAGCTTACATCTCATTTCCATACATCAGGTATTATCCATCAAATTTCATGTCCATAGACACCTGAACAAACAGGTATTGTAGAGAGACGACATAAAATCATACGAGAATTAGAAATGATTATGTTATTCCATAATGGAGTACCTTTATTTTTATGGGTAAAAGCATTTACAACAATAGTACATCTCCTAAATAGGTTGCCTTCATCTACATTAAACTTAGAAACTTCATATTTCAAAATGCATGGTTCTCACCCAAACTATTCTTCATTACATGTGTTTGGCTCCAAATGCTTTCCATATACATAGGACACAAGAGGGCACAGGTTTGATCTAAAAACAATTCTCTGTGTGTTTATTGGTTACAGCACAACACATAAAGGGTACAAGTGTTATCATCCACCCAGTAAAAAAATATTAGTCTCACGTCATGTTGTCTTTGATGAAACAATGTTTTCATACAAACCATCAACCACCATCCAGCCGTCATTACATACATTTAAAATCTTTGACACATGGATACCTCATATTTCTTAAAGTGTTTCAGGAATATAGAGAACAAGGAAACAACCCCAAACTGCAGCCCTCTGTTAGGCATTACACAAGAGAAAAATATGTTTGCTATATAACTTCCCTAAGACAGCAAACTACAACCAACGGGGTCTCTTGCACCACCCCAGGTTAAGGGATAGCAGTTAGCTGAAGATATATATCTCTAAGAACAGGAAAGCTATCCTACAACAGGGACAACAATAGTAGTGTATTCTGTACTAGATCGTGTAGCAACAGAAACAAGCTTTGAAGCAGCAATAAAGTTTACAGCAGTAGATATATAGTAGAAGCAATGTTAGAATCCATAACAAATGTTGCTACAAATCTTATAGCAATAAGGATAATAACAGATCCTATAGTAGCATATTCTCTAGCCATAACAAACTTTACCCTAGTCGTGATAGTCTCCAAAATAGACCCTGCAAAAATAGCATCTAAGGCAGCTACAACTCATCACCCATCTCACCCAATGATCACTCGTTTCCAATTAACAGAACAGACAAAAACCTCATAAACAGAACCTACATCAACAATTCTACAATAGTCTCAAGGACAAGACTCTTACATTATGGTTACACGATTTCAACGTGGAGTTGTAAAACCAAATCCAAATCCAAATTATGCCTTGATATCTAGGGAACCATAAAATGTTCAAACAGCTTTGGCTCATCTTCGTTGGAAAACTACAATAGAAGAAGAATTTACTACTCTACAGCTAAATCAAAGATGGACCCTTGTTCCACGCACCTCGGACCTACATATAATTGGCTCTAAATGGGTGTTTAAGACAAAACTAAACCCGATGGATCCTTAAAACAAATTAAAGGCTCGTGTTGTTGTAAAAAGGTATCATCAAATTGATGGAATTGACTACACTGAAACTTTCTCTCTAGTTGTCAAACTGGGCACCATATGAATGATTATCAGTACAACACTAATTGAAGGATGGCCTATTCGACAACTTGATGTAAGGAATGCCTTCTTGCATGGTAACATCATTGAAGATATATACATGGAGCAACCACCGGGAATGGTAGACTCACAACATCTAGAATATATCTGCAAATTACAAAAGGCTCTCTATGGTCTCAAACAAGCTCCACGTGCCTGGTTTGATCGTTTTAGCACTTTTCTTCTTAAATATGGATTTATTTGTAGTCTAGCTTATCCATCTTTATTTATCTTTCATTCTAAACATTGCTTACTGGTACATTTACTTTATGTAGATCGTATGTTGCTCATAAGATCTATAAAAGCCCTTGTCAACAACTTCATTCAACTCCTAAATGGCGAGTTTACCATAAAAGATTTGAGACCTATTCATCACTTTCTTAGAATTGAAATCTGCAAAATTGTAAGTGGACTCCACTTATCCCAGTCACACTATGTATTGACTATACTTGAACATACTACAATGACAGATTATAAACCTATGAACACACCTCTTAAAGCAAAAACAAAAACCTCCTTAACTGATATCCCTCTAGAAGACCCTAGCCATTTTAGAGGATTAGTTGGATCACTATAGTATTTCACTCTCACATGACCAGACCTTTCATATAGTGTTAATTATATGTCACAATTCATGCATGCATTAACAACGACACATTTAAAAATGGCTAGATGAATTCTATGATATGTGAAAGGGACACTTAACATAGGTCTACATTTTTCTGCCAATACTTCACTTGATCTTTTTGCTTTTTCAGATGCTAATTGGTAGGATGCCTCACTACTAGATGTTCCACCACAGGATACTATGTTTTTATGGGTAAAAACATCATTTCTAGGTGCACAAAGAAACAATATATAGGATCACATTCTAGCACTAAAGCCCAATATCGTGCAATGGCCAGGACAACATCTAAGCTTACATGGTTAACTTTTATTCTAAAAGATCTCCACCTTCCAATGACATCTCCTCCAAAACTCTATTATGACAATCTCAGTGCTCTTCATATGACAATCAATCCTGTCTTCCATGCCAGAAGCAAACATATCAAATTAGACTATTATTTTATGCGAGAGAGAGTTACCCTTAGACAACTGATCACTAAACATATCTCCACTAATGAACAAGTTGCAGATCTCTTCACAAAGCCAATGTCAAAGGCAGCCTTCACAAGTTTTCAAAACAAACTATGCCTTCAACCCAAATATAGTTTGAGGAAGAGTGTTAGTAGCATGCACTCTAATGGCAGTAACTATGGTGTGAGTAGGTGAAGTGATAAGGTGACTAAAAAATATATGAGAAATAAGGATGAACACTGACACGACTAAAAGATTGATGTCTTCTCCCAAGTGCAGGAGTGTCGAAGTAATAAATAACCCGGCAAGACCGGGGTCGAACCACAGGGAGGTTAATTGTACAAATTATAGACAATAATTATAAACAACAATAATAATAATAACGATAATAATAATAATAATAATAATAATAATAATAATAGTACTAATAATAATAATGATAATAACAATAATAATAATAATAATAATAATAATAATAATAATAATAAAGAAAGAGAAGAAGAAGAAGATGATGATGATGAGAACTTAGAGATGAAATATTAATGTAAGGATTAAACAATAATAATAACAAATGTCAAGGTTAGAGGTTCCACTAATGGTATATCAAACAAGTATAGTATAAACTCTTATTATTGAATTGGAAACCACATACAAAGGAGGTTCCAATCAGATTATATATTGTTAACATGATTACATTAGTCATCTTATTCAATTAATGCTAATACTTGTAAATCTCGTCAAGCATTCATGATTATAACTTATGTTAACAACAAATCAAGTTCCTTTCATAGCTCAGGTGTCGGTTATACCATACATTATGGGCTATGAAAGTGCCAAGCATTTGTTGTACCAAGTGTTATACAACATAAATCAAGATTAGTCATTTAACAAGCAAAGTATTAAAGAGTGAACAAGATAATAAATATAAAACATGTTAGTATCAAACATTAAAGTTCATATTAAGTTTACATTATACTTATTCTTACACCATTAGTGTAACCTTTTCACCTTGACATAACTAACTTAGCTAGACATGATGAAAGAAAGCAAAATAGATAAACAAAATAAGAACATAAAAGTTAACTAAGTAAAGGAAAGGAAATGAAAGGCATAAACTTAATATTAATGAAAGCAAAGCATAAACATTACAAAAAATACAAAGAGAGAAAGGAAGAGCATGATCTTGATCTGGAAACCAAGATACCTAAATGCATGGCAAATGCCTCTTTTTATAGGCCAAAATTGGGAACTATTGATTTGATGACTAATTGATAAGTGGGTGGCCAACTGTTGACTTGGTGACAATCCTTATCTTCTCTTGTCTGCCCAAAACGTCATTGATAACGTCAAAATTGGAGCTAGTTGTAAACATGAAAGTTGTAGAAAATTGTCTCAACTTTCTTGTGTAACAAATTCAGTTCATTTGGACTTCTAGAACTCCAGATATGGCCAAAATACCGAATAGTGCTCGGGCTGGAAGACAGATTCGGGCTTCTTTGTTGTTGCTACAATTTGGACTTGATAATGGCCTTTTTAGATCTTGGGCTCCATATGAAAGTTGTAGGCCTATGTCTTACCTTTCCATCCATATAAATTGGACCTAAATCTGAGATCTGTAGCTCCAGATATGACCCAATTACCGAACAGTGTTCCGGTTTTGATTGCACCGACATCTCTTCTCTAAGTTTGACCATCTCTTTATCCTTGCAATTTAAGTTCTTCAAGTCATCAATCAATCCTTTCATTTATGTGATAGGCCTGCATTAAAAATAGATATTTACCACAAATTATAGGTATCTTATCTTATTAGATACATTATTATAAAACATATTTTAGTTAAGGAGTTATTGATACTTCAAGTGCAAAATGATGATATAAAACCATGATAAAAATGCACTTTTAAGTACTAATCACACCCCCCAACCAGCTTATTACTAGTCCCTAGTAATCAAAGCGTTAAAATAGAAATCAAATTTGCAAATTTCACAAAGCAAGGTATTCATCATTTAACTTCCATTAATCTATCCAGATAAACAAACTCTCATCAAATTTATATATCTGCTCAATACGACTTAACAAGATATTAATAAACCTTTCTTTTATGCTCAATGTATCAACACATAATTATGGGGCTTTTCATGGAAGAAAACAAAATTTTTGTTCTAATGTTTAAGGTTAACTTCCTTGGGTTGGGATTACTATTTTTGTCTCTTTTTTTTTAACTCTATATACATATAATTTAGAAACATCATGCATCTTTAACCCATGTAACGAGCTTTCAGCAAATGACTCCCAGACCAGTTGGTCTTAGGGCATTAGGTGTTAAAACACCCCTACGAGCTTAGTAACTCGGGTCGCAGATACTGATATGTAGATAGTGCAATGTTTGATTCCCTTAAGCTTTTCTCCTCAACCCATGTAACAAGCGTTGGGCCAATAGCTCCCAAGTCAGTTGACTTTAGGGTATTAGGTGTTAAAACACCCCTTCGGGCTTAATTGCTTAGGTTAGGGAGCCTACGAAACCAAACTTATCTATATTTTTATTATCATCATTTTTTTTTCTTTTTTTCTTTTTTTCTTTATATTTTTTTTCTTGTTTTTGTTTTTTTAATTATATACAATCCCTTTCCCTTAGTTGTTACCTTTAATAAAAGAACATAAATAATGTAATAATCTAATATGCAACCCACAATCATATGTTAAAGTATGTGTGTGTAAATTAAGGTTTAAGAATACATGTTAAATAAGTATATGAGCAGAATTAAGGGGTAACAATACGAGAGTTTGTAAACCTAAATATTTCAGGAAGTATTATAATAGACCTTGTTAAGAATGATTACTAAGATGCGTCTCAAGAGTCACTTTAACAAAAGAACTCCTTTACTCTACCATCCTAGTAACAACAATTATGCACATGCTTTATGAAATGAAAAACAATTTTTTTTATCAACTACTACCCTCTCCCCCCAACCAAAACGAGACATTGTCCTCAATGTTCTAAGGTAGAAAGATAGAGTATAGAAGATATCACCTGAAATAACGAACACTGACAAAACCTGAAACACACTGAAACAAAAATAAAAAATAACAAAACACAATAATAAAACCAAAATACACAAAAATTCACAAATGAAGGCTCAAATCCAATCTAAGCTTTTTACGGCTTCTCGTAGATGACCAATTTATACGACTCATGGAAGGATCAATCACAGAAATGAAAGATTGTAGTTGGTCAATCAATTGTTCAGCAGTAGTAGCAGAGATTATGATTTGTCGTGCAGAAGATGTTAAAAATTCCTGTTCCACAGCATGATCAAGAAAAGACAACAACTTATCATAATAACCATTAACATTTAACAAACCTATGGGTTTATGGTGAATGTGCAATTGAGCCCAAGAGGAAATATGAAAGATCTCTTCCAATGTGCCTAGACCACCTGGTAAAGCAATGAAAGCATCAGCATGGTTAAACATTGCATTCATTCGAGCCGACATTGTGGAGACCTGAAGTTCCTCTCCAATTGTTTTTCCAATGATGTCCCCTTGTGCCAAAGCTTCAGGGACGACTCCCAAAACTTGACTACCTCCTAAAAATGTAGCTATTGACACACCTCCCATTAACCCAAGACTGCCCCCCCATACACTAAATGAATCTTTCTCTCAGCTAGCACCTGACCAAGATGGTTTGCTGATTCTAAAAACTCCTTTTCTTTCCCAGGACTAGATCCACCAAAAACACAAATATTTCTTATTTGATGACTTGAGGAACTTGCCATTTCTACACACTTCTGTATTTGTTGAATGTATGGGTTGAGTAGAAATGAAAGGAAGGAAAAGAGGGTTTTATAGATGAGAAATTAGAAAGGCAATCATAACATCTATATGTAGGCCAGCTGGAGTCCCACACTCTCTCTCTCTCTTTTTATTTATTTATTTATTTACTTTTGAAAAAAAACATGTGTATGTATAGGTAGTTATGATTGTGGCTCACATCTTCCCTTTGTTTTACGTCCAAGAACGGCTTAAACGCCCTCTATAGGTCGGGGATAGCCTTCCCATCCAGTTTTCTTAAAAACTGGCAAACAGGGTCTTTTTTAGTCAGATTCCCAAGACTAAGTCGATCATGTTCTTTATGAAATAGTGGCCATAAATCATGAATTGCACGATGGACATCTCCACTAGGATGCGTCTCAAGAGTCAATAAAAGATTATCTAAAGACTCCTTACTCAGGCCATCCTTAATGAATTGTATTTTATCTTCACGGTTTATAGATACCATTCCTAAAGAACAACATTGTGTATTACAAGTCCATCTAGCACATCGATGACAGACATCTAGTCGTTTTGCACGACACTTCTTTGCACAAGTGCTTTTACCTGTTCCAGACATGTGTGAAATGAAGTTAGAGGACTCACCTGATAATCGGACCTTTGCTTCAATCAACCAGCGAATATCTTCAGGAATTCCATGATTCATTAACAATCTCAATCTTGCACATCTAGCACGGTAAATTTTTGTAATCGCATTCTGAGGCAGAGCGGGAAAATACTTTTTCAATTTTTCAAGATTAGTGTCCATTTTCAAATGAGAATTGGAAAGAAGCTTCAAAGAATTGCACAGATATATACACAAATATCAGTTATTGTGGGAAACTGAAAGAACCGACTTAAGTCACGGAGTACCGTTGTCCGCCATTTGACCGGGGTGAAAGAAACTAGCAAAAATCACTCAAAAAGAAATACAAAATAGAAAATGTGAGAAAAACAAAATAATCAACCTTTATCTACAAGATCATTCAAACCAACTGATTCATTTTCACTAGGAAAATTATCAAAGTAAACTTTCAAACGATGTCCATTTTCCTTAAAATCATTGTCATTCATTGAATTCTCAATATCACAGGCCCCATAAGGATTGCTCCATCTTGTTCTTAGCTCTCTAGGGAGTGCATAGAGTTGAGAATTATAAAACAAAACTTTTTGACCAGTATCAATCTTTTGACAATTTTCACAAGTTTTGCAGAATGCATGCGTGTCCTTGAACATGGTGGGCCAATAAAATCCATTTTGAAAGATTTTTGCAGCTGTCTTTTTAAAAAAAAAAAATAACTCCCACATGCTTCAGAATGACAAAGTTTAATGACACTACTTACCTCATTGTCGGGAATGAATCTTTGAAAGATTTGATTAGGACAATATTTGAATAAGTTAGGGTCATCACAATAAAAGCTCTTCACTTCGTTCAAAAACTTTTCTTTGTCTTGAATACTCCAATCAAGTGGCAAATCTCCTAAAGTAAGAAAATTGATATTTTTATCATACCAAGGCATTGGACTAAGAGAAAGTAAGGATTTGTTAGGAAAGTAATCATCGATTGGTGTGATGTTAGATGTCGAATCTGTTGTCACTCTTGACAAAAGATTCGCATCAACATTTTCTGTGCGTTTGTTATCCGTGATTTCTTCCTCAGAATAAATCATTTGCAAATCTTCAGTTTCATCCAATTCATTTTTACTTAAAGTAGATTCAAGTTGATCATAAACTAATTCGTCAATATGATCTACTTCTTGTAAATCATTATCATCTCCAGGTTGCTTGCAAATGTTGAAAATATTCATCTCCAATGTCATGTTTCCAAATGATAGCTTCATCAGTCCATTCCTACAATTAATCAATGCGTTAGAGGTTGCAAGAAACGGACGTCCTAAAATAACAGGAAATGAATTACATGCTTCAACAGGTTCTGTGTCCAAGACAATAAAATCCACAGGATAAATGAATTTATCGACTTGTACTAACACATCTTCAATTATTCCTCTAGGCACTTTTACAGATCTATCGGCAAGTAAAAGAGATATAGAAGTTGGTTTTAACTCACCTAGATTGAGACTCTGAAAAAACTGAATATGGAAGTAAATTCACACTAGCACCAAGATCAAGTAAGGCTCTTTCAATTTTATGCTCTCCAATAAAGCAAGAAATTGTAGGACAACCAGGGTCTTTATATTTCAAAGCATTATTGTTTTGAAGAATAGCACTTACTTGTTCGGCTAGAAAGGCTTTCTTTTTCACATTCAGTTTACTCTTTGATTAGTACTTAAAAGTGCATTTTTGTCATGGTTTTATATCATCATTTTGCATTTGAAGTATCAATAACTCCTTAACTAAAGCATGTTTTATAATAATATATCTAATAATATAAAATACCTTTAATTTGTGGTAAATGTCTATTTTTAATGCAGGCCTATCACATAAATGAAAGGATTGATTGATGACTTGAAGAACTTAAATTGCAAGGATAAAGAGATGGTCAAACTTAGAGAAGAGATGTCGGTGCAATCCAAACCGGAACACTATTCGGTAATTGGGCCATATCTGGAGCTACAGATCTCAGATTTAGGTCCAATTTATATGGATGGAAAGGTAAGACATAGGCCTACAACGCCCAAGATCTAAAAAGGCCATTATCAAGTCCAAATTGTAGCAACAACAAAGAAGCCCGAATCTGTCTTCCAGCCCAAGCACTGTTCGGTATTTTGGCCATATCTGGAGTTCTAGAAGTCCAAATGAGCTGAATTTTTTACACAAGAAAGCTGAGACCATTTCCTACAACTTTTATATGGAGCTGGCTCCAGTTTTGACGTTATCAATGACGTTTTGGGCAGACAAGAGAAGATAAGGATTGTCACCAAGTCAAAAGTTGGCCACCCACTTATCAATTAGTCATCAAATCAATAGTTCCCAATTTTGGCCTATAAAAGGAGGCATTTGCCATGCATTTAGGCATCTTGGTTTCCAGATCAAGATCATGCTCTTCCTTTCTCTCTTTGTATTTTTTGTAATTTTTATGCTTTGCTTTCATTAATATCAAGTTTATGCTTTTCATTTTCTTTCCTTTACTTAGTTAGCTTTTATGTTCTTATTTTGTTTATTTATTTTTCTTTTCTTTCATTATGTCTAGCTAAGTTAATTATGTCAAGGTGAAAAGGTTACACTAATGGTGTAAGAATAAGTATAGTGTAAACTTAATATGGACCTTAATGTTTGATACTAACATGTTTTATATTTGTTATCTTGTTCACTCTTTAATACTTTGCTTGTTAAATGACTAATCTTGATTTATGTTGTATAACACTTGGTACAACAAATGCTTGGCACTTTCATAGCCCATAATGTATGGTATAACCGACACCTGAGCTATGAAAGGAACTTGATTTGTTGTTAACATAAGTTATAATCATGAATGCTTGACGAGATTTACAAGTATTAGCATTAATTGAATAAGATGACTAATGTAATCATGTTAACAATATATAATCTGATTGGAACCTCCTTTGTGTGTGGTTTCCAATTCAATAATAAGAGTTTATACTATACTTGTTTGATATACCATTAGTGGAATCTCTAACCTTGACATTTGTTATTATTATTGCTTAATCCTTACATTAATATTTGATCTCCAAGTTCTCATCATCATCATCTTCTTCTTCTTCTCTTTCTTTATTATTATTATTATTATTATTATTATTATTAGTACTACTACTACTACTACTACTACTACTACTACTACTATTATTATTATTATTATTATTACTATTGTTGTTGTTGTTATTGTTGTTTTATAATTGTTGTTTATAATTTGTACAATTAACCTCCCTGTGGTTCGACCCCGGTCTTGCCGGGTTATTTATTACTTCGACACTCCTGCACTTGGGAGAAGACATCAATCTTTTCGTCGTGTCAAGTTTTTGGCGCCGTTGCCGGGGAGGTAAGTTCTTGTATAAATTATAGTATTTATTTTATTTTCTCTTTTCACTTTTCTTGTATATAACTTTATTTCTTTTCTTTTGTTTCTTTTTATTTTGTTTTCTTTCTCCTTCTTTTGCTTTCTTCTTCTTCTTTTTATTTTATTCCTACACGTGCATGAGAGTGTGGTCACGTACATCAAGTGGTAGACTTTGTAGGGTATCCTCATCATTTTCAGAAAATATGGCCGAAGAAGATAATCAATCACTTCATAATGAAAATAATGAGAATAACCGTGCTAGAACACTTAGAGATCATATGAATCCCACAAGAACAAGTGCACCATCATGCATAGTTTTTCCTCCTGATGCATCTCATTTTAATTTTAAACCAGGTATTATTCAACTTTTACCTTCTTTTCATGGTTTAGAATTGGAAAATCCATACTTACATTTAAGGGAATTTGAAGAGGTCTGCAACACATATAATAATTTAAATTGTAGCATGAACACCATCAGATTAAAGCTTTTCCCTTTTTCATTAAAAGATAAAGCTAAAACATGGCTACAAAATTTGAGACCAGGATCCATTCGTGCTTGGGATGAAATGCAACAACAATTTTTAAAGAAGTTTTTCCCATCTCATAGAACAAACTCTTTCAAAAGACAAATCACCACTTTCACTCAAAAACCAGGAGAAACATTTTACAAATGTTGGGATAGGTATCGAGATTTGCTTAGTACTTGCCCTCATCATGGTTTTGAAACATGGAGATTGGTTTCACATTTCTATGAAGGGTTAACACCTAAAGATAGGCAAATGGTTGAATTGATGTGCAATGGAACTTTTGAAGATAAAGACCCTGATGAAGCAATGGAGTACTTAGACTTGTTAGCTGAAAATGCTCAAAATTGGGACACCGCGGGTACTTATGAGGCACCGAGTAAAACGCAACCTCATACATCTAGTGGAGGTATGTACAACCTTAGGGAAGATCATGACCTCCAAGCCAAATTTGCATCTTTAGCTAGAAAAGTCGAGGCACTAGAATTGAAAAAGAGTGGTCAATTAAAATCTGTTGAAAACATTGTGTGTCAAATTTGTGAAACAAATGAACACTTAACCAACGATTGTCCAACCTTGCCTTCTTTTAAGGAATGTCTCCATGAACAAGCCCATGCTTTAAACAGTTTCCAAAGGGCCAACTACAACCCATACTCCCAAACATACAACCCTGGTTGGAGAAATCACCCAAATTTCAATTGGAAGAGTGAGAACAACAATGCACAAACTTCACAACCACCGTTTCAAGCACACCACAATTTCCAAAATTCTCATGGATATGCACCTCCTTATGCTCCACCTCCTAGAAGAAATCTTGAGGAAACATTGCATGCATTCATTGAAAAGCAAGAGACAATCAATACTCAACTTGCTCAAAACATGACAGATTTTAAAGATACTCTTGCTAAATTAACATCTGCTCTTAGTTTCCAAGAGAAAGGTAAGTTTCCATCTCAAACACAACAAAATCCCAAAGGGCAATACAATGCAAATGCAAGTAGTTCCGGAAGCCAACACATGGATCAAGTCAAATCAGTCACTACTCTGCGCAGTGGTAAGGTTATTGAAAAACCCTCTCTTGAACCTTATGAGAAAGATGATGAGTCAATCTCTGAGGGTAAGGAAGGGGATGAATCTGAAAATTGCAAAGAAACAACTGATTCACCGCCAGCACTTCCATTTCCTCAAGCCATGACCAAACAAAGGAAAGTCAATCACAATTCTGAAATTTATGAAATTTTCAAACAGGTAAGGATCAATATACCTTTGCTGGATGCAATTAAACAAGTTCCTTCCTATGCTAAATTTTTGAAAGATCTCTGCACTGTGAAGAGGAAACTGAATGTGAAAAAGAAAGCCTTTCTAGCCGAACAAGTAAGTGCTATTCTTCAAAACA
Organism: Populus pruinosa; assembly: GCA_026413675.1. Taxonomy (NCBI): domain Eukaryota; kingdom Viridiplantae; phylum Streptophyta; class Magnoliopsida; order Malpighiales; family Salicaceae; genus Populus; species Populus pruinosa. Next base: position 20,844,210 of record CM048599.1, read on the forward strand.
ATAATGCTTTGAAATATAAAGACCCTGGTTGTCCTACAATTTCTTGCTTTATTGGAGAGCATAAAATTGAAAGAGCCTTACTTGATCTTGGTGCTAGTGTGAATTTACTTCCATATTCAGTTTTTCAGAGTCTCAATCTAGGTGAGTTAAAACCAACTTCTATAACTCTTTTACTTGCCGATAGATCTATAAAAGTGCCTAGAGGAATAATTGAAGATGTGTTAGTACAAGTCGATAAATTCATTTATCCTGTGGATTTTATTGTCTTGGACACACAACCTGTTGAAGTATGTAATTCATTTCCTGTTATTTTAGGACGTCCATTTCTTGCAACTTCTAATGCATTGATTAATTGTAGGAATGGACTGATGAAGCTATCATTTGGAAACATGACATTGGAGATGAATATTTTCAACATTTGCAAGCAACCTAGAGATGATAATGATTTACAGGAAGTGGACTTTACTGAAAAATTAATTCATGATCAATTTCCAACCACTTCCAATGAAATGGAGATTGATGAATCTGATGATTTGGAAATGATTTATTTTCAGGAAGAATCAAAGACAAGTAATTGGAGGCCACAAATTGAGGAATTGCCACCACGACCAATTAAGTCCATACCTTCAAGTGTTCAACCACCAAAACCTGATTTGAAGCCGTTGCCATCCAATCTCAAATACTCATTTTTGGGAGAAAATGAAACTTTTCCGGTAATAATCTCTTCCAAACTTAATGCACATCAAGAAGGTAAGTTATTACAAACTTTGAAAATGCACAAAAAAGCATTAGGATGGACCATAGCTGATATAAAAGGAATTAGTCCTTTGATTTGTACACACAGAATTTATTTAGAGGAAAATGCTAAACCCTCTAGAGAAATGCAACGAAGGCTAAATCCTAATATGAAAGAAGTAGTGAAAAATGAAGTCATTAAGCTTCTAGATAATGAAATCATTTATCCTATTTCTGACAGCAAATGGGTAAGTCCTACCCAAGTTGTACCTAAGAAATCTGGAGTCACTGTGATAACAAATGAGAACAATGAGTTAATTCCCACTAGAACTGTTACTGGTTGGCGCATGTGCATTGACTATAGGAAACTTAATTCAATGACTAGAAAAGATCATTTTCCTTTACCTTTCATGGATCAAATCCTAGAAAGAGTTGCAGGTCATGAATTTTATTGTTTCCTAGATGGCTATTCGGGTTACAACCAAATTGAAATTGCGTTGGAAGATCAAGAAAAAACTACTTTCACATGTCCATTTGGTACTTTTGCATATCGAAGGATGCCTTTTGGATTATGTAATGCACCAGCCACATTTCAAAGATGCATGCTTAGTATATTTAGCGATATGGTTGAACATTTTCTTGAGATTTTCATGGATGATTTTTCTGTTTTTGGTGATTCATTTGATGATTGTTTGACTAATTTAGGAAAGGTTTTAACCAGGTGTGAAGAGAAGAATCTTGTGCTGAATTGGGAAAAATGTCATTTTATGGTAACAAACGGCATTGTACTTGGTCACATTGTTTCATCAAAAGGAATTGAGGTTGACAAATCTAAAATCGAGTTAATTGCAAACTTGCCAACACCAAAATCTCTTAAAGATGTTAGATCATTCCTGGGACATGCTGGTTTTTATAGAAGGTTCATCAAAGATTTTAGTGTAATATCTAAGCCTTTAAGTAACCTTCTAACAAAGGATACTATTTTTGAATGGACTGAACATTGTGAAGAAGCCTTTGTTAAACTTAAAAACTTGCTTACTTGTGCTCCTATCATTCAACCTCCCGATTGGTCATTACCCTTTGAAATAATGTGTGATGCTAGTGATTATGCCGTAGGTGCTGTTTTGGGACAAAGAAAAGATAAGAAACCTTATGTAATTTACTATGCAAGTAAAACTTTAAATAGTGCTCAAATGAATTATACCACCACTGAAAAAGAATTACTTGCAGTAGTATTTGCATGTGAAAAATTCAGATCTTATCTTGTTGGTTCACCTGTTGTTGTTTTTAGTGATCATGCAGCATTGAAATATCTTCTTTCTAAGAAAGATTCCAAGGCTAGATTGGTGCGGTGGATTTTATTACTTCAAGAATTTGATATCACAATCAAAGATAAGAAAGGCAGCGAAAATGTTGTCGCAGATCACTTGTCAAGATTGACAATAGATTCGGAAACTGACATCACACCAATCGATGACTACTTTCCTGATGAATCTTTACTTTCTGTCTCTACAATGCCTTGGTTTGCTAATATTGTCAATTTTCTTGTTTCAGGACAATTGCTAGCTCATTGGAATACCCAAGATAAAAGAAAGTTTTTGAACGAAGTGAAGAACTTTTATTGGGATGATCCTTATTTATTCAAATATTGTCCTGATCAAATATTTCGAAGATGCATTCCTAACAATGAGGTAAGTAGTGTCATTAAATTTTGTCATTCTGAGGCATGTGGGGGCCATTTCTCATCAAGAAAGACAACTGCAAAAATCTTACAAAGTGGATTTTACTGGCCCACCATGTTCAAAGACTCACATGCATTCTGCAAGTCTTGTGAAAATTGTCAAAAGTTGGGATCTATTTCAAAACGTCACATGATGCCTTTAAACCCTATTATTGTCATTGAGATCTTTGACTGTTGGGGTATAGATTTCATGGGCCCATTCCCTCCATCATTTGGTTTCTTATACATATTAGTCGCAGTAGATTATGTTTCAAAATGGATAGAGGCAATTCCAAGTCGAAACAATGATCACAAAACAGTGATAAAGTTTTTGAAAGAAAATATTTTGAGTCGATTTGGAGTCCCTCGAGCCATAATAAGTGATGGTGGAACACATTTCTGCAACAAGCCATTTGAGTCTTTAATGAAGAAATATGGAATCATGCACAAAGTTGCCACCCCTTATCACCCTCAAACAAGTGGACAAGTAGAGCTTGCTAATAGGGAGATCAAACATATTTTGGAGAAAACAGTGAACCCTAATAGGAAAGACTGGTCTTTAAGACTTAATGATGCACTTTGGGCTTATCGAACTGCTTATAAAACATCATTAGGTATGTCACCTTATAGACTAGTCTATGGAAAACCTTGTCACTTGCCTGTGGAACTTGAACATAAAGCTTATTGGGCTATTAAAGCTTTCAATTCAAATCTGGATGATGCTAGTCAACTGCGAAAATTACAAATAAATGAGCTTGAGGAAATAAGAAATGATGCATATGAAAATTCAAGAATTCATAAAGCAAGAATAAAAGAATGTCATGACAAGAAAATACAGAGAAAAACCTTCAATGTTGGTCAAAAAGTCTTGCTTTATAATTCTCGACTGCATTTATTTCCTGGAAAATTAAGATCAAGATGGAGCGGTCCTTTTATTGTGAAACATGTGTATCCATATGGGGCCTATGACATCGAGAATCCAAAGAATGGCAATGTTTTCAAGGTAAATGGACATCGTCTGAAAGTTTACTTTGACAATTTTTCAGTTGAACATAACTCTATTGAATTGGGTGATCCTGTATATAAAGATTGATTTTATTTTATTTTATTTTATTTTATTTTATTGATTTTATTTTATTTTATTTTTGTTTCTTTTTGAGTGATTTTTGCAAGTTTCTTTCACCCTGGTCAAATGGCGGATAACGGTACTCCGTGACTTAAGTCGGTTCTTTCAGTTTCCCACAATTACTGATATCTGTGTATATATCTATGCAATTCTTTGAATCTCTCTTCCAATTCTCATTTGAAAATGGACACTAATCTTGAAAAATTAAAAAAGTATTTTCCCGCTCTGCCTCAGAATGCGATTACAAAAATTTACCGTGCTAGATGTGCAAGATTGAGATTGTTAATGAATCATGGAATTCCTGAACATATTCGCTGGTTGATTGAAGCAAAGGCCCGATTATCAGGTGAGTCCTCTAACTTCTTCATTTCACACATGCCTGGAACAGGTAAAAGCACTTTTGCAAAGAAGCGTCGTGCAAAACGACTGGATGTCTGTCATCGTTGTGCTAGATGGACTTGTAATACACAATGTCGTTCTTTAGGAATGGTATCTATAAACCGTGAAGATAAAATACAATTCATTAAGGATGGCCTGAGTAAGGAGTCTTTAGATAATCTTCTATTGACTCTTGAGACGCATCCTAGTGGAGATGTGCATCGTGCAATTCATGATTTATGGCCACTATTTCATAAAGAACATGATCGACTTAGTCTTGGGAATCTGACTAAAAAAGACCCTGTTTGCCAGTTTTTAAGAAAACTGGATGGGAAGCCTATCCCCGACCCATAGAGGGCGTTTAAGCCGTTCTTGGACGTAAAACAAAGGGAAGATGTGAGCCACAATCACAACTACCTGTACATACACATGCTTTTTTAAAAGTAAATAAATAAATAAATAAAAAGAGAGAGAGAGAGTGTGAGACTCCAGCTGGCCTATATATAGGTGTTATGATTGCCTTTCTAATTTCTCATCTATAAAACCCTCTCTTCCTTCCTTTCATTTCTACTCAACCCATACATTCAACAAATACAGAAGTTTGTAGAAATGGCAAGTTCCTCAAGTCATCAAATAAGAAATATTTGTGTTTTCGGTGGATCTAGTCTTGGGAAAGAAAAGGAGTTTTTAGAATCAGCAAATCATCTTGGTCAGGTGCTAGCTGAGAGAAAGATTCATTTAGTGTATGGGGGAGGCAGTCTTGGGTTAATGGGAGGTGTGTCAATAGCTGTATTTTTAGAAGGTAGTCAAGTTTTGGGGGTCGTCCCTGAAGCTTTGGCACAAGGGGACATCATTGGAAAAACAATTGGAGAGGAACTTCAGGTCTCCACAATGTCGGCTCGAATGAATGCAATGTTTAATCATGCTGATGCTTTCATTGCTTTACCAGGTGGTCTAGGCACATTGGAAGAGATCTTTCATATTTCCTCTTGGGCTCAATTGCACATTCACTATAAACCCATTGGTTTGTTAAATGTTAATGGTTATTATGATAAGTTGTTGTCTTTTCTTGATCATGCTGTGGAACAGGAATTTCTAACATCTTCTGCACGACAAATCATAATCTCTGCTACTACTGCTGAACAATTGATTGACCAACTACAATCTTTCATTCCTGTGATTGATCCTTCCATGAGTCGCATAAATTGGTCATCTACGGGAAGCCGTAAAAAGCTTAGATTGGATTTGAGCCTTCATTTGTGAACTTTTGTGTATTTTGATTTTATTATTGTGTTTTGTTATTTCTTATTTTTGTTTCAGTGTGTTTCAGCTTTTGTCAGTGTTCGTTATTTCAGGTGATATCTTCTTTACTCTATCTTTCTACCTTAGAACATTGAGGACAATATTTCATTTTGGTTGGGGGGAGAGGGTAGTAGTTGATAAAAAAAAAAATTTGTTTTTCATTTCATAAAGCATGTGCATAATTGTTGTTACTAGGATGGCAGAGTAAAGGAGTTCTTTTGTTAAAGTGACTCTTGAGACGCATCTTAGTAACCATTGTTAACAAGGTCTATTATAATACTTCCTGAAATATTTAGATTTACAAACTCTCGTATTGTTACCGCTTAATTCTGCTCATATACTTATTTAACATGTATTCTTAAACCTTAATTTACACACACACACTTTAACATATGATTGTGGGTTGCATATTGGATTATTACATTATTTATGTTCTTTTGTTAAAGGTAACAACTAAGGGAAAGGGATTGTATATAATTAAAAAAAAAACATGAAAAAAAAAGAGAAAAAATAATGATAATAAAAATGTAGATAAGTTTGGTTTCGTAGCCTCCCTAACCTAAGCAATTAAGCCCGAAGGGGTGTTTTAACACCTAATACCCTAAAGTCAACTGACTTGGGAGCTATTGGCCCAACGCTTGTTACATGGGTTGAGGAGAAAAGCTTAAGGGAATCAAACATTGCACTATCTACATATCAGTATCTGCGACCCGAGTTACTAAGCTCGTTGGGGTGTCTTAACACCTAGTGCCCTAAGACCAACTGGTCTGGGAGTCATTAGCTGAACGCTCGTTACATGGGTTAAAGATACATGATGTTTTTAAATTATATGTATATATATTTGTTTTTTTTTTTAAAAAAAAGACAAAAAAAAAAAGACAAAAAAGAAAGACAAAAATAATAATCCCAACCCATGGAAGTTAACCTTAAACATTAGAACAAAAATTTTGTTTTCTTCCAAGAAAAGCCCCATAATTATGTGTTGATACATTGAGCACAAAAGAAAGGTTTATTAATATCTTGTTAAGAGGTATTGAGCAGATATATAAATTTAATGAGAGTTTGTTTATCTGAATAGATTAATGGAAGTTAAATGATGAATACCTTGCTTTGTGAAATTTGCAAATTGTTTTAACGCTTTGATTACTAGGGACTAGTAATAAGCTGGTTGGGGGGTGTGATTAGTACTTAAAAGTGCATTTTTGTCATGGTTTTATATCATCATTTTGCATTTGAAGTATCAATAACTCCTTAACTAAAGCATGTTTTATAATAATATATCTAATAATATAAAATACCTTTAATTTGTGGTAAATGTCTATTTTTAATGCAGGCCTATCACATAAATGAAAGGATTGATTGATGACTTGAAGAACTTAAATTGCAAGGATAAAGAGATGGTCAAACTTAGAGAAGAGATGTCGGTGCAATCCAAACCGGAACACTATTCGGTAATTGGGCCATATCTGGAGCTACAGATCTCAGATTTAGGTCCAATTTATATGGATGGAAAGGTAAGACATAGGCCTACAACTTTCATATGGAGCCCAAGATCTAAAAAGGCCATTATCAAGTCCAAATTGTAGCAACAACAAAGAAGCCCGAATCTGTCTTCCAGCCCAAGCACTGTTCGGTATTTTGGCCATATCTGGAGTTCTAGAAGTCCAAATGAGCTGAATTTTTTACACAAGAAAGCTGAGACAATTGCCTACAACTTTCATGTTTGCACCTGGCTCCAGTTTTGACGTTATCAATGACGTTTTGGGCAGACAAGAGAAGATAAGGATTGTCACCAAGTCAAAAGTTGGCCACCCACTTATCAATTAGTCATCAAATCAATAGTTCCCAATTTTGGCCTATAAAAGGAGGCATTTGCCATGCATTTAGGCATCTTGGTTTCCAGATCAAGATCATGCTCTTCCTTTCTCTCTTTGTATTTTTTGTAATTTTTATGCTTTGCTTTCATTAATATCAAGTTTATGCTTTTCATTTTCTTTCCTTTACTTAGTTAGCTTTTATGTTCTTATTTTGTTTATTTATTTTTCTTTTCTTTCATTATGTCTAGCTAAGTTAATTATGTCAAGGTGAAAAGGTTACACTAATGGTGTAAGAATAAGTATAGTGTAAACTTAATATGGACCTTAATGTTTGATACTAACATGTTTTATATTTGTTATCTTGTTCACTCTTTAATACTTTGCTTGTTAAATGACTAATCTTGATTTATGTTGTATAACACTTGGTACAACAAATGCTTGGCACTTTCATAGCCCATAATGTATGGTATAACCGACACCTGAGCTATGAAAGGAACTTGATTTGTTGTTAACATAAGTTATAATCATGAATGCTTGACGAGATTTACAAGTATTAGCATTAATTGAATAAGATGACTAATGTAATCATGTTAACAATATATAATCTGATTGGAACCTCCTTTGTGTGTGGTTTCCAATTCAATAATAAGAGTTTATACTATACTTGTTTGATATACCATTAGTGGAATCTCTAACCTTGACATTTGTTATTATTATTGCTTAATCCTTACATTAATATTTGATCTCCAAGTTCTCATCATCATCATCTTCTTCTTCTTCTCTTTCTTTATTATTATTATTATTATTATTATTATTATTAGTACTACTACTACTACTACTACTACTACTACTATTATTATTATTATTATTATTATTATTATTACTATTGTTGTTGTTGTTATTGTTGTTTTATAATTGTTGTTTATAATTTGTACAATTAACCTCCCTGTGGTTCGACCCCGGTCTTGCCGGGTTATTTATTACTTCGACACTCCTGCACTTGGGAGAAGACATCAATCTTTTCGTCGTGTCACTCTTCATAGTGCATAGATCTTTCAAAAATTTAGCATAGGAAGGAACCTGTTTAATAGCATCCAGCAAAGGTATATTGATCCTTACCTGTTTGAAAATTTCATAAATTTCAGAGTTGTGATTGACTTTCCTTTGTTTGGTCATGGCTTGAGGAAATGGAAGTGCTGGCGGTGAATCAGTCGTTTCTTTGCAATTTCCAGATTCATCCCCTTCCTTATCCTCAGAGATTGACTCATCATCTTTCTCATAAGGTTCAAGAGAGGGTTTTTCAATAACCTTACCACTACGCAGAGTAGTGACTGATTTGACTTGATCCACGTGTTGGCTTCCGAAACTACTTGCATTTGCATTGTATTGCCCCTTGGGATTTTGTTGTGGTTGAGATGGAAACTTACCTTTCTCTTGGAAACTGAGAGCAGATGTTAATTTAGTAAGAGTATCTTTCAAATCTGTCATGTTTTAAGCAAGTTGAGTATTGATTGTCTCTTGCTTTTCAATGAATGCATGCAATGTTTCCTCAAGATTTCTTCTAGGAGGTGGAGCATAAGGAGGTGCATATCCATGAGAATTTTGGAAATTGTGGTGTGCTTGAAATGGTGGTTGTGAAGTTTGTGCATTGTTGTTCTCACTCTTCCAATTAAACTTTGGATAATTTCTCCAACCAGGGTTGTATATTTGGGAGTATGGGTTGTGGTTGGGCCTTTGGAAACTGTTTAAAGCATGGGCTTGCTCATGGAGACATTCCTTAAAAGAAGGCAAGGTTGGACAATCGTTTGTTGAGTGTTCATTTGTTTCACAGATTTGACACACAATGTTTTCAACAAATTTTAATTGACCACTCTTTTTCAATTCTAGTGCCTCGACTTTTCTAGCTAAAGATGCAAACTTGGCTTGAAGGTCATGATCTTCCCTAAGGTTGTACATACCTCCATTAGATGTATGAGGTTGAGTTTTACTTGGTGCCTCATAAGTACCCGCGGTGTCCCAATTTTGAGCATTTTCAGCTAACAAGTCTAAGTACTTCATTGCTTCATCAGGATCTTTATCTTCAAAAGTTCCATTGCACATCAATTCAACCATTTGTCTATCTTTAGGTGTTAACCCTTCATAGAAATGTGAAACCAATCTCCATGTTTCAAAACCATGATGAGGGCAAGTACTAAGCAAGTCTCGATACCTATCCCAACATTTGTAAAATGTTTCTCCTGGTTTTTGAGTGAAAGTGGTGATTTGTCTCTTGAAAGAGTTTGTTCTATGAGATGGGAAAAACTTCTTTAAAAATTGTTGTTGCATTTCATCCCAAGCACGAATGGATCCTGGTCTTAAATTTTGTAGCCATGTTTTAGCTTTATCTTTTAATGAAAAAGGAAAAAGCTTTAATCTGATGGTGTTCATACTATAATTTAAATTATTACATGTGTTGCACACCTTCTCAAATTCCCTTAAATGCAAGTATGGATTTTCCAATTCTAAACCATGAAAAGAAGGTAAAAGTTGAATAATACCTAGTTTAAAATTAAAATGAGATGCATCGGGAGGAAAAACTATGCATGATGATGCACTTGTTCTTGTGGGATTCATGTGGTCTCTAAGTGTTCTAGCAAGGTTATTCTCATTATTTTCATTATGAAGTGATTGATTATCTTCTTCGGCCATATTTTCTAAAAATGATGAGGATACCCTACAAAGTCTACCACTTGATGTACGTGACCACACTCTCATGCACGTGTAGGAATAAAATAAAAGAAAACAGAAAACAAAAGAAGAAGAAACAAGAGAAAAGAAATAAAGTTATATACAAGAAAAGTGAAAAGAGAAAATAAAATAAATATTATAATTTATACAAGAACTTACCTCCCCGGCAACGGCGCCAAAAACTTGACACGACTAAAAGGTTGATGTCTTCTCCCAAGTGCAGGAGTGTCGAAGTAATAAATAACTCGGCAAGACCGGGGTCGAACCACAGGGAGGTTAATTGTACAAATTATAAATAACAATAATACAACAACAATAACAATAACAATAACAATAACAATAACAACAATAGTAATAATAATAATAATAGTAGTAGTAGTAGTAGTAGTAGTAGTACTAATAATACTAATAATAATAATAGTAGTAGTAGTAGTAGTAGTAGTAGTAGTACTAATAATAATAATAATAATAATAATAAAGAAAGAGAAGAAGAAGAAGATGATGATGATGAGAATAATAATAGTAATATAATAATAGACAACAATTATAAACAACAATAATAGTAATAACGATAATAATAATAATAATAATAATAATAATAATAATAATAATAATAATAATAACAATAATAATAATAATAATAATAACAATAATAATAATAAAGAAAGAGAAGAAGAAGAAGATGATGATGATGAGAACTTAGAGATGAAATATTAATGTAAGGATTAAACAATAATAATAACAAATGTCAAGGTTAGAGGTTCCACTAATGGTATATCAAACAAGTATAGTATAAACTCTTATTATTGAATTGGAAACCACATACAAAGGAGGTTCCAATCAGATTATATATTGTTAACATGATTACATTAGTCATTTTATTCAATTAATGCTAATACTTGTAAATCTCGTCAAGCATTCATGATTATAACTTATGTTAACAACAAATCAAGTTCCTTTCATAGCTCAGGTGTCGGTTATACCATACATTATGGGCTATGAAAGTGCCAAGCATTTGTTGTACCAAGTGTTATACAACATAAATCAAGATTAGTCATTTAACAAGCAAAGTATTAAAGAGTGAACAAGATAACAAATATAAAACATGTTAGTATCAAACATTAAAGTTCATATTAAGTTTACATTATACTTATTCTTACACCATTAGTGTAACCTTTTCACCTTGACATAACTAACTTAGCTAGACATAATGAAAGAAAGCAAAATAGATAAACAAAATAAGAACATAAAAGTTAACTAAGTAAAGGAAAGGAAATGAAAGGCATAAACTTAATATTAATGAAAGCAAAGCATAAACATTACAAAAAATACAAAGAGAGAAAGGAAGAGCATGATCTTGATCTGGAAACCAAGATACCTAAATGCATGGCAAATGCCTCCTTTTATAGGCCAAAATTGGGAACTATTGATTTGATGACTAATTGATAAGTAGGTGGCCAACTGTTGACTTGGTGACAATCCTTATCTTCTCTTGTCTGCCCAAAACGTCATTGATAACGTCAAATTGGAGCTAGTTATAAACATGAAAGTTGTAGAAAATTGTCTCAACTTTCTTGTGTAAAAAATTCAGCTCATTTGGACTTCTAGAACTCCAGATATGGCCAAAATACCGAATAGTGCTCGGGCTGGAAGACAGATTCGGGCTTCTTTGTTGTTGCTACAATTTGGACTTGATAATGGCCTTTTTAGATCTTGGGCTCCATATGAAAGTTGTAGGCCTATGTCTTACCTTTCCATCCACATAAATTGGACCTAAATCTGAGATCTGTAGCTCCAGATATGACCCAATTACCGAACAGTGTTCCGGTTTGGATTGCACCGACATCTCTTCTCTAAGTTTGACCATCTCTTTATCCTTGCAATTTAAGTTCTTCAAGTCATCAATCAATCCTTTCATTTATGTGATAGGCCTGCATTAAAAATAGATATTTACCACAAATTATAGGTATCTTATCTTATTAGATACATTATTATAAAATATATTTTAGTTAAGGAGTTATTGATACTTCAAGTGCAAAATGATGATATAAAACCATGATAAAAATGCACTTTTAAGTACTAATCAAACACTCACACTCTACTATCAGCAACATCTCTAAAATTAGTGGATAAATGTTAGGAAAGAAAGAAGTTCAAAAGGAAATAAACTCTAGCGAACATGGGAGTCTAATTTGATAAGGAAACAGTAGCTACAAGAGTGATTGATATACAATCAAAATCTATCTCTAGGAAGCACACAAGAGCAGAATTCTTCCTAGAGATAGATGGAAAAAATTATCCACAAGGATAAGGATAAGACTTATCTTTCTTATCCTTGTAGATAAAGTAGAGATGTAATGTATATCTATATAAATACATAAGAAAAGCTCATTATGTAGAATAGAGAGAAAGGAATTACAATGCTCACATTAATAAAAAACCAAATAACACAATTGTTGTTCTTTTCTCTTTCTCCAAAACAATCTTTGCAAATTCAATTTCTCTTCTACTATTAGATTAATGAATCTAAAATAAAGATAAAATACATAGGATAAAAATTCTTTGCAAAAGAAATTATAAAGTTGTTATAATTATAGGATTCCTATTGTATTAAAACTTTTTTTCTAAAATATTCTTGGTTGATGCTCTCTTAAATACTTGACATTGATGAGACTTGTAGAAATGAGTATATATTATGTTATTTTCTTTATAAAATGAAACAAGTATTCTTTTAAGCTGAGGAATAAAGGATAACTAGAATTAACATATAGTGTTTTTTTATAAAATATATATACTGAACCGACCCTTATAAGAATTCCATGTGGAGAGATCATTTATGTTTATGAAAAAGCTTTTGTGATGGTTACATAAATGATTCTTAAACTTGATATTATTAACTCATCTAATATACAGATGTTATTTTTTGATCTTGTTATATATTACTTTAATCGAGATAATAAAAGGATAAGCATTAGTTTACTCAATCTGAAAGAGAGAATTTGAGTTCTTCCAATAACTAAAAAGTATATCATGCTTGAATCTAATTGGGTTTCATGGTGGTGGAAGACTGAATTGAAAAAAAAAAGAACTCTAGTTATTAGGTATCTAATGAAACCATTTTTGGCATTTGGATTTCATTCAAAGACAAAGACATCAAATATTTGAAGTTTCTTCTCACTTTTGGTCAATTTTGATAAATTTTGGTTGATTGTATATTTCATTATAGCTCTATGATTCATAGTTTTGAGGCTACCTGATGAAATGGCAAGTCTAATTAAACGAGCAACTTAAATTGAGCCCCTTTCATCTTTTAGAATCACTAGGAAAAAGTAGACAATTATGGGAACTTGGGATCAACAATTTAAAAATAAGGCAACATGACTTATAACTTCATCCTTCCCTTTTTCCTTAAAGCTTTTATAGATTGGTCACTCGGAGTTAGACCTACTAACTAGACTTTCAAGACCACCCGATATATGAATTAATAATAAAGTTATGACGCAATCTTTATTCAAAGTTATTACTCATTTTTGTACTTGCTATTTTATTTTTTAATTTTCTTGCTTTTAATAGATATTACATTAAGAGGAATATAAGTTGAAATATCTCCTTATCAGGTTTTAACTATTGATAAAACAATCATGCTCCCTTCAAATGAAAAAGAACTTGGTTTGGCGGCTCTTTGAACAGGTGCCAATGCAAATAAAAAATATATATTGGACAAGTTTCACAATGATACGATCTTTATAATAGAAGAAATATTTGACGATAAGCTTGTGCTTGTATGGAAAGATCATCATAAATTATTAAAGAGTGTCATTCATGTTACATACAATATTCAACCACAACTACTCCTATATAAGAATCCTTTTTATTTTATTGTATTTTTTGCCTTGTATTAATTTTTTATTTAAATTTCAATGAATACCCTCTCTCCCTCAAATCTTTTAAATTATATTGTATTTTTATAATGTTTCAAAGAGATTATTCTAATTTATCTTTCTATTGTTTTTCTTTATATTTGATATAAATAAATTATATTTGTATGATGTATTTCTAAAAATAAAAATCAGTCATCTAAGATATAAAAAAAAATTAAAAACATATAAGTGAAAACAAAAGTCATGTTTAAACAAGATTGATTTTCTATTTTAGATTTTAAAAAGCATTAACAACTCTTTCTTAGTTTATCAGTTCACTATTCATTCTTATTTAAATTATAATTATTTCCCTCTCTGATTTTTAAAGTTTATTAGTTCATTTGTTTGAATATTATTTAGGAATTTTTTAATTATTCTTTATTCTCATAACATTTCAAAAAGTTTATTATTTTTTCTTTTATATTTGATATAAATAGAATTTACTTGCATGATGTATTTATAAAAATAACATCATTTGTTCTTGCTAAGAATAAAACCTCTAAGATAAATAAAAAATGAAAACACATAACTTAAAAAGAAATGTCAAGGTTAACATATTTGCACACTTAATTGTTTTTTGGCTTTTAGATGAAAGATTAGCTTTTCCATTTAAGTATTTACTAAGCATTGACAACTCTTTTAATATTTATTGATTCATTTGTTTTTTAATGTATTTTATTAAATATAAATAGTATTTTTTTTTATCAATTAAAAAATTATGATACAATAAAACACACCTAACATGTTCTTCTATTACATTAAAAATTGACTTTAAACTCTTCTTGCAACATAAACAACATGTTTGCTAAAACATGCTTGTGTTTATAAATTAAACAAAAAATATGATATTTCAAAATGCATCTACATCATTGACATATTTTTTTCATTGAGTTTGAAATTAACTTGAAATTCTATCTGCAATATAATGCAGGTGATAAAACTAGTTTAACATGTTAAATAGATGGGTTTTTCTAATCAATTTTAGATAATATATTTATGGGTTATAATTATATTGTTGGTGGGTTTGTATGAATGTTAATTTTTTCTCATTTTCTTGTCCTTCTAAGCTTCAATAATAGTGTCTATTCTAGTAACAAGCTATATCAAAATCATAAAAAATTCTTATGATTAATGTATTTTAAGTTCAAATACATTTAAAATCAATTTCAAACATGGTCCAAATATATTATCAAACTCCAATTTAATCTTACATGGATAGTCAATAACAACAAAGGAATAAAGATGGCAATACAAAGGAAGCCATAAACATTTCAAATATAGTAGAAAAGATTCTAAGTGTACTCATACTACACTATAAGTAGAATCTTAAGTTAATTTATAAATAAGAAAAGAAAGCATTGACAGTATAAATGTGTTTTTGGTATCATGAATTTTTAATAATTTAAAAAAGTAAAGATGATGCTTTTTCTTAATAAAATGAATTGAAAAATAAATAAAAATATTGTGAATACTAATTAAAAATCAAAGTATGTAGTTGATCTTCCTTGTAAGAAGTGCTAGTTAGAAATATGTTTTTTTCCTTCTTATTTAAAATTTTTTCTTTTATTTATTTTGGAGGTTAAATATGGTCGCTCAACACATAAATTTTTTATTTTTATAAATGCACCATGAAAATATAACTTATCTATCTAAAATTAGATAAAAAAAAAAACAAAATGAAAGACAAATTGCAATAATCGTTTAGAGATATTATGAAGTTACAAAAACAATCCAAAATATTAATTACTATATATAAAAAGGTGAAAATAAATAATTTAAATTATAAAGAGAGATGGTATTAATAAAAAAAGTAAATTAATAAAAGAAGATCAAATGTTACTATGCTTGACAAGTCAGGCCTGTGTGCCTAACCTAATATTTTTTTAAATATAATTTTAAACTATATTTCATAATATTGATCTTTAATTTAGTTTTAGAATATTCTCTAATGCAACACATGTAGGATAATGATTAGTATTTAAAAATGTATTTTTATCAAATTTTTATATCATCATTTTGCACTTAAAATAACAATAACTCTTTAACTAAAACATGTTTTATAATAACATATCTAATAATATAAGATACCTTTAATTTATGGTAAATTTTCATTTTAAATACAGGCCTATCACATAAATACACGGATTGCTTAATAACTTTAGGAACTATAATTACAAAGAACAAAGAGTGACCAAACTTAAAAAATAGATGTTGGTGTAGTCCAAACCAGAACACTATTCGGTAATTCAATCATATCTAGAGCTATAGATCTCAGACTTAGGTATACTTTATACGGATGGAAAGATAAGACATAGGCCTACAACTTTCATATGGAGCCCAATATTTAAAAAGACCATTTTTAAGTCCAAATTATAGCAACAATAAAGAAGTTTAAATCTATCCTTCATCTGATCTGGATTTTTTGGCCCATATCTGGAGTTCTAGAAGTCCAAATAAACTCTCTTTTTTTCTAGAAAGATAAGATGATTTCCTACAACTTTCATGTTTTCAAGTGTTTCAAATTCTAACATTATCAATGATATTTTGGGTAGATAAGAGAAGATAAGGATTATCACCAAGTCAAGAGTTGGTCACCCACTCATCAATAAGTTATCAAATCAATAGTTTCCAATTTTAGCCTATAAAAGAAGGCATTTGTCATACATTTAGGCTTCTTGGTTTCCTGATCAAGATCATGCTCTTACTTTCTCTCTCTCTATTTTTTATATTACTTATGTTTTGCTTTCATAAATATCAAGTTTATATCTTTCAATTCCTTTCCTTTACTTAGTTAACTTTTATCTTATTTATGTTTTTATTTTGTTTATTTATTTTTCTTTATTTCATTATGTTTAACTAAGTTTATTATATCAAGGTGAAAAGGTTACACTAATGGTGTAAGAATAAGTATAATATAAATTCAATATTGACTTTAATGTTTGATACTAATATGTTTTATATTTGTTATCTTGTTCACTATTTAATACTTTGCTTGTTAAATGACTAATCTAGATTTATGTTGTATAACACTTGTTACAACAAATGTTTGACACTTTTATAACTCATACTGTATGGTATAATCGACACTTGAATTATGAAAGGAACTTGATTTGTTATTTACATAAGTTATAATCATGAATGTCTGACGAGATTTAAAAGTATTAACATTAATCGAATAAGATGACTAATGTAATTATGTTAACAATTTATAATTTGATTGAAACCTCCTTTGTATGTGGTTTCCAATTGAATAATAAGAGTTTATACTATACTTATTTGACATACCATTAGTGGATTCTTTAACCTTGACATTTATTATTATCATTGTTTAATTGTTACATTAATTTTTCATCTCAAAGTTTTTATCAACCTCTTCTTCTTCTTCTTCTTCTTCTTCTTCTTCTTCTTCTTTATAATAATAATAATAATAATTATTATTATTATTATTATTAGTACTACTACTACTACTACTACTACTACTACTACTGCTACTGCTACTATTATTATTTTTATTGTTATTGTTATTATTGTTACTATTGTTGTTGTTATTGTATTATTGTTATCACTCCCTATGGTTCGATCCCGGTCTTGTCGGGTTATTTATTACTTGGACATTCCTACATTTGTGAGAAGACATTAATATTTTGGTCGTGTCAGATAACATGCAATGCAAAATAAATTCTAACAAATAAAATCATCATAACACAACTTGTAAGGAAAAAAATGTGTAAAAAGAAAGTCTAAAAATAATTTAGGCAAAAAAAAAAACTAACTATAAACAATGATACAAACTATGAAGTTAGTGTTGATAAACAATGTTTCAATGTAGTTTTTCTTATGATAAAGAGTAATCTATTTTAGTTTATTAACTAGATGAACTAAAAAAGATGAATATAATTTTTTTTTAACGCTGCAAGAATTCGTTAATAGTGTCATTAAACTCGATCTAGTAGTTTAGTCTTGTAACTTCCCAACTCAACTCCTTACATAATTAAAATTTTAAATTAAATTGTGTGAGAATTACTCCAACATGACTGAGCTAATTTATTGAGTTTAAATACAACTTAAATGACTAATAAAAATATGGTTTGACTTAAAAAAATTCAAAAACTTGATTTTTTCTTAAATATTAAGTCAAAAATGTATTGAACTAAAAATGTTTCATGACTTAACCGCCCAAACCCATGACTCGGTTCATGGAATAGATTGGGTTAGATAACTTTTTTTAACTATTTTTTGTATTTAATTATAAGATTAAAAAAATAAACGCTCACAAAATAAAACGCAATCCTGATTCTAGGATGTTTGATTGAGACTGCGAAAATCATAGTGAAAATAAATTCAAATGATTATGTTAATTTGTCAAACCTGCAATCTAAGTCATACACTCCACAAGGTTTAACAATCATTTTTAATAGTTTTTTATTTAGTTATATAATATAAAAATAGATAATTATAAAACTGAGTATCAATCCACTATCAGGACCTTTGTTTAAGACCATGATAATTTATAGAAAGTAAATTAAAATAAATTATAAATATTGATTTAAAATTAACTAAATATTAAAAAATAAAATAAAAAATAAAATATCAATAAAAAATTTAACAAGAATCCAAATTAAAAAAAAAACAAGATGAGTAAGCATAGGTGACTTAGCCTACTTAAACCTTTACAACAAAGCTTAGGTGTTTGGGCATACCAGCCGTGTTCTATCAAAGTAGCCTTGGCTTTTAATTTTTTTAAAAGGATATATGACAATTGAAAAAGATAAGAAGAAGCAAATATTATATCATTATCCAATGACTTTCTTTTTTTTCTAACACACTAAGAATTTAAAAATACAAAAATCAAGTTTTGGAACAAAATTAAATTCCAACAACTATAAGAACTGAGATAAAAATAAGAAAATAGAAAATAGATAAACAAGAAAATACTTTTTGTGTGAAATTAAGATTGGTCATGAGATTTTTTTCTTATTTTACACTTTGATTCTATTTTATTTTATTTTATTTATAAATTTTGATAAAATTATGATGAAATCAGGTATAAAAGGTTGGAATTAAAAAGAAAATTTTGAAAAAATTGTGATGAAATCAAGTATAAAATATTGGAATTAAAAAGAAAATTAAGGATTAAAAAAACACATGGTTACTATGAATTGTTATAGTAAAATATCTTATTGTTTTAGTATATATTGTAATAATAAATAAAAAAACTAACAAAACAATTACTACTAAAATAATTGGGGTTTTATATGGTGATTTATTATTTAAAAAAAGAGTAAAGCACCTTAATATATTTTTTAATGGACTTATAATAATTTTGTGTTATGGCTCATTCACTAAAGATGCATGTGATATGGTGCAAATCACAAGTTTGAGAGTTGGTGACAACATTAAGTTTGTTAAAAAAAAAGATGGAAAACATGTTATTCATTTATTTTAATAATTACCTTAAATTCTAGTTGATCTTGATTATGGCCTTGTAAATCAGATAAAAAAATAATTCAAAGCTAGGCATTATAGCTTAGAGACAATTGAATGTTTCTCAATCATGATTTTTATAAATTGAATATAAAAAATTCAAAACTAGTCACTATAACCTACCCTCCTCGAGGTCCATATATATCTAGTTTGTCATATACATCTAGTTTGTCATATGTGGATCAGGCCTGACCCTTTACTTTCTATTTTTTTTATTTTTTTTATTATACTCTAGAAATTTGTTACTAGATTATTTTTATTTTTATTTT
This sequence comes from Populus pruinosa, assembly GCA_026413675.1. NCBI lineage: Eukaryota > Viridiplantae > Streptophyta > Magnoliopsida > Malpighiales > Salicaceae > Populus > Populus pruinosa. The sequence goes on from CM048599.1 coordinate 20,863,688, forward strand.
TGGCATGTTTATTAAATGCTATTACTTTTTTTTTAATTGTAATAATTTCTTTTTTTAATTGTTATTTATCTAATCTAAAAATAATAATAATACAACTGATAATAATAAATGTTCATGAAAATTTATTTGAAATAATTGTTTTATTATTAAAATTTTAAAATATATTTTGAATATAATTTTGTCACGTTTATGTTTCCTTAACTTTAGCTTAGAAAAAATAAAGAATAATTTCAATAAAAAACATTGCATGGGTTAAGATAAGAAATAAATATGTTAATAGAAAAAATTATCTTTATAGAAAAAATTTCAATTCAACTATAATTTTAAAATTAATGACAATACTAAAGAACTTCATGAAATTTATATGTTTTTTACATTTAAAAAAAATCTTAAACTCTTTAAAAAGTAGCACGAGCATACAAACTATTAGTTATCTATATAATGTATAAAATATATTCATAAAATTCTGAGAGATGCAGTTCAATTAATCAATTCAATTAGTCAAGCTTGAGGTTTGTTTCATGTTAATAAAAAAAAATACATTCATAAATCCTGAGTTGGTTTCTATATATGATGAGTTCCGAGCTGATTCCTGGATGGTTTTGGAAATTATATGGCTCCTTCTTGGTCGCTGGATCATATCCCAAACTTGTTTTTTGGTCTCCTCATTCATCCTAATTGAAGAGTCAATAATTTTGTCGCTGACTGGGCCTTGTTTCTTTCGGCTTTACGAATTGCTTATTATCTTCAAACTGGAGCTATAGGGCATTAATCGTCTTTGTTATTAATACCAACTAGCTTTAATGTAAAAATGATGATTGAAACAACATCAAATCTTATCAGATTTTAAAATTGTTTTTAGCTAATGCTTCGAAATAAAAGGTGTGTTTATATAATTGATTAAAAAAATAAAAAGTTAGATGTGTTACTAAGTAAACTTTTATTGATTTAAAATAGTAAGAATAGGTTATATTTGTATATTTTATTTTAAAATAGTGATTAATAATAATTGCAAACCAATAAGATTTATTTTCAAAAATATTTTTCAATATCCAGTTTAAAAATAAAGGTAAGATTTTATGTGATGTATCTCATTCACCGATGGATAAGGCTTGAGTTGCTACAAAATCATATTTAAAAATTAATGACAAGAACTTATGGTTTATTTGAAAACATGATAGAATTGTTTTTAAATTTATTTTTTTGAAAATATATTAAAATAATATTTTATTATTTTAAAATTTATTTTTAATATTTTATATCAAAATAAATTCATTTGAAAAATAAAATTTCAAAATTTACTAAAATTCTAGTGTCAATATTTTAAAATTTAGAGCGGCAAGATATAAATAATTGCATTTGAAATGGATATCATAATGGCAAATCCAAAATTCATGACTTAAATATCGCATCACCTAAAAACATCATATTATTTAAAATAAGTTACTTTATATTTATTTTTAATTGAAAAATATATATATTATCTTTACATGCTAAGAATTTGATTAAAATAATACATATGTATTTATGGTAAAAGATTATTAAAACTTCACTTTTAGTAATACAAGCATCGGACCCAAACAAAAGATAGCTTTTATGTTGTCAAGTTGACTTATACTAAACTCATTCACTGTAAAAAGAGTATATGATTTGGTTCAGAAAACAATTAAGCACACATGTACATATATTCAAAATTAAAATTTATTTAACATTAAAAGTAGACATATAAATTATATTTACAACCCAAGGTCAAAAAAATATGTACAAGGCATTTATTATATATAATATTTTTAAAAAATTAATTGTTACCTGAAAGTGAAGTCACCACAATAAAGGTTTACTGGATATTTAGAGAAGTGAATTAAAAGGATATTACCTAGAGCATCCTTCAACTCATAGGTCCAGATTTATACACAACTTTAAATTTATTTATATATTTCAAAAACATAATGTATTAACTATATTCAATATATTTTAACTTTCAATAAGTTTAATCTATTTAGAGATCATGTTATTTTTAGGTTTACTCTTACATAAAGAAAACAATCAATACACCCATGCAATTACATATGAAAAAAAACTCCTTGTTTTATACAAGACAAGTCTCAACTTATAAGTGACAAGATTCATTTAAGTATTTTATCATCTCTGTATTGATTCTTTAATGAAGAAAATCAATATGTGAAAACAAATTGCTATAGAAAAAATACTCCTATCATTTAGGTTATATATATATATATAATGATTGAAATCCTTTATTCAAGCACACATTCCAATACAAGAAAACGAACACATTTATAAAAAGAATTTCAAACCAACATCATACAATTACATCTTGAATAATTCTACTAAAACCCATCCTTCAACCCTATCATGAGTTCAGGTATAGATTTTAACCCTATTATATATCAAAGAATAAATTTTTGATGGCTACATACCTATAAGGTTGTTATACAACAACATAGATCTAAATGCTTTAAATATTCATCATAATATAAAAATATAAAAATACATTGAAAATTATCTAAAAAAATAAAAAAATTATTTAAGGTTCAAAAACAACTTTTAAGAGTTGTTAAAGTTGACCGAAAGTTGATGAAATTAGATTAAGTATTGCTGGTAAATTGCTTGTTCAGAGTGTGGCACATGTACATCATGTGCTGTCACAAAACCTAGAAAACTAGCAAAAACAACTCAGTCTTTCTAGATGATTAGAAGTGTAAGAATAGATCTAATTTCTGACTAGTATTTCTACTTAGAAGAAGATTCAGTGTTGCAGTGAAAAGAGTGTTACATGGTGTTAGGATTTTTAGGTTTTATAGATTTTGAGTGTGGATGATTAGTTAAAAAGAATGGCTATGTTACAATGATCACAAGTGGTAACTTCATTTTATGATGATGAAGTTGGTGAGTACAAAATTATAAGAAATGGTGTGTAATGATGGTGGTGAGAGGTTATCTTTGGTCTAATTCATGATAGTTTGGGTGGCTTTTTAATGGTGGATTGATTTTGATTAAAAGGATGGTTGACTAAAGTTATGATGGCAGAAGGTAGGTTACATTGTATTTGTATGAGCTATGTTTCTTGCAAGGATAAAGAAAAGAGGAAAAACAATCATTGTAGTTTTGGCTAAGAGATAAACTTGTTTTGTTTTTCTTTCTTTTTATTTTTTTAGGAGTGATTTTTTTTTGCTTCATTTTCTATTTGGTTTTCTCTAATTTGTTTTCTTCAAGTTATATTTATAACTCATTTTCTATTTATATTTTTATCCTTTCTTATCTCTGTAACTTCAAATCTTTTTATCTTCCTATCTTTTTATCCCTTTATTTTTTTATCTTCTTATCTTATCCTCTTTTTTTTTTTTCGTTTATCATTTCACTCATTATTTATCATTTTATTTATTTTAATTTTTGAAAACATCTTTTAAAAATTAAAGGATAAAAAATGAATTATAATATTTGTCATCTCTTTACAATATTTACAGTACAAAGATATTGAAAAAATTATTTTTCTTTAACTTTATATTATAATTTTGTAAAGAAAAGAAAGCTAACACTAGAAAAACAAAAACAAAAAAAAGCAAGTCTTGCTCAACATTAAAAGAAACAATCTTATTAAGAGTTAATTATCCATAACTTAAAACAAAAAAGAACAACAACACATGCTTATTAAATGGCGATTATCCTTAAACAAACAAAATGAGATAAATAAATAGTATTATCGAGAGATAATCACCCTTAAAACAAAATAAATAGTTTTATAAAAGATAACTACCTTTAAAATAAAAAGATGCTCTCATGAGAGATAATTGCCTTTAAAACAAAATAAACAGTCTCATTAAAAGGCAATTATTTTAAATAAAATAAACCACCTCATCGAGAAATGACTATTCTAAAAATAAAATAAATAGTCTCTTTAAAAGGAAACTATTCTGAAACTAAAATAAAAAAACCTCATCGAGAGATGATTACCCTTAAAAAAATTATCTCTATGAAATATGCCAACTTTCTCTTATCATCTTTGGTTATTGTCTTGATTCTCATTTCTAATCATCATGACTTAGACTCAATTATTTACTTGGTTTTTGTTTCTGAGTAAGTGACCTTGTTTTGAGTCTTGTACTTTTCTATCATGATTTATTTTTACTATATATAACATTTAGAGGTTTTATGTCCCTCAAGATTGCTTTCTACTATTCTAGTTTTTATTTCTTGATAACATGTCATCCCACATTTCATTTTTACACAGCCTTGTCATAAATCCCTTTAATATCCTTCTATGTCAAACATTTATTTTTTTATTATGATCACATTTATTTTTTAAAATATCATTGTTTCCTATAAAGTATAGAAATAAAACTCATCCCTTTAGTTATCTGTTTTTTTTATTTGTTTGTCAAGTTTATATAATTAATATTAATACTAGTCATTCAATGAACTAATTGATACAACACATTTAAAAAAATATAACTATAAAGTAAGTAGTCAAAATAATAATTATGGCTAAAAAAATTGACAAATAATAACAAAATAAACACTTAAAATATAATTTGGCCAAAATTTTAACTTCTTTTATTGTGTTGGGTAAAGAAAGCATGACTTTAAGCATGATATTTCTTTATAATATATAAATTTACATGTTTCAACAATACTCTTCCATCTATATCTGAGAAATTAAGGGCTTCTCTTAAAAATATCTTATTAACTATATAAAGACCCTTATAACTAGATACATATTTACTTTGATTCTTCTTAAAAACTGGCCAAAACCTTTTTAATGCCAAATCTCCTTCATCAAACTCTCATAAGCATACTTTCATGTCATAAGATATAGTTAATCTCTTCTTATACAACTACCCAAGCAAATTACAACCAATCTTTTTTTACCAAACAAGTCCATTTGATTATTGTAACTTCATTTCTTCTAATACTCTTATAAAAGGTATATCCACCTTAAAGGATATCATTTTTTTTTTATTTTGTACAATAAAGAGTATGGAGTATCTCATATACATGTTATTACAATAATTTGATAACCATGCTATGTGTATAAAATATTTTTTTGCATGATCTTCTTTATGTTCTCATTTATTGCCTATATTGCTTTATTCACTTTAGGTTGGTAATGCAAGGAATTAAGATATTTGAACTTCTACAGCCGGTATAAATCTTGAATCATTTTTCTATTAAGATTTAGGCATTACCAATCACCATCACCTTTAGCAAACCATATTGATAAATTATGTCTTTCTTGGTAAATTCTTGAACCATTTTTTAAGTAACATAGGTGTAGAATGTTTCTTTATTCTACTTTATAAAATAGCCAAATGCTACTAAGATGAATATATATTACTTGCTTTCCTATGGATTTATTATGTCGATCATGTCCACTCTTTATATTGCAAATAGCTAAGGTATTGTAATGTTATGGAGAATAGCTAAGGTGTATTTATCATATCAACAAATATTACATTTTAATAGTGTATTATCTAACCAAAAAATAATACATTTAAAGGAAAATCTTATTACAAGAGGTAGAAAATCCCACATAAATTAGCAAAAAACCTCAAACAAAATAATATAAATTTGAATGTAAAAATTATAAACAGTCAAAGACTTTATGGAAATACACATACAAGACTTAAACTAGTGGCATTGTTATAAATAAAGGAAAAATTATCTCCCTTTCATTACAATAAAGTTGGCAATAACAAAAATTATAAAGGAAGAGTTTACAAAATTAACTTTTCATCTTAGTCTTTCTCAAGTCAAATGAGATGAATGATAGTGAATTCATATGATTTTGACAAATGAAAAAACCCTAGCTTGAAAACCTTAGAGAGAGATTGGAGGATTTTATGTTTCCTTCGATAAGAACTTATTAATTTGAGTTAAACTAGTGAAGGTATGGAGCTTACTTTCAATTAATTTCATTTTTTTCCTTTCATTTTGGTAAAGGGAATGAAAAGCTTGATATTAAAAATTTTAGGGTTTGTGAATTGTGTATGGAAATGGTAGTTTGAATAAACCCTTTGTTTATTTGGTGTGGAAAATTGTGTAATAGGAAGTAAATTCAAGAAATTGAAACTAATTATGGAAATTGAATAATTAAAGTGGCCAGCCATGGTTAGAAATTTTGGAGGATATGAAAATCTGATAAATTTATATTGATTTTGATGTTTTAATGATGTTGGGAATGATTAAAATTGGTTTTGAATTGTAATATGGATTGCTAAGAATTTGAGTTACTATTGTTATATTTTAGAATGATGGAAGTATAGAGACTAGACTAAATTTGGTTGATTTTGATGCTTTAATGATATTGAGAATGCTTAAAATTGGTTTTGAATATTGTAATGTGGATTGCTAAGAGTAAGTTATTGTTTTTATACTTTAAAATGATTGAAGTATGAAGATTTGACTAAATTGTGTTCTTTTAGATGTTTTAATGATGTTATGAATGCTTAAAATTGATTGTGAACATTGTAATATGGATTGCTAAGAGGTTGGGTTATTGTTGCTATATTTTAGAATGATTGAAGTCTAGAGATTTGACTAAATGATGTTGATTTTAGTGTTTTAATGATGTTGAAATTATTAAAATTGATTTTAAATATTGTAATGTGAATTATTAAGAGGTTGAGTTATTGTTGTTATATTCTAGAATGATGGAAGTATGGAAATTTAACAAAATTGTGTTGAGTTTGGTGTTTTTACAGTGTTAGGAGTGCTTAAAATTGATTAGAGATATTACAATTAAGGTTGATACAAGTTTGTTTATATTATTGTGTTTTAAAAAGATGAAAGTTTATAAACTCAAAAAAAATATATATTAATTTTAGTGATTTCATATTTGGAAGTAACATGCATAATATGGGAAAGTATGTGATTTTTGTAAATGGAATTTTTTAGTGTGGAAATGAAAATGTTTAGAATGCTTTCTTTAAAAAAAATTATTTAATGACATGTCTGAAGTGGAACCCACAACTACAGAAGCTCATACAACCAGAGTGTTAGGTAGGTGTCCATTTACCTACCTGTTTTAAATTCAAGAAGTGTTTTTACAAAACTTATTATATTCACAATGAATTGTACTATAAAATATTAAATGGTTATTAAGGAAATGTAAATTGATCGTACTAGTAGGTACTAATTATATGTGTTTTAAGTCGATCGCACTTCTAAGGACTAATTATATATACCTTAAGTCGGTCACATTGAAAATGACTAATTATGTATATTTTAAATCAACCACAATAGCAGAGACAAATTGTATGTATTTTTAGTCGGCCATAATGATAGAAATAAATTGTGTGTAATTGAGTAGACCATAAAGAAATGTTCTATTACTTGAAAATGAGCCGGTCATAGTGGCAAGGGCTATAATATAAATTATGCTAGTGGTAATAGTGTCATAACAAATTCAAATAAAGAAAGGGATGTTTAGTTCTTGATGGAGAAATTGAAATATTTTAAAAGTATAATATAGTTTGTATATAGCACCTTCTAAAATCCTTGATATTATAAGGATACTTTAAGCCTTGAAATCATAAGAAAAGAGCAATTTTTTTTCTAACTAGCTTAGCTACTCCCATTAAGACCATTTATATAAATATTAAAATCTATTTATTGAAATTATCACATTAGATTCCTAATGAAATTTTGACATAGTTCTTCTTGTCCAAGTCACTAATTTTTTTTTCTCTTTTTCTAGTAACCTGTAAAACAATTAGTAGGGATTATGAATCCTGCCCATAACAAATTATATTCAAGTAATGGTCTCAGGCCATTCATTCAATCTAATAAATTTTACATCAATATCTATATATTAAAATTCTTTGAAACGTTATTACCTTACTTAAAGAAACAATACAATTATGTACTTATATGATAATTTATATTTATTTTACTACATTATATTTATATATTAATCTACTTAGTATGATCAATATAATATAAAAGTATGTGAAAATATCAGCTCTGAATTTGATTCTCCCATTCCCTGGTTAGATCATGCAAAATATGCACTTGCAAAACATAGTGCTTATTTTAGGTTTTTTTTTTCTGATCTAACAAAGAATGAATTCACATTATTCATTGATCATTCAAGTTAATAACCAAAAGTTTAATTCCTTCATTATATTTTGTAACACATACCATACTAACTAAAGTTTTTCAATTTTAAACTTTTACTTGCATTCTATTCTTTATACTCTAACTCAAAGTTTTATATATCATATATTTAATATTCTATCTCACTAAGTAGATACACATATTTGGTGGTGATATCATCTACATAAAATCACTTGGAGACTAGTCCTTTTAAACCCTATCTCTTCAAGTTATCAATTGCATACTTGTTTTCATGATTTCTATCCCTTATGGTTGCTCCAAGGTAAAGTTAAGTCCTTACCTGGAGCTATTTTTTTATTCCTTTGAGTGTATAAATGATCTGATACAGCCTTTCATGACTCAAATATCAGTGACTCATACCTCAAGTCTTGATCTATATACAATAATTTTTTAACATTCACTCTATTATGTTGGTTCAAGTCAAATGCATGCATTAATATCATTTCCTTTCAATCATACAATCATATTTTCATAAAGAATATGCTAGACATTCTTAGGAATCTTACTAAAAAAATCTTGTTTTTTAGTTTTTTTGTATATAAAAATAACCAGATGGAAAGCCTATCCCAAATCTATAAAGAGCGTTTAAACTGTTCTTGGATGTAAAATCAAGAGAAGATATGAGCCATAATTATTACTTATACATATACTTGTTTTAAATAAAATTAAAAAAACCCTCTAACTAGCTTATGCATATAGGTGATATAATTGCATCTCATTTTCCATGTCTACAAAATATTTTTATACATTTAAAGATTATAAGAGTGTAAAAATGACAAGATCCTTAACTCTTAAAATAAAAAATATTTGCAGATCCAATCCTGAAAATGAAAATGAGGTTTTAGAATCAGCAAATCATCTTAGTGTGATAGTAATTGAAAGAAAGACTCATTTAGTGTATGAAGGAGGTACTTGGGTTAATAGGAAATGTGTTAATAGTTGTTGTGACATCCCACATTGGAAAAAAAAAAAGTGTCCAGAGCCAGGGCATATTAAAGCAGTTGGTACCCAATCTTCTAGGACATGTTTTAGGGCCTATGGGTTGCTAGGAACAAAATTGTGAGGCGTGGAAGCTAGGTTGGGTTGAGCCATGCTGACAATATTCTACAAGAGGGAGTGGGCTAGGCTGTTCATATGGTATTAGAGCCGAAAATGGCTCATTCTTAAGGTGGGGGGATTGTAACATCCAACATCGAAAGAAAAATGTCCAAAGTCAGGGCATATTAAAACAGTTGGTACCTAACCTTGTAGAACACGTTTTGAGGCCTAGGAGCTGTTAGGAACAATATTGTGAGGCATGGAAGTTGGGTTGGGCTGAGCTATAGTGAATAATATTCTATAAGGAAAAGTGGACCATACATATGGTATCAGAGCTAAGGATGGCTCGTTCTTAAGGTGGCAGCATTGTAACATCCCACATCGAAAGAAAAGTGTTTAGAGTTAGGGCATATTAAGGTAGTTGATACCTAACTTTGTAGGACGTGTTATAGGGCTTGTGAGCTGCGAGGAACAAAACTATGAGGCGTAGAAGTTGGGTTGGGCTAAGCCATAACGAACAATATTCTATAAGAGAGAGTGGGTTGAGTCTTACAATTGTATTCTTAAACAACAATCAATTTTTGGATATCATCCCAAAAGCTTTAGCTAATGAGAACATTAATAAAAAAATAGTTGGAGAGGAACTAAAGGTCTTAAGAATGTCTAAACAAAGAGCTCTAATACTTGAACATTTTGATGCCTTTATTTCTTTACCAATTAGTTTAAGTACATTCAAAGAGATAATTTTGATTTCCTCCTACACCTAATTAAACATTAAATGTCAATGATTTTTATAATAATTTGTTGTATTTTTTTAATCATGTTGTGGAATAAAATTTTATAACATCTTCAGTACAACAAATCATAATATCCAATACAACTGCTGCATAATTAATTGATCAACTATAAACTTTCAGTTCTAAAGTTGACGTCTTAGAGAAATGACTGGGTTGCATATGATGTTTAGCTTTGGCTAATAGTATACTAGATGGATGACCAAGTTGATTATGATGATTGGTTTTAGTTAATGGTATTTGTAAGAGATGACAAGTTTGATTTTGCGATTAGTTTTGGTTAATGGCATCTGAGACAGATGATTGAGCTTGACTGTTACGATTAGCTATGGTTAAAAGTATCCAATATGGATAACTGGGTTAAAGTGAAGTAATTAACCCCAACCAAAGTTTAAACTTCAGCCCCATAACTCTTATGTGGAGGTTGTGGTATATGAGTGAGAATAATACACTTAGCAAAATAATAAAGATTGTATAATGCTTATGAAAATTAAAAGAAGGAATGTACCCATTCTAAGTTGATAATGAAAAGTAATTATAGCGTTCCTTTTGTTGTTTATTATCATGTTTAGCTTATTTACAATTCTTGTATCCATGTTGTTTCTGTAATAGTGTCATTATACAATCAAGGTGTATATGAAAGCTCGTTCCATGGGTTCATATATTTTAAAAGGTGTTATGTAATGGTATGTTTTAGGTGTTATGTATTTGATAAGCATAAACAAACTGGTTGAATAATTGTCATTTGTCACTTTTGTAAAGACTTGTATCGAAAATTGCAATGGAATACAGATGCAAAAGTACGATCTTGTAAACATGATATAGTGAACGTATGTATGTGATCTCTTTTTTTTAATGAGAATTTTGTATTGTAAAATCACATAAGTATTGTACTACACTAAGAGATGAAATCTATTACGATAAACCCTAAATGTTGTTGTGAAAATGTGTATTGTCACTTCTATAGGATGTTGATGTACATTACTCTACGTGGGTTATATCTTACTAATGAATGAAATGCATTTATAAATTAATAGAATGATCTTGTGAAAAGCATCGAGAGCTTAACAATTTTAAAAAAAAATCCATCAATCTTTTTGGCTATGAAAAAGTTAGGTTGTTATAGGATAGTTGAAATAATAATAAAAAAACATTTTCTTCTTGATGTTATTAAAACCATTTTACATAATTGTTACTATTGGAACGACCGAGTAAAAAGGTACTCTACTTTTTACATAACTCTTCAGACACATTGCAATAAATATTTTAGTATGATTATTTGTAAAATTCATAATAAGGTTTTATCATATTTTTTTTTCTAAATTATTCAAATTTATAAACTCTTATATTGTTATCACTTAATTCTACTTATATACTTAATTCTTCTTCACATATATATTTTAACACAAGTTCATGCATTGCAAATTGAATTATTATATTATTTGTATTGTCATAGGTAGCAACTAAGAGAATGAGAGAATATATATATATATATATATATATATATATATATATATATAATTAACTAATAAAATAAATACATAGATAAGTTTAATTTTGTAGTCTCTTTAACCAATGCAATTAAGCATGAAAAGGTGTCATAACACCTAATAACCTAAAGTTAATTGACTTAGAAATTATTGGCCCAAAGCTTATTATATGGGTTGAGAAAAAAATTTAAGAGAATTAAATACTGCATTATCTAATTTAAGTATTTGTAACCCAATTTACTAAGCTCACAGTGTCTCAACATCTAATGTTGTATGGCCAACCAACTTTTGTTTTAAAGCTATGATTTAAAAAAAAAAGAAAAAAAGAAAACAATATATATATATATATATATATATATATATATATATATATATATATATAAAGCAAAGCTCATAACCATGTGTTGATATATTGAACACAATTTTTTTTATTAATATATTAATTAAAAGGTATATGACAGAAAATATAAATCTACAAATAATTTATTTATTTGAATTGATTAGTGGAAGTAAAATGATGAACATCTTGATTTTAGATTTTGGAAATTATTTTTCTATTCTAATGTTTTAATTATCAGGACTAGTAATAAACTAGTTGAGGGGTGTCGTAAGTACTTAAAGTGTATTTTATTAAAATTTTATATCATCATATTACACTTAAAGTATCGTTAAATTCCCTAACTTAAGTATTTTTTTTTATAATAGCAAGTCTGAAAATATAAGATATCTATAATTTATGGTAAATACTTTGTTTTAAATACAATTTTATAAAATAGACGTGAATCACAATTCAAATGATCGATTAATATGTTTAATTATTAAACTTAGGGCTTATGTGAAGAGATAAAGAAAAGACTAGGTTTATAGAAGAAATCCTACTTGGACTGATTGATGTTTGAACTGAAAGATCATTTGGTTTTTAGGCTATAACTGATCAAACAATCTCTAAATCAAGTGTGATATAGCTTGATGAAAAGCTAAGATGTATATATAAAACATTCATGAAAAGCCCAAGATTCAATACTGTTATTTTAAAGTTCAAATCTTAATAAGAAAAGAGAAATATAAATTTATCCTATAATCTAGATATTATTAGTTGCTTAACCTATATCTGGAGTTCTAAACGTGCAAATAAGTTCATTTATTTTAGGTTGGAAAAATGAGATAATTATCTACAACTTTCATGTAGATCATATATTTAGATTATGATGTTATCAATTATGTTTTATCTAGTATCAAAATCCATAATTAACTACCAAATTAATAATTAATCACTATATCAATAGTTTTAAATTTTAGCAAAAATAAGTATTTTTTATATATTTAGGTTTGTTAGTTTTCATATTAAAATCCATCCTCTGGTTTTTTCAATTAGATTTTTGTATTTTTCAAGATTTTTTTGAAATATTATTTTGAAACTTCAATGTAAATTTATCATTTTAACTTGAATTTTCACATAAATTACTTTAATGATCAGAATTTTTCAAGTGTTTGGTGTTAACCCTTTCTCAACAGTTGATGGCTTTTTCATAAGATTTGGTGCGTGAATTATTTCTTAATGGTTGCTGCTTCGGGAGTTTGGATGTGAACCATTTCTCAACGATTGTGGTGCTTGAATAACTATTTTTTTTTATTTACGTAAGGTGTTCGGGCCAGCTTGCGCGCATCACGACTAATCCCCACGGCTCACTGAATACCCTGCAAACCCAATAGGTATGTAAGGTATCGCGGGGATGATAAGCGTGTATGCTAGGACTCGAACCCAAGTGTAATGAAAAGAGACAAACCCCTTCCATCGCTAAACCAAGTCCTGATTTGCTTGAAGAACTATTATTTTTACTGATTGCTGCGGTGGACGAATTGTCTCTCAACATTCATGTTGCCCGAGTAATGAAGGGTTATTTAATACATGTAGATAAATATTATTATTTATAATTTCTTGTTCACCAATTTCTTACGAGTAATGAAGGATTTTGGATTGCGAAACAAATTCAAGTCTGCTTAGGAAGCGTCCTTCGATGGAATTAATTGAGGATTGTGTATTATTTAGTTCTGACAGATATACAATATCATTGTGAGATCAATGTATATCCCTCGCAAATTATGGGTTAATCTCTTGAATTTGCATATTGAGAGTCAATTTTACATGGCTTGTAAAACATTAACTTCTAAATTTGAATTATAGTTTCAAAGTTATTTTTTATGAATAACTTATAGAAAAAATAATTAAATTAAGATAAAAATATATTAAAAAATATTTAAAATGTTGAAATGATTCAAAGCAACGTTTTGAACAACTATTTTTCTAATGATATTGTATATTGCTCAGATCTTAGACTCGGTCTGGATGTCAATGTCAGACATGTATACAGATCCTAGCACTCATGCTTCAACCACTTATTATTTGGGAAACACCTCTATAAAAAAAATACATGCAAACATCATTTAAATTAAAAAATAAATCTTGACTACTACTTTGAAAAAGAATCCCACCAGTATGGCGAGTTAATGCTTAAAATAAAATAAAATTAGCCCCGTATAAAAAAAGAACGAAAATGAAGAATTAATCATTCCAATTTCCAACAAAATTTAATATATACTCAAAGCCACCTTGTGTAGGAGGAGGAGTTTATTTAGTATAAAGATATTTGTTTTTGCAATTTATTTTTATTTTTTTGTGAAAAGCATTTTTTATGAATTTTGTTTCCTAAGAAAATAAGTTAATTTTGATTATTTAGATATACATATCAAAATATTATATTCATGATTTTTGAATACCAAAATAAAATAAAATAAAATAAAATAAATTATAATATTTATGATAACACAATAATAATAATAATAATGATAATAATTATAACTATAATATTAGTATGGAAGAATTTATATAGCAATAATGTTGATATTGATAATAATGATTACAAGGGAATGATTGCGGTGGAGATGATAAAAATAATAATAAAAAAATATTGATAAAAAAGATAACTAAGAATTTTAAAAAACTTAAATATCAAAAATATGTTTTATATCACTAAAAATCTAAATAATTTTCTCGGGAATATAATTATATTCTATTTTGAATGATAGCAAGCAATATTGATTTTAAATAGGCAATTAATATCTGGACCATTGAATAATGGTCTTCGATGGCTGCTAGTTCAAACTCGAGTTCTACTTGCAATTTCTGAAGGCACTGGACTTGACCAAGTCAGAGCTTTTTGTGACAGTAACTCACATGGAAAACGATAGATTTTCAGCGCCTGCAAGTACTCCCAATGAGGAGCAAAGAAACCATCCAAATTCCAATCCTCTTGCTGGAGGTTGCAATCACGGCCCTCGCAATTCGTGCTAGATTAAACTAGTTAAGATTATTTTTCTTACAAAATGATGCGTAGTTATATTCAACTTGAGAATTTTATAATATACTCGTTTCAAGGCTGCTTATATTGACCAGAACAATAATTCTACAAAGAATATGAACGATGAAGGGGACAGGGGCTTTGATCCAGATGAGACGTTCATGCACTTATCCTATAAGTACCTCCTCCAATTCTCACATTTCTTCACCCCAGAACCATCCTTCATTGCTTCAATTGCCCCCTCTAATTTCTCTCTTCTGTAATCTTTGTAACTAATATTTGGTTATCATGGGTCTCATCACTTTTGAAAATGAATTTTCTGTCGCTGTCCCTCCTGCCAAGCTCTTCAAGGTCTATTGCCTTGAGACCGATACTCTTATCCCTAAAATTCTACCACAAGCAATTACAAGCTCTGAGATTATTGAAGGAAATGGAGGGCCAGGAACAATAAGGAAGGTCACTTTTGTTGAAGGCAAGTTATTAATTCTATCATCTCTTATCTAATTGTTGTAACTACTATATATATATATATATATATAAACACACACACACCAGAAGAACAAACTAAAGGGTGGCCTTGAAATTAGTGTATCACTAGCTATATATGCTGCACAAAGAAATAACGGTGTAGGTTTGATTTGCAGGCAAAGGACTCACCTACGTGAAGCAGAAGATTGAAACAATTGATGAAGAGAATTTCGCATACAGCTTCAGTTTGGTTGAATCTAACGTTTGGATGGAGGGAGTTGAGAAGGTCATTTTCGAACATAAGTTTGTGCCCACTCCAGAGGGAGGATCCATCTGCAAAAGAACAAGCAAGTACTATATAAAGGATGGTGCTGAGATCAAGGAGGATCAAATCAAGAAGGATGGCAAGAAGACCGAAGGACTGTTCAAGGCTGTCGAAGCTTACTTCTTGGCAAATCCTGATGCCTGAACATGAAAATTCCTTTACTTTGTAATAATTAAAGGCTGCAGAAGAACAAGCAAGTACTATATAAGCATGTCAAGATAGTTTCTTAAATCTTTCTTGTACTTCAGTTGAAGGTGTTGGATTCTGCTTTGTAATAATTATCTCCTTGCGGGGGTTCCGATCATTTGATCACTAGTGTTGCCGTGTTGGGTATTGTATTCAAGAGAAAAGGTTTTTCTTAATAATAAAATATTCTGGTTTTGGTTTCTCGGATGGAAGTTTAAAGGGAAGAAACCTGTTTCAAAGGCAATTCTCGCGTGGCACAAAGAGAAGCAGTTGTTCTTTAATAATTCAAGAACAAAAAAGTTGAGTTTTCCTCCCATATAAATATTATTTTAAAATTAAAATCTATAAAAAAACTCAAATACAAGTTAAATAATCTATTTATGATATGTATAAAATGTTATGATTCAAATAATGTTTTATAAATCTAAATATTATAAAATAATAATTGCGTGATAAATAATAAAAATTATGTATAAAATATTATGTATGAAAAAATAATCTATTTATGATCACAAGTTAAAATATTATGTATAAAAAAATAAATGAAATAAAAAAATTCTAAATCAAATAGAAAATTAATATAAATCTTGCATGATAGTCTCTAAATCTTGTAAAGGCTTTTCTGTTGCCTGATTAATTTAAAATTTTAATTACATATAAAAAAGGACTCTTAAGTTATTATGCTGAAATATGATTGTAATTTTAGGATTAATTGTACATATGATGAATTCTGAGAGGATGGTTTTAGAAAACTATAAATCCAACCACTGGCTCAGTCTCAGTAGCTAGCTGGATCATATTTCAGACTTTCTTTCTTCTTTTTGTCTACTCGTTCATCCTAATTGAAGAGCGTTTAGTCGCTGACTGGGCCCTTGTTTCTTTCAGCTTTACGAATTGCTTATCATCTTCAAACTTGAGCTATCTCGGTCATAGTATTTATACATGGTTTCAAAATTCACCCGATCTAGTTCGGTTTTGGGTTATATTAATTTGAATTAATTTAAAAAAATTTCAAATAATATTTAAAATTTTAAAATTTTATATAAAAAAATTAAATAAAAATCCATCTATATTATAAATAATAAAATTTAACAAATTATTTAAAAAAATTATTATACATTAAAAGAATACTATATTAATATATTATCTTTTTAAATTAAAATATTTAAATAAAAAAAAATTATCCTATATTAAAAAAAAATATTTTTTTGTGGATATAAAATATATATTTTTAAAGGTTTCAAATTTTATATTACAAAAATACTTTTTTTTTATGAACATAGAGTATATATTATATTGAATAACTTTATATTTTATATTAAAAAAATAATATATTCTTTTAGTATTTTAATAAAATTTTGAAAAAAATTAATAATTAATTAAAATATATATATCTATACATATATAATCTCTAATTAAAAGACAGAACATATTTATAAAAATAAATAAATAAATAAAATATCAAATCTCAATCAACTTTTACCAGTTGTTCACATCATAAATCAACTAATTTTTTTTTTGTTAATTAATATGGGTGTTCGTGCCAGCTTGTGTGTACCACGACTAATCCCATGGACCCTGAAGTTATTTGTTAATTAACATGGGTGTCTGTGCCAGCTTGCGTGCACCACGATTAATCCCATGGATCTTAAAGTTAATAACCATGTAAATCTCCAGTAACCATCATATAAGTAATCAAGAATTTAAACCTGAAACTATAAAAGAAGTAAACCCTGATTTCAAATCTTTACTATCTTACCACCACCACCAGGTAGTTAAATCAACTAAATTTTACTTGTTATTCTATTTTATCTGATCTAGATCAGTACAGTTATGAAATCTACTGGGTCCGTAGACCTATCCGTACTCAATAATTATGATCTCAGGCGGCATTAATCGTCTTTATTATTTATAAATGTTATCTTGCTTTTGTACCATAACGCAAAAGCCAACAGCCATTAATAAAAGAATGGTGATCACGGGCCAGCTTCCTATTTGTTTTGAGCGGTTTAACCTACTTTATTATTTAAATAAATTTTAAGTTGATTTTTGTTAGGTGGTTTTTTATAATTTTTATGTGTTAAAGTAAAAAATAGAAAAATATATAAAATTATTATTTTAATATATTTTCGATTAAAGAATAAATTTAATAAATATCACAGCATTACTATACACGCGCTAATTCTGCTTTCCAGAATGTTGGCCTTTCTAAATTCCCTTTTACTTTTAGGTTATGATATCAGAAGAATAAGATATATATATATATATATATATATATATATATATATATATATATATATAATCTAAATGGCTTTTTTTTTTAATTTAAATGAACGTGACCTATTCCGAAATCCACCTTGGCAAACGATGAAGACTCAAAACCTGCAGGGACGTCGTTCAAAACATGATGGGAAATCATAACCAAGTCTGCAAAGTCATGCTGTGCGTCGTCGTTGAATCTCCTCAAAATAAGAATCCATAAACAGCCGAGTTCACTTCCAATTCAGTCCATTGATTGCCATTACTCATAGCCCAACTGAAGGCCATAATCGGCTGCAAAATCTCTGCGCGGCAGACCATATACTCAAATCTGTCACAAAATCTCTGCTCGCAGTCCATACACTCAACTCTGTCACAAAAATTTGACAAAATGCGCAAATATTCAAAAATCAAATTAATCAAAATTTTAAAAAATAAATGAAATTTCAAAGTTGGAGAAAATGCCCAGAAATTTGAGCCAAAACAATTAAAGTATGAACTTTTTTCATTTTTAAATAACTTTTTTAATGAAAAAATAACAACCACCTTAAAATATTCTTTCTAAAATAAGCAACTTTGTGTTTGTTTTATAATAAAAGATATATATTATACTTATATAATTAGAGTTTCTTTGAAATAATACATATAAATTTATGGCAGAAGATTATTAAAATTTGAATTTTAGAATCCAAGCATGGCCTAAAATGAAGATAACAATCAATGGGGTTTTGAACTTGGTTTTTTGGTTATGTTCAAAATAGATCTGAAAGCCAACATTTACACTTGATAGGCTTTTATAGGGTCATGTTAACCTAGCCTAAATTTACTCACATAGAAAAAATATTTGATTCATTTCAGAACATAATTAAGTACAAATCCACACCAATGCAATATTAAAATTTATTTAACATTAAATCGTAGATATAAATTATTTATTGCAAACCAATGTCAAAAAATATATGTACAAGATATTTATTATACATAATATTTTTTTATACAGTCACTTAGAAGATGACTTTGATAGTAGGATAACGATTTACTGGACATTCAGATAAGAGAATTAAAATGATATTTCCTAGGTCACCTTTTAATTCACAGGTCTAGATTTTTGACCATAATTAGATAAAATATTATTTTTAAAATATAATGTATCAACCATATTTGATATATTTTAACTTTCAATAGGTATGACTTGTTTAAGGATCATATTATTTTTAGGTTGATTCTTAGATAAAGAAAACAATCAATACACTCACATAATACACATAAAAAGATTCTTTGTTTTATAAAAAAAAAGATCTCAACTTATATAGAAGCCAAAACAAAGAAGAATGGTACAAGCTAATGACCTTTGTTATATTCAAATTAGTCTTGTTCCCTTATAAAAGTAGAGTCATAAGTTTAGATAATATGATGCATTCTTAGAGCATGAACATGATCAAATCAACCCTTTCCTTGTAACTTTGACTAAAACCATGTTATCATTTAATCATTGTAGGATGCATGAAAAATAAGCCATGAGATATAGTGTTCCATTGTTGCATCTATGAATTATTAGTCACATTGAAATGTAAGAGATATTTTCAATAACTTTTGATAGCTTGATCTTCAACCATTAAAAATTATTATAGATAAGACTTGGAAGAATTTGGTCAAGAAAACATGGGTAGAGAAATATACCATATTAATGCAAAACAACTTTATATGGAAAACACCATGGATTAAAGACACTATCTATATAATGAGTTATAGTAGTAAGATATGAGTTCCTCTAACTGGTATAACCAGATACATTAGTAATATACCTGCATTTTTAATAAAACAATTGAGTGGAATGTAGTATATACCAATAACTGAATTCGCTAGTTTATTTAGACATCAGTCATCCCTTTATGAGATGAAACTTATTAGACAAGATTGGGAAAGACCTTTATCGGTGAAGAAGGAAAAAGAAAATAAGGTTGAATTCTCATTTAATCAAAACTATGCGATCCGGAAAATTGAAAAGTTTTTTGGAATAATCAAATTCACGAAGCCTAGAAGTTTAGAATCAAAAGTGAAGCAACCAAAAAGAAAAAAAGGATTGATAAAAATGCAGAATTAACCTCTGGTATAGCATAGGGCAACAACAACTTTTGGAAAAACAACTAGAAGAAGAAGATATGATAAGAAATTTCTTGAACTAGCAACTATAATGAAAAGATTAATAGCTATCAATCTTGCCAAAAGATCTTGAGATGGCAAGGGATTGGAAAAAAAAATGGTTAAGATAGCTAAGGAAGCAACTAAAAGGATCCGAAAGAAGATGCAAAATTGAATAAGCAAGCATAATGAATTGGTCAACAAGTGTATGCAAATAGAAAATGAAGGTGTCAAGATCAAGAAATAAACTAAGAACAACATGATTTCTGATAAGAAAATAATAGATTCTTTAAAAAAGGAAAATGATAGCCTTAGAAAAAAAATTAGACAATGAAAAAGAGAAGAACTGGCTAGGTGAATTCGATATAAAAGAAGGAAAAAACATCCAAACCCAATATATAGAATAGTTAAAAGAAGAAAGAAGTACTAGGCATGTTGTTAAATCTGACATGCAGGACTACAAGGGGTTGAGTATGCAAAAGAACAGTTCATGGTGATGCAATTTGAGCTAGAAATTCAAGAGGAAGAATTGATAAAGCTAAAAGGCCAATACTTCAAAATGGAAAAAGAACTGAATCATTTCAAGCAAGAGTGTCATGAATGTCAAGGTTACATTGATAATTTTGAGGTTTAGATGAACTCCAAAATAGATGGGCTTAACATCGAAAGAAAAGAACTTCAATATGTAATGACTAAAGTAACTTATCTGGAAAACACAATATGAATGCTTGAAAGAAATAATAAGGCTCTTGCTTCTAATAATGGTATCTTAGTCACTAACAACACTTTATTCCAAGACAAAAAAAAAAAGAAGCAAATGATAACGCAAGTTGAGTAAGTAACTTTTCAAGTTGAGAGATTATAACAACAAGCTATCTAAATTGGGAATGATGCTATGAAGTACTAAAAGAACTTGGATGAAACCCCTGCCTTTATTATAAATATATCTAATAGAGGCAATGCCCTCCATGAGCAGTGATGTATAGATTTTTTTATATTTATCTAAATTTAATTTATAAAAAATGTATGAATTTTTATTATATGTAATGAAAAAGCCACAATTCATTTCTCTTTTATGTAATACGTTCGGAATTCAACAATGATAAGAACTTAAAAAATACTCCTTTACAACAATCAAGTAGAATAAAAAATCATGCTTGGAATAAAAAAGATAGAAGTCATTAATCAATTTTAATCCATTAACAACATAAGCATATATGAGCTTTAACATGTAAATATTTTTTGACATATATGCATATATAGGAGTTGAAATGTCTGTCCCTTTATAAAATAAATTTATCACACAAGATAAAAAAAAGAAGCTAATAAGGAAGGAAAAGCATGCACATTTAGAAGCTGAACATTAACAAGAAATGGAGAGCATTAAAGGTGACGTGGCAAGACTAACTAGCCTACTTGAGTAAACATTATAAACAAGATCAGTGGAAGCTTTGATTGTTCAAACTATAACAACTCTTCATCCAACAACTATGGCTCCATCTCAATTGATGCAATCATATTATTTGATAATTTTATCCATATTTATTTTATGTTTTAAATGTACTTTTGGATGTAAGATTTGAAATAGACTATATTAGAGATAAAATTGAGACCATGTTTTAACCCATGTCAAATATCTTCGCATTAGAAAAATCTATAATCACTACTCGTAGAAGTCAAAATGAAGTGATTCTAGTTGAATTAAAAGGCTAACATCCATACCTTTATATACATATATGGCAAGAAAATTATAAAAGAAAAGGGTAGAAATTGTAGCCTTCAAAGACAAGTCTCATATTCTGCCAATTTTGACCTTTTGTCATTCCAACTTTAATATTTTGAGTTAGAAAAATTCATTTGATGCAAACTTAATTTTTTTTGGATTTCTTACTCAAACATCTATCAATCTATGTAATGAGAATAGAAAAGGAGCTCATTTGAGAAAGATATGATTTTTCTATGATAGCCCATAAATTATGTCAGCAAATAAATTTTATGAAGAAACAAGTCTAACTTATTTCCAAAACATCCAAACCAACATAGCAATTATTTCTTCATATGAATAAGGTCTTCAATTAGACACTTTAACTTCTCTAAGTTCAAAGTTAAATCTTGAAAATTTTATTCAATACTATTTTCTTTTTTTTAGGAAAATAATTATTGCACTACTTAAATGTAGATTATCTACTTTGAAAATGATTATTTTTATTATTTTTTATAAAAATAGATTAGAAGGATACGAGGATTAGGGTTTCCTATCAAATAAAAAAGAAAAGAAATAGAAGGGCGACTAAAAAGAAGAAGAAAACTCTACCCTTTTCTCTTATACCCAAAATTATATTCTCATTTGTTTTCTTCATTAGTTTTTGGATAGACATACAAGGCTAAGTTATTTTTTTAGTTGAAAAGATACAAATACATTTAGATTTTAAAAACTACAAGATCTATTCTATCCTTTCTTTTCAGTTTGTATGATAACTATGAATATTTTTCTATGTGTATTTCCTATAATTGTTTAATTTAATTTTTAGAGTGAACTACAAATTATTTTTTAAAACCAATCTACTATTAAGTTTGCTATCAAAACCAGAGTTGTGATATTTAAACTTGTGAAGCAATTAGGTTTAAAATTATAGTGGATCCATATTGTTAATCTTAGGGAAAATATTCAATTAAATCGAATATAGACTGCAAACAGTTATATTGTCTAGATTTATCAACATATCTAGTTCTTAAAGTTTTCATTGAATTAAATTACTAGTGCAAATATTGTGGTTGTTTAATGGTTAGGGTTAGTTACCCTACAGATTGATTAATTGATTAATGTCAAGGAAAAATAAATATTTAAAATATAAATTGACATAGCATTTTGATGATTCGTTTTGATTTTTGTATATAGATGTTTACTTGAGACCAAGATTTTTCTCGTAATATGTTTTAGATTTATTTAATTCATTTATATTATTTTATTATGTTTATCATAGCATAGCTTAGATAACCTTAAAACCCCACAAATTTGAATCATTTAGCATAAAAACTTGAACTCTATCTTTTTTATGGAATCTACACCTTGTTTGCTCCATACTATCTAGTTTGTTTAAAGCTAAGGTAATTAATTTACATGATCACAACATCGTAAAAAATTTTAGCATCGTTGTTAGGGAAGTGATTCTAGTTGATTCTTGTGCTATAATTGTTATTTATTTTGTTAAAAAAAACATAAAAATACAAAAACAAAAAGGGAAAAAATAAAAGAGAGTTGCAATACTATTCAAAATGGAATGTTTGGTTGAATTAGGCTTCAACATTTAGTTTCATAAAGGAAATAATGTTTCGAGCAAGCCTAGTGGCCTTTGGCCATTAGCATTCCTTTAGAGACCAAATTCTACTATTTTCTAGGGTTTTTAAGCATTTTTCATTTGCTTTCACTACTTTAAATCTCTTTTATGATTGATTTATTTTTAGTTTGTTTGAGTTTTCTTGACTATTTATGCCAACAACTTGATCTACTAACCAAGGACAAGTGTTAGTAGATCTTAAAATAGAAAACACTTTACATAAATTATGAAAAAAAAGCATGCATCAACACCATGGTTGTTGTACAACAACAAACACTCAAGAAGCTTGCTGCTCTCAATGTGGAGAATCAACCATTATCCATAAACATTGACAACAACATCAACTTCATGTTCAAGTTTGGGTTTATACACCTACTACCAATATTCAATGGACTTGCTAGAGAAAACCCCCATACTCATCTCAAAGAGTTCCATATAATTTGCATTGGCATGTAAACACATGGAGGTGATAAAAAACAAGTTAAGTTGAAAGTTTTTCCTTTCTTTTTAAAAGAGGTAGAAAAAACATGACTTTTTCCATTCTTCCTAGTTCTATTAGAACTTGGAATGATATGAAAAAAGATTTTTCTGGAGAAGTATTTCCTAGTATTTTGAGTTGCGAATATAAGAAAAGAAATATATGGGATTCAATAATCTTATGAGGAAACACTCTCTGAGTATTGGAAAAGATTTGAGTAGTCATGCAATCAATGTCCTCATCATCATATACCGATCAGCTACTCATTTAATACTTCAATGAAGGATTGATAGTAACCATAATATCATTGATGCGAAAATGAAAAGGCATTAGTAAATAAAAGAGGCTATATACCAGTTGATCTCAAATATATGGTCAACTCGTAACAATTTGGCATGCGTGGAGACTTTTTAAGCAAACAAGGTAAGTATTGTTAACCTTGAGAATAAAGTTAATGATCTTACTTCTCTTATATGTTTTTTGGCTTGTGAAAATGTACAATAAGTGAAAGTTTGTGCTATATGCTTATTATAAGGCTATGATTCGGATATGCGCTCAACACTACAAGAAGATTACATTAAATAAGCTAATGCAATTGATGGAGCATTTAATGGCCAGCCTCAGTGTAAATATGATTCTTTTTGTAATACTTACAATCCCATAAGGAGAGATCACCCAAACTTACATTATAGGAACCTACCTCAGTAAGAGAATTAAGTTAATAGTTCCACCCCCATGGATTTCAACCCTAATAGAATTATCAAGCAAGACAACCTTTTACATTTACAAATTCTAATGTTATGAGGTCATCAAGTGATGATCTTTATAAGATGATGAAAACCTTAGCTTCTAACATAATGACTTTTCAACAGGAAACAAGGTCTAATATTCACAATTTAAAGAAATAAACAAGGCAAATAACTTTAAGTCTAGGAAAATTGGAAGCATAAATCAATGGAAAATTTCCCTCCCAAACATTGAATCCAAAAGAGAATGTTAGTGTGATCACACTGTGAATTGGAAAAGAACTTGAAGATTAAAGGTCAAAACAAATTGAAATGGTAGAAGAAGAGGAGATAGAAACTAAACTAAACATAAATAAGAAACAACCTTCTCCACCACAAACTGAAACAACGACCAATATTCCTAAGGTAAGTCCTAACTCAATGAATTTCATTTTCAAGAAAATCTCTAGAGATTTTAGAGGTTTTTAAGAAAATAGAACTTAACATTCCTTTGATTGATGTTATCAAGCAAATTCTCAAATATGTTAAATTCTTAAAGGAGTTGTGTAATAGAAAAAATGCTTACAAACTAAAAGGCTATGAAATGGTAAGTATGAGTGAAGTTGTATGTGTTGTTGTTTAAAAGAATTTGCCTTTAAAGGAAAAGGACCCAAATGCATTTACTATCCCATGTGCTATTGGTAATGCTAACTTTAAAAAGGCTTTATATGAATTGGGTGCATCTATTAGTGTTATGGCTAAATATATTTATGTTTCTCTTAGTCTTAAGCCTTTGTTAAAACTAGTATTATAATACAACTCATAGATTGTAGTTTTATTTATCCACTTGTTGTGATAGAAGATAGTCAAGATTGAGAGTTTGGTTATTTCATGTGACTTGCCTTGATATAGAACGTGATTCCTCAAACACCAACACTCATATCTTGTTTGGAAGATCATTCTTGAAAACTGTCAATACTAAAATTGATTGTGGTAAGGATACTTTGTCTATGAAAATAAGAGATGAAGCAATTAAATTTAACTTTCATGATGCAATGAAATATTCTTACAGCAATGTTTATTCCATCACATGCTATAACCAAATTAATGAGTGTTTGGAATTAAGCCATGACATTGATTTTATCAAGATAAAAGAGATGGAGAGGAACATATATGCTCCCTAAAACATGTAAGAATCAACATTGGCTTTGCAAACAGCCCCCTATGAAATGTTTTTATTGATTTAGAACTTTCAAACAAAAAGTTTTTGCCATCTATTTTACTAGCATACTAGTTAGAATTAAAATGTTTTCCCAATAATTTGAACTATATATTCATTAGCGACAACAATACACTCCTCGTTACATAGAAAAAGGTTTGATGAGTGCACAAGAAAAAAAAACTTGTGAAATTGTTGTGCAATTACAAAATAATTACTGGTTAAACTTTAGCTGACATCAAGGGCATTAGTCCCTTAATGTGTATGCATCACATACTATTGCAGGACAATACAAAACCAACAAGTGAAATATAAAAGAGGATGAATCCACTAATAATGGTTGTAGTAAAAGTTGAAATTTTAAAATTATTTGATGTAAGATTCATTTACCTTATCATGGACAGTAAGCGAGTGAAACCAATCCATGTGATGCCTAAAAATATCATAATCACGTTGGTAAAGAACAAAGATGATGAACTCATTCCTATTCGCATCTTGAGTGGTTGGATAATGTGTGTTGATTATAGAAAGCTTAACTTTTTTACATGTAAATATCACTTCCCATTATCATTCATGGACTAAATGCTTGAACGCCTAACAAGTAAGTCTTTTTATTGCTTTCTCGATGGATATAATACATATAATTCTATTGTTATTAATCTTGAAGGTGAGGAAAAAACTACCTTTACATGTCCATTTGATAGATATGTATATAAGAGAATGCCTTTCAGTTTATGTAATGCACCCGCAACTTTTCAAAGATGTATGATGAGTAATTTTTCATGGATGATTTCATAGTGTATGGTGATTCTTTTGATAAGTTTTATTTTATGGTAGAACGATGAATAACTCTAGGCCATGTTGTGTCTTTGTGTGGTTTAGAGGTTGATAAAGCTATAATAGATGTTATTTTATCATTTTCTTACCCTTCGTATGTGAGGGAGGTTCATTTTTTTCTTGGCCATATAGGTTTTTATCAATATTTTATCAAAGATTTCTCAAAAACTATAATACCGTTGTGCAAATTGTTAGCCAAAGAAATGGATTTTGTATTTGATCAAGAGTATAAAGTGCCCACAATGAGCTTAAAAGGTGTGTCACATCTACCCCCACTATACAACCACCAAATTAGAATGAACCTTTTAAGATAATATGTAATATGAGTGACTACATAGGAGGTGCTATATTTAGGCAAAGAATATAAAAGAATTTACATGTTATCACATATGCTTCCCATATTTTATACAAAGCGCAATGCAATTACCATACAACTGAAAAGGAACTTTTTTGCAGTGGTGTTTGCTTTAAAAAATTTCAAGTCCTATTTACTTGATACAAAAGTTGTTGATTTTATTGATCATGCAGCCTTGAGGTATCTTTTGAAGAAAAAAGAATACAAACCAAGTTTATTAGGTGGATCTTTCTTTTACATAAATTTGATTTTACAATCAAAGATGAAAAAAGATGTCGAAAATCATATAGTTGATTACTTAAGCTGACTGCAGACCAAGGATATATAAATTGAAATAGTAAGAGAGACATTTCCCGACAAGCAGTTGTGTACATTATAGGCATCTACAAGACCATGACATGCTGATTTGGTAAACTATTTAGTCTCCAAAGAATTCCCTTTAGGTTTGTCTAAATCCCAAAAAGGTAAGTTATAAGCCAATGCTAAATTTTTTTTTGGGACACTCCTTATCTATGGAAATTTTATACAAATTAAGTAGTTGGAAGATGTGTACCTGATTAGTACTTAAAAGTGCATTTTTATCAATGTTTTATATCATCATTTTGCACTTCAAGTATCAATAACTCCTTAACTAAAACATGTTTTATAATAATATATCTAATAATATAAGATACCTTTAATTTGTGGTAAATGTTTATTTTAAATGCAGGCCTATCACATAAATGAAAGGATTGATTGATGAATTTAAGAACTGAAATTGAAAGGATAAAGAGATGGCCAAACTTAGAAAAAAGATGTCGGTGCAATCCAAACCGGAACACTGTTCGGTAATTGGGTCATATCTGGAGCTATAGATCTCAGATTTAGGTCTACTTTATATGGATGAACAGGTAAGACATAGACCTACAACTTTCATATGTCCAAGGTCTAAAAAGGACATTTTCAAGTCCAAATTGTTGCAACAACAAATAAGCCCGAATCTGTCCTCCAGCCCGAGCACTGTTCCGTATTTTGGCCATATATGGAGTTCTAGAAGTCCAAATGAGCTGAATTTTTTACACAAGAAATATGAGACAATTGCCTACAACTTTCATGTTTTCGAGTGGCTCTAATTTTAACGTTATCAATGACGTTTTGGGCAGACAAGAGAAGATAATGATTGTCACCAAGTCAAGAGTTGGCCACCCACTCATCAATTAGTCATCAAATCAATAGTTCCCAATTTTGGCCTATAAAAGGAGGCATTTGCCATGCATTTAGGCATCTTGGTCTCTAGATCAAGATCATGTTTTTGCTTTCTCTCTTTGTATTTTTTGTAATGTTTATGCTTTGCTTTCATTAATATCAAGTTTATGCCTTTCATTTCCTTTCATTTACTTACTTAACTCTTATCTTATTTATGTTCTTATTTTGTTTATTTATTTTTCTTTCTTTCATTATGTCTAGCTAAGTTTATTATGTCAAGGTGAAAAGGTTACACTAATGGTGTAAGAATAAGTATAGTGTAAACTTAATATGGACTTTAATGTTTGATTCTAACATGTTTTATATTTATTATCTTGTTCACTCTTTAATACTTTGCTTGTTAAATGACTAATCTTGATTTATGTTGTATAACAATTGGTACAACAAATGCTTGGCACTTTCAAAGCCCATACTATGTGGTATAACCGACACCTGAGCTATGAAAGGAACTTGATTTGTTGTTAACATAAGTTATAATCATGAATGCTTGACGAGATTTACAAGTAGTAGCATTAATCGAATAAGATGACTAATAGAATCATGTTAACAATCTATAACCTGATTGGAACCTCCTTTATGTGTGGTTTCCCATTAAATAATAAGAGTTTATACTATACTTGTTTGACATACCATTAGTGGATCCTCTAACCTTGACATTTGTTATTATCATCGTTTAATCATTACATTAATAATCCATCTCAAAGTTCTCATCATCTTCTTCTCCTTCTTTTTCTTTATTATTATTATTATTATTATTATTATTGTTATTATTATTATTGTTATTGTTGTTGTTATTATTATTATTGTTGTATTATTGTTATTTATAATTTGTACAATTAACCTCCTTATGGTTCGACCCTGGTCTTGCCGGGTTATTTATTACTTCGACACTCCTGCACTTGGGAGAAGACATCAATCTTTTAGTCGTGTCAAGTTTTTGGCGCTGTTGTCGGGGAGGTAAGTTCTTGTATAAATTATAGTAGTTATTTTATTTTCTCTTTTCACTTTTCTTGTATATAACTTTGTTTCTTGTCTCTTGTTTCTTCTTCTTTTGTTTTCTTTTTTCTTTTATTCTATTCCTACACGTGCATGAGAGCATGGTCACATACATTAAGTGGTAGACTTTGTAGGGTATCCTCATCATTTTCAGAAAATATGGCCGAAGAAGATAATCAATCACTTCATAATGAGAATAATGAGAATAACCGTGCTAGAACACTTAGAGACCACATGAATCCCACAAAAACAAGTGTACCATCATGCATAGTTTTTCCTCCTGATGCATCTCATTTTAATTTTAAGTTAGGTATTATTCAGCTTTTACCTTCTTTTCATGGCTTAGAATTGGAAAATCCATACTTTCATTTAAGGGAATTTGAGGAGGTTTGTAACACATATAATGATTCAAATTATAGCATGAACACCATCAGATTAAAGCTTTTTCCTTTTTCATTAAAAGATAAAGCTAAAACATGGCTATAAAATTTAAGACCAGGATCCATTCGTGCTTGGGATGAAATGCAACAATAGTTTTTAAAGAAGTTTTTCCTATCTCATAGAACAAACTCTTTCAAGAGACAAATCACCACTTTCACTAAAAAACCAGGAGAAACATTTTACCAATATTGGGATAGGTATCGAGACTTACTTAGTACTTCGCTCATCATGGTTTTGAAACATGGAGATTGGTTTCATATTTTTATGAAGGGTTAACACCTAGAGATAGGCAAATGGTTGGATTGATGTGCAATGGAACTTTTGAAGATAAAGACCCTGATGAAGCAATGGAGTACTTAGACTTGTTAGCTGAAAATGCTCAAAATTAGGACACCGCGGGTACTTATGAGGCACCGAGTAAAACTCAACCTCATACATCTAATGGAGGTATGTACAACCTTAGGGAAGATCATGACCTTCAAGCCAAGTTTGCATCTTTAGCTAGAAAAGTCGAGGCACTAGAATTGAAAAAGAGTGGTCAATTAAAATCTGTTGAAAACATTGTGTGTCAAATCTATGAAACAAATGAACACTCAACCAATGATTGTCCAACCTTGTCTTCTTTTAAGGAATGTCTCCATGAACAATTCCATGCTTTAAACAGTTTCGAAAGGCCCAATCATAACCTATATTTGCAAACATACAATCTTGGTTGGAGAAATCATCCAAATTTCAGTTGGAAGAGTGACAATGCACAAACTTCACCACCACAGTTTCAAGCACACCATAATTTCCAAAATTCTTATGGATATGCACCTCCTTATGCTCCACCTCCTACAAGAAATTTTGAGGAAACTTTGTATGCATTCATTGAAAAGCAAGAGACAATCAACACTCAATTTGCTCAAAGCATAACAGATTTTAAAGATACTCTTGCAAAATTCACATCTACTCTCAGTTTTCAAGAGAAAGGTAAGTTTCCATCTTAACCATAGCAAAATCCCAAGGGCAATACAATGCAAATGCAAGTAGTCTTAGAAGTCAACACATGGATCAAGTCAAATCAGTCACCACTCTTCGTAATGGTAAGGTTATTCAAAAACCAATTCTTGAACCTTATGAAAAAGACAATGAGTCAATCTCTGAGGGTAAGGAAGGGGTTGAATCTGAACATTGCAAAGAAAAGACTGATTCCCTGTCAGCACTTCCATTTTCTCATGCCATGACTAATCAGGAAGAAATCGAGGATGAAAAAGGCACCGAAAATGTTGATGCGGATCTTTTATCAAAAGTGACAACAGATTTGACACCCGACATCACACCAATCGATGATTACTTTCCTGATGAATCTCTACTTTCTCTTAGTTCAATGCCTTGGTTTGCTAAAAATATCAATTTTCTTGCTTCAGGATTTTTGCTAGCTTATTGGAGTACCGAAGATAAAAGAAAATTTTTGAGCGACGTGCAAAAATTTTATTGGGATGACCCTTATTTAATTATTTTCCTGATCAAATATTTCAAAGATGCATTCCTAATAATGAGGTAAGTAATGTCATTAAATTTTGTCACTCTAAGGCATGTGGGGATCATTTCTCATCAAAAAAGAGAATTGTAGAAATCTTACAAAATGGATTTTACTGGCTCACCATATTCAAGGAATCACATGCATTCCGCAAAACCTGTGAAAATTGTCAAAAAGTCAGATTTATTTTGAAACATAAAGAGTCTTTAGATAATCTTCTATTGACTCTTAAGTCTCATCATAGTCGAGATAAGCATCGTGTAATTCATGATTTATGGCCCCATTTTTATAAAGAACATGATCGACTTAGTCTTGGGAATCTGACTAAAAAAGACCCTGTTTGCCAGTTGATTAGTACTTAAAAGTGCATTTTTATCATGGTTTTATATCATCATTTTGCACTTGAAGTATCAATAACTCCTTAACTAAAACATATTTTATAATAATATATCTAATAATATAAGATACCTTTAATTTATGGTAAATGTTCATTTTAAATGCAGGCCTATCACATAAATGAAAGGATTGATTGATGACTTTAAGAACTTAAATTGCAAGGATAAAGAGATGGCCAAACTTAGAAAAGAGATGTCGGTGCAATCCAAACCGGAACACTGTTTGGTAATTGGGCCATATCTGGAGCTATATATCTCAGATTTAGGTCCAATTTATATGGATGGAAAGGTAAGACATAGGCCTACAACTTTCATATGGAGCCCAAGATCTAAAAAGGCCATTTTCAAGTCCAAATTGTAGCAACAACAAAGAAGCCCGAATCTGTCTTCCAGCCCGAGCACTGTTCGGTATTTTGGTCATATCTAGAGTTCTAGAAGTCCAAATGATCTGCATTTGTTACACAAGAAATATGAGACAATTGCCTACAACTTTCATGTTTTCACCTAGCTCCAATTTTGACGTTATCAATGACATTTTGGACAGACAAGAGAAGATAAGGATTGTCACCAAGTCAAAAGTTGGCCACCCACTTATCAATTAGTCATCAAATCAATAGTTCCCAATTTTGGCCTATAAAAAGAGGTATTTGCCATGCATTTAGGCATCTTCGTTTCCAGATCAAGATCATGCTCTTCCTTTCTCTCTTTGTATTCTTTGTAATGTTTATGCTTTACTTTCATTAATATCAAGTTTATGCCTTTCATTTCCTTTCCTTTACTTAGTTAGCTTTTATGTTCTTATTTTGTTTATCTATTTTGCTTTCTTTCATTATGTCTAGCTAAGTTAATTATGTCAAGGTGAAAAGGTTACACTAATGGTGTGAGAATAAGTATAATGTAAACTTAATATGGACTTTATTGTTTGATACTAACATGTTTTATATTTGTTATCTTGTTCACTCTTTAATACTTTGCTTGTTAAATGACTAATCTTGATTTATGTTGTATAACACTTGGTACAACAAATGCTTGGCACTTTTATAGCCCATAATGTATGGTATAACCAACACCTGAGATATGAAAGGAACTTGATTTGTTGTTAACATAAGTTATAATCATGAATGCTTGACAAGATTTACAAGTATTAGCATTAATTGAATAAGATGACTAATGTAATCATGTTAACA